>CM068733.1:42507897-42840184 GCA_035136125.1 Quercus rubra
AAAGAATACGTAATTGTATTTTTTATTTTTTTGAATTTTTTGTTATTTTTTGGAATTTTCTATTACGCATCGGGTTGGAACGAAACGTGACGATAATTTTTATTTTCTCTCTTTCTCATCCTTTTCCAACCTATTTTGGCAAGAAATGAAGCCATAATGGTATTTTTAAATCTTTGAATTTTTTGCTATTTTTTTTTAATTTTCTACTCCGCTTCGGGTTGGAACGAAACGGAACGATAATTTTTATATTCTCTCTTTCTCATCCTTTTCCAACCTATTTTGGCAAGAAATGAAGCCATAATGGTATTTTTTAAATCTTTGAATTTTTTTGCTATTTTTGTTTAATTTTCTATTTCGCGTCGGGATGGAACGAAACGGAAAGATAATTTTTATACTCTCTCTTTCTCGGCCTTTTCCAACATGTTTTGACTTGAAAGAAAGCCACAATGGTATTTTTTAATTTTTTGAACGTTTTTGCTATTTTATTGGAATTTTCTATTACTCGTAGTGGAGGAACGGAACGGACCGAAAATATTTATTTTTTCTCTTTTTCTGCATTTTCCAACTTATTCTGGCTTGAAATGAAGCCATAATGGTATATTTTAATTTTTTCAATTTTGTTCCTATTTTTTTGGAATTTTCAATTTCGCGTTGGGTAGGAACGGAACGAAACGATAATTTTTATTTTCTCCTTTTCTCATCTTTTCCAAACCTATTTTGGCTTGAAAAGAATACGTAATTGTATTTTTATTTTTTTGAATTTTTTTGTTATTTTTTTGGAATTTTCTATTACGCATCGGGTTGGAACGAAACGTAACGATAATTTTTATTTTCTCTCTTTCTCATCCTTTTCCAACCTATTTTGGCAAGAAATGAAGCCATAATGGTATTTTTTAAATCTTTGAATTTTTTGCTATTTTTTTTAATTTTCTATTCCGCTTCGGGTTGGAACGAAACGGAACGATAATTTTTATATTCTCTCTTTCTCGGCCTTTTCCAACATGTTTTGACTCGAAAGAAAGCTATATAATGGTATTTTTTATTTTTTTGAACTTTTTTGCTATTTTATTGGAATTTTTTATTACACGTCGTGGAGGAACGGAACGGACCGATAATTTTTATTTTTTTCTCTTTCTCGGCCTTTTCCAACCTATTTTTGCTTGGAATCAGGCCATAATGGTATATTTTAATTTTCCAATTTTTCTGCTTTTGTTTTTGAATTTTCAATTACGCGTCCGGTAGGAACGGAACGGAAACGATGATTTTTATTTTCTCCCTTTCTCCTCTTTATCAAACCTATTTTGCCTTGAAAAGAATACATAACGGTATTTTTTAATTTTTTGAATTTTTTTTCTATTTTTTTGGAATTTTCTATTGCGCGTCGGGTTGGAACGAAACGTAATGACAATTTTTATTTTCTCTATTTCTCAGCCATTTCCAACCTGTTTTGGCTTGTAATGAAGCCATAATGGTATTTTTTTTAATTTTTGAATTTTTTTGCTATTTTTTGGGATTTTCTATTTAGCGTCGGGTAGGAACGGAACGGAACGATAATTATTATTTTCTCTCTTTCTCGACCTTTTCAGACCTATTTTGGCTAGACAGGAAGCCACAAAGGTATTTTTTAATTTTTTGAATATTTTTACTATTTTTTTGGAAATTTTCTATTACGCGTTGTGTAGGAACGGAACGGACCGATACTTTTTATTTTTTCTCTTTCTCGGCAGTTTCCAACCTATTTTGGTTAGAAATGAAGCCATAATGGTATATTTTAATTTTTTCAATTTTATTGCTATTTTTTTGGAATTTTCAATTTCGCGTTGGGTAGGAACGGAACGAAACGATAATTTTTATTTTCTCCTTATCTCATCTTTTTCAAACCTATTTTGGCTTGAAAAGAATACATAACGGTATTTTTTATTTTTTGGATTTTTTCCTTTTTTTTTGGTATTTTCTATTACTCGTCGGGTTAGAACGAAACGTAATGATAATTTTTATTTTCTCTCTTTCTCATCATTTTCGCAACTTTTTCTGGCTAGAAATGAAGCCATAATGGTATTTTTTAACTCTTTGAATTTTTTTGCTATTTTTTTTGAATTTTCTATTTCGCGTCGGGTTGGAACGAAACGGAACGATAATTTTTATATTCTCTCTTTCTCGGCCTTTTCCAACCTGTTTTGACTTGAAAGAAAGCGATAAAGGTATTTTTTAATTTTTTTAACTTTTTTACTATTTTATTGGAATTTTCTATTACGCATCGTGGAGGAACGGAACGGACCAATAATTTTTATTTTTTTTCTTTCTCGGCCT
Organism: Quercus rubra; assembly: GCA_035136125.1. Classification (NCBI taxonomy): domain Eukaryota; kingdom Viridiplantae; phylum Streptophyta; class Magnoliopsida; order Fagales; family Fagaceae; genus Quercus; species Quercus rubra. The sequence continues at coordinate 42,510,208 of CM068733.1, forward strand.
TTTCCAACCTATTTTGGCTTGGAATGAGGCCATAATGGTATATTTTAATTTTCCAATTTTTCTTCTTTTGTTTTTGAATTTTCAATTACGCGTCGGGTAGGAACGGAACGGAACGATGATTTTTATTTTCTCCCTCTCTCGTCTTTATCAAACCTATTTTGGCTTGAAAAGAATACATAACGGTATTTTTTAATTTTTTTGCTATTTTTTTTTAATTTTCTATTTTTCGTCGGGTTGGAACGAAACGGACCGATAATTTTTACTTTTTCTATTTCTCGGCATTTTCCAACCTATTTTGGCTTGAAATGAAGCCATAATGGTATATTTTAATTTTTCAATTTTATTGCTATTTTTTTGGAATTTTCAATTTCGCGTTGGGTAGGAACGGAACGAAACGATAATTTTTATTTTCTCCTTTTCTCATCTTTTTCAAACCTATTTTCGCTTGAAAAGAATACATAACTGTATTTTTTATTTTTTTGAATTTTTTTGGAATTTTCTATTACGAATCGGGTTGGAACGATACGTAACGATAATTTTTATTTTCTCTCTTTCTCCTCCTTTTCCAACCTATTTTGGGAAGAAATGAAGCCATAATGGTATTTTTTAAGTTTTTGAATTTTATTGCTATTTTTTTTTAATTTTCTACTTCGCGTCGGGTTGGAACGAAACGGAACGATAATTATTATATTCTCTCTTTCTCGGCCTTTTCCAACCTGTTTTGACTCGAAAGAAAGCCATAGTGGTATTTTTTAATTTTTGAACTTTTTGCTATTTTATTGGAATTTTCTACTACGCGTCGTGGAGTAACGGAACGGACCGATAATTTTTATTTTTTCTCTTTCTCGGCCTTTTCCAACCTATTTTGGCTTGGAATGAGGCCATAATGGTATATTTTAATTTTCCAATTTTTCTGCTTTTATTTTTGAATTTTCAATTACGCGTCGGGTAGAAACGGAACGGAACGATGATTTTTATTTTCTCCCTCTCTCCTCTTTATCAAACCTATTTTGGCTTCAAAAGAATACATAACGGTATTTTTTAATTTTTTGAATTTTTTAGCAATTTTTTTTTTTATTTTCTATTTCGCGTCGGGTTGGAACGAAACGGAACGATAATTTTTATATTCTCTCTTTCTCGGCCTTTTCCAACATATTTTGACTTACGCGTTGTGTAGGAATGGAACGGACCGATAATTTTTACTTTTTCTCTTTCTCGGCATTTTCCAACCTATTTTGGCTTGAAATGAAGCCATAATGGTATATTTTAATTTTTTCAATTTTATTGCTATTTTTTTGGAATTTTCAATTTCGCGTTGGGTAGGAACGGAACGAAACGATAATTTTTATTTTCTCCTTTTCTCATCTTCTTCAAACCTATTTTGGCTTGAAAAGAATACATAACTGTATTTTTTATTTTTTTGAATTTTTTTGTTATTTTTTTGGAATTTTCTATTACGCATCGGGTTGGAACGAAACGTAACGATAATTTTTATTTTCTCTCTTTCTCATCCTTTTCCAACCTATTTTGGCAAGAAATGAAGCCATAATGGTATTTTTTAATCTTTGAATTTTTTTGCTATTTTTGTTTAATTTTCTATTTCGCGTCGGGATGGAACGAAACGGAACGATAATTTTTATACTCTCTCTTTCTCGGCCTTTTCCAACATGTTTTGACTTGAAAGAAAGCCACAATGGTATTTTTTAATTTTTTGAACGTTTTTGCTATTTTATTGGAATTTTCTATTACGCGTAGTGGAGGAACGGAACGGACCGAAAATATTTATTTTTTCTCTTTTTCTGCATTTTCCAACTTATTTTGGCTTGAAATGAAGCCATAATGGTATATTTTAATTTTTTCAATTTTGTTGCTATTTTTTTGGAATTTTCAATTTCGCGTTGGGTAGGAACGGAACGAAACGATAATTTTTATTTTCTCATTTTCTCATCTTTTGCAAACCTATTTTGGCTTGAAAAGAATACGTAATTGTATTTTTTATTTTTTTGAATTTTTTTGTTATTTTTTTGGAATTTTCTATTACGCATCGGGTTGGAACGAAACGTAACGATAATTTTTATTTTCTCTCTTTTTCATCCTTTTCCAACCTATTTTGGCAAGAAATGAAGCCATAATGGTATTTTTTAAATCTTTGAATTTTTTTGCTATTTTTTTTTAATTTTCTATTCCGCTTCGGGTTGGAACGAAACGGAACGATAATTTTTATATTCTCTCTTTCTCGGCCTTTTCCAACATGTTTTGACTCGAAAGAAAGCTATATAATGGTATTTTTTAATTTTTTGTACTTTTTTGCTATTTTATTGGAATTTTCTATTACGCGTTGTGTCGGAACGGAACGGACCGATAATTTTTATTTTTTCTCTTTCTCGGCCTTTTCCAACCTATTTTGGCTTGGAATGAGGCCATAATGGTATACTTTAATTTTCCAATTTTTCTGCTTTTATTTTTGAATTTTCAATTACGCGTCGGGTAGGAACGGAACGGAACGATGATTTTTATTTTCTCCCTCTCCCCTCTTTATCAAACCTATTTTGGCTTGAAAAGAATACATAACGGTATTTTTTAATTTTTTTAATTTTTTTGCTATTTTTTTTTAATTTTCTATTTCTCGTCGGGTTGGAACGAAACGGACCGATAATTTTTACTTTTTCTCTTTCTCGGCATTTTCCAACCTATTTTGGCTTGAAATGAAGCCATAATGGTATATTTTAATTTTTTCAATTTTATTGCTATTTTTTTGGAATTTTCAATTTCGCGTTGGGTAGGGAACGAAACGAAACGATAATTTTTATTTTCTCCTTTTCTCATCTTTTTCAAACCTATTTTCGCTTGAAAAGAATACATAACTGGATTTTTTATTTTTTTGAATTTTTTTGGAATTTTCTATTACGCATCGGGTTGGAACGATACCTAACGATAATTTTTATTTTCTCTCTTTCTCCTCCTTTTCCAACCTATTTTGGGAAGAAATGAAGCCATAATGGTATTTTTTAATTTTTGAATTTTATTGCTATTTTATTTTTAATTTTCTACTTCGCGTCTGGTTGGAACGAAACGGAACGATAATTTTTATATTCTCTATTTCTCGGCCTTTTCCAACCTGTTTTGACTCGAAAGAAAGCCATAGTGGTATTTTTTAATTTTTTGAACTTTTTTGCTATTTTATTGGAATTTTCTACTACGCGTCGTGGAGGAACGGAACAGACCGATAATTTTTATTTTTTCTCTTTCTCGGCCCTTTCCAACCTATTTTGGCTTGGAATGAGCCCATAATGGTATATTTTAATTTTCCAATTTTTCTGCTTTTATTTTTGAATTTTCAATTACGCGTCGGGTAGAAACGGAACGGAACTATGATTTTTATTTTCTCCCTCTCTCCTCTTTATCAAACCTATTTTGGCTTCAAAAGAATACATAACGGTATTTTTTAATTTTTTGAATTTTTTAGCAATTTTTTTTTTATTTTCTATTTCGCGTCGGGTTGGAACGAAACGGAACGATAGTTTTTATATTCTCTCTTTCTCGGCCTTTTCCAACATATTTTGACTTACGCGTTGTGTAGGAATGGAACGGACCGATAATTTTTACTTTTTCTCTTTCTCGGCATTTTCCAACCTATTTTGGCTTGAAATGAAGCCATAATGGTATATTTTAATTTTTTCAATTTTATTGCTATTTTTTTGGAATTTTCAATTTCGCGTTGGGTAGGAACGGAACGAAACGATAATTTTTATTTTCTCCTTTTCTCATCTTCTTCAAACCTATTTTGGCTTGAAAAGAATACATAACTGTATTTTTTATTTTTTTGAATTTTTTTGGAATTTTCTATTACGCATCGGGTTGGAACGATACCTAACGATAATTTTTATTTTCTCTCTTTCTCCTCCTTTTCCAACCTATTTTGGGAAGAAATGAAGCCATAATGGTATTTTTTAAGTTTTTGAATTTTATTGCTATTTTATTTTTAATTTTCTACTTCGCGTCGGGTTGGAACGAAACGGAACGATAATTTTTATATTCTCTCTTTCTCGGCCTTTTCCAACCTGTTTTGACTTGAAAGAAAGCCATAGTGGTATTTTTTAATTTTTTGAACTTTTTTGCTATTTTATTGGAATTTTCTACTACGCGTCGTGGAGGAACGGAACAGACCGATAATTTTTATTTTTTCTCTTTCTCGGCCTTTTCCAACCTATTTTGGCTTGGAATGAGGCCATAATGGTATATTTTAATTTTCCAATTTTTCTGCTTTTATTTTTGAATTTTCAATTACGCGTCGGGTAGAAACGGAACGGAACGATGATTTTTATTTTCTCCCTCTCTCCTCTTTATCAAACCTATTTTGGCTTCAAAAGAATACATAACGGTATTTTTTAATTTTTTGGATTTTTTAGCAATTTTTTTTTTATTTTCTATTTCGCGTCGGGTTGGAACGAAACGGAACGATAATTTTTATATTCTCTCTTTCTCGGCCTTTTCCAACATATTTTGACTTACGCGTTGTGTAGGAATGGAACGGACCGATAATTTTTACTTTTTCTCTTTCTCGGCATTTTCTAACCTATTTTGGCTTGAAATGAAGCCATAATGGTATATTTTAATTTTTTCAATTTTATTGCTATTTTTTTGGAATTTTCAATTTCGCGTTGGGTAGGAACGGAACGAAACGATAATTTTTATTTTCTCCTTTTCTCATCTTCTTCAAACCTATTTTGGCTTGAAAAGAATACATAACTGTATTTTTTATTTTTTTGAATTTTTTTGTTATTTTTTTGGAATTTTCTATTACGCATCGGGTTGGAACGAAACGTAACGATAATTTTTATTTTCTCTCTTTTTCATCCTTTTCCAACCTATTTTGGCAAGAAATGAAGCCATAATGGTATTTTTTAAATCTTTGAATTTTTTTGCTATTTTTTTTTAATTTTCTATTCCGCTTCGGGTTGGAACGAAACGGAACGATAATTTTTATATTCTCTCTTTCTCGGCCTTTTCCAACATGTTTTGACTCGAAAGAAAGCTATATAATGGTATTTTTTAATTTTTTGTACTTTTTTGCTATTTTATTGGAATTTTCTATTACGCGTTGTGTCGGAACGGAACGGACCGATAATTTTTATTTTTTCTCTTTCTCGGCCTTTTCCAACCTATTTTGGCTTGGAATGAGGCCATAATGGTATACTTTAATTTTCCAATTTTTCTGCTTTTATTTTTGAATTTTCAATTACGCGTCGGGTAGGAACGGAACGGAACGATGATTTTTATTTTCTCCCTCTCTCGTCTTTATCAAACCTATTTTGGCTTGAAAAGAATACATAACGGTATTTTTTAATTTTATTAATTTTTTTTGCTATTTTTTTTTAATTTTCTATTTCTCGTCGGGTTGGAACGAAACGGACCGATAATTTTTACTTTTTCTCTTTCTCGGCATTTTCCAACCTATTTTGGCTTTAAATGAAGCCATAATGGTATATTTTAATTTTTTCTATTTTATTGCTATTTTTTTGGAATTTTCAATTTCGCGTTGGGTAGGAACGGAACGAAACGATAATTTTTATTTTCTCCTTTTCTCATCTTTTTCAAACCTATTTTCGCTTGAAAAGAATACATAACTGTATTTTTTATTTTTTTGAATTTTTTTGGAATTTTCTATTACGCATCGGGTTGGAACGATACGTAACGATAATTTTTATTTTCTCTCTTTCTCCTCCTTTTCCAACCTATTTTGGGAAGAAATGAAGCCATAATGGTATTTTTTAAGTTTTTGAATTTTATTGCTATTTTTTTTTAATTTTCTACTTCGCGTCGGGTTGGAACGAAACGGAACGATAATTTTTATATTCTCTCTTTCTCGGCCTTTTCCAACCTGTTTTGACTCGAAAGAAAGCCATAGTGGTATTTTTTAATTTTTTGAACTTTTTTGCTATTTTATTGGAATTTTCTACTACGCGTCGTGGAGGAACGGAACGGACCGATAATTTTTATTTTTTCTCTTTCTCGGCCTTTTCCAACCTATTTTGGCTTGGAATGAGGCCATAATGGTATATTTTAATTTTCCAATTTTTCTGCTTTTATTTTTGAATTTTCAATTACGCGTCGGGTAGAAACGGAACGGAACGATGGTTTTATTTTCTCCCTCTCTCCTCTTTATCAAACCTATTTTGGCTTCAAAAGAATACATAACGGTATTTTTTAATTTTTTGAATTTTTTAGCAATTTTTTTTTTATTTTCTATTTCGCGTCGGGTTGGAACGAAACGGAACGATAGTTTTTATATTCTCTCTTTCTCGGCCTTTTCCAACATATTTTGACTTACGCGTTGTGTAGGAATGGAACGGACCGATAATTTTTACTTTTTCTCTTTCTCGGCATTTTCCAACCTATTTTGGCTTGAAATGAAGCCATAATGGTATATTTTAATTTTTTCAATTTTATTGCTATTTTTTTGGAATTTTCAATTTCGCGTTGGGTAGGAACGGAACGAAACGATAATTTTTATTTTCTCCTTTTCTCATCTTCTTCAAACCTATTTTGGCTTGAAAAGAATACATAACTGTATTTTTTATTTTTTTGAATTTTTTTGTTATTTTTTTGGAATTTTCTATTACGCATCGGGTTGGAACGAAACGTAACGATAATTTTTATTTTCTCTCTTTCTCATCCTTTTCCAACCTATCTTGGCAAGAAATGAAGCCATAATGGTATTTTTTAAATCTTTGAATTTTTTTGCTATTTTTGTTTAATTTTCTATTTCGCGTCGGGATGGAACGAAACGGAACGATAATTTTTATACTCTCTCTTTCTCGGCCTTTTCCAACATGTTTTGACTTGAAAGAAAGCCACAATGGTATTTTTTAATTTTTTGAACGTTTTTGCTATTTTATTGGAATTTTCTATTACGCGTAGTGGAGGAACGGAACGGACCGAAAATATTTATTTTTTCTCTTTTTCTGCATTTTCCAACTTATTTTGGCTTGAAATGAAGCCATAATGGTATATTTTAATTTTTTCAATTTTGTTGCTATTTTTTTGGAATTTTCAATTTCGCGTTGGGTAGGAACGGAACGAAACGATAATTTTTATTTTCTCTCTTTCTCCTCCTTTTCCAACCTATTTTGGGAAGAAATGAAGCCATAATGGTATTTTTTAAGTTTTTGAATTTTATTGCTATTTTTTTTTAATTTTCTACTTCGCGTCGGGTTGGAACGAAACGGAACGATAATTTTTATATTCTCTCTTTCTCGGCCTTTTCCAACCTGTTTTGACTCGAAAGAAAGCCATAGTGGTATTTTTTAATTTTTTGAACTTTTTTGCTATTTTATTGGAATTTTCTACTACGCGTCGTGGAGGAACGGAACGGACCGATAATTTTTATTTTTTCTCTTTCTCGGCCTTTTCCAACCTATTTTGGCTTGGAATGAGGCCATAATGGTATATTTTAATTTTCCAATTTTTCTGCTTTTATTTTTGAATTTTCAATTACGCGTCGGGTAGAAACGGAACGGAACGATGATTTTTATTTTCTCCCTCTCTCCTCTTTATCAAACCTATTTTGGCTTCAAAAGAATACATAACGGTATTTTTTAATTTTTTGGATTTTTTAGCAATTTTTTTTTTATTTTCTATTTCGCGTCGGGTTGGAACGAAACGGAACGATAATTTTTATATTCTCTCTTTCTCGGCCTTTTCCAACATATTTTGACTTACGCGTTGTGTAGGAATGGAACGGACCGATAATTTTTACTTTTTCTCTTTCTCGGCATTTTCCAACCTATTTTGGCTTGAAATGAAGCCACAATGGTATATTTTAATTTTTTCAATTTTATTGCTATTTTTTTGGAATTTTCAATTTCGCGTTGGGTAGGAACGGAACGAAACGATAATTTTTATTTTCTCCTTTTCTCATCTTCTTCAAACCTATTTTGGCTTGAAAAGAATACATAACTGTATTTTTTATTTTTTTGAATTTTTTTGTTATTTTTTTGGAATTTTCTATTACGCATCGGGTTGGAACGAAACGTAACGATAATTTTTATTTTCTCTCTTTTTCATCCTTTTCCAACCTATTTTGGCAAGAAATGAAGCCCTAATGGTATTTTTTAAATCTTTGAATTTTTTTGCTATTTTTTTTTAATTTTCTATTCCGCTTCGGGTTGGAACGAAACGGAACGATAATTTTTATATTCTCTCTTTCTCGGCCTTTTCCAACATGTTTTGACTCGAAAGAAAGCTATATAATGGTATTTTTTAATTTTTTGTACTTTTTTGCTATTTTATTGGAATTTTCTATTACGCGTTGTGTCGGAACGGAACGGACCGATAATTTTTATTTTTTCTCTTTCTCGGCCTTTTCCAACCTATTTTGGCTTGGAATGAGGCCATAATGGTATACTTTAATTTTCCAATTTTTCTGCATTTATTTTTGAATTTTCAATTACGCGTCGGGTAGGAACGGAACGGAACGATGATTTTTATTTTCTCCCTCTCCCCTCTTTATCAAACCTATTTTGGCTTGAAAAGAATACATAACGGTATTTTTTAATTTTTTTAATTTTTTTGCTATTTTTTTTTAATTTTCTATTTCTCGTCGGGTTGGAACGAAACGGACCGATAATTTTTACTTTTTCTCTTTCTCGGCATTTTCCAACCTATTTTGGCTTTAAATGAAGCCATAATGGTATATTTTAATTTTTTCAATTTTATTGCTATTTTTTTGGAATTTTCAATTTCGCGTTGGGTAGGGAACGGAACGAAACGATAATTTTTATTTTCTCATTTTCTCATCTTTTTCAAACCTATTTTCGCTTGAAAAGAATACATAACTGGATTTTTTATTTTTTTGAATTTTTTTGGAATTTTCTATTACGCATCGGGTTGGAACGATACCTAACGATAATTTTTATTTTCTCTCTTTCTCCTCCTTTTCCAACCTATTTTGGGAAGAAATGAAGCCATAATGGTATTTTTTAATTTTTTGAATTTTATTGCTATTTTATTTTTAATTTTCTACTTCGCGTCGGGTTGGAACGAAACGGAACGATAATTTTTATATTCTCTATTTCTCGGCCTTTTCCAACCTGTTTTGACTCGAAAGAAAGCCATAGTGGTATTTTTTAATTTTTTGAACTTTTTTGCTATTTTATTGGAATTTTCTACTACGCGTCGTGGAGGAACGGAACAGACCGATAATTTTTATTTTTTCTCTTTCTCGGCCTTTTCCAACCTATTTTGGCTTGGAATGAGGCCATAATGGTATATTTTAATTTTCCAATTTTTCTGCTTTTATTTTTGAATTTTCAATTACGCGTCGGGTAGAAACGGAACGGAACTATGATTTTTATTTTCTCCCTCTCTCCTCTTTATCAAACCTATTTTGGCTTCAAAAGAATACATAACGGTATTTTTTAATTTTTTGAATTTTTTAGCAATTTTTTTTTTATTTTCTATTTCGCGTCGGGTTGGAACGAAACGGAACGATAGTTTTTATATTCTCTCTTTCTCGGCCTTTTCCAACATATTTTGACTTACGCGTTGTGTAGGAATGGAACGGACCGATAATTTTTACTTTTTCTCTTTCTCGGCATTTTCCAACCTATTTTGGCTTGAAATGAAGCCATAATGGTATATTTTAATTTTTTCAATTTTATTGCTATTTTTTTGGAATTTTCAATTTCGCGTTGGGTAGGAACGGAACGAAACGATAATTTTTATTTTCTCCTTTTCTCATCTTCTTCAAACCTATTTTGGCTTGAAAAGAATACATAACTGTATTTTTTATTTTTTTGAATTTTTTTGTTATTTTTTTGGAATTTTCTATTACGTATCGGGTTGGAACGAAACGTAACGATAATTTTTATTTTCTCTCTTTCTCATCCTTTTCCAACCTATTTTGGCAAGAAATGAAGCCATAATGGTATTTTTTTAATCTTCGAATTTTTTTGCTATTTTTGTTTAATTTTCTATTTCGCGTCGGGATGGAATGAAACGGAACGATAATTTTTATACTCTCTCTTTCTCGGCCTTTTCCAACATGTTTTGACTTGAAAGAAAGCCACAATGGTATTTTTTAATTTTTTGAACGTTTTTGCTATTTTATTGGAATTTTCTATTACGCGTAGTGAAGGAACGGAACGGACCGAAAATATTTATTTTTTCTCTTTTTCTGCATTTTCCAACTTATTTTGGCTTGAAATGAAGCCATAATGGTATATTTTAATTTTTTCAATTTTGTTGCTATTTTTTTGGAATTTTCAATTTCGCGTTGGGTAGGAACGGAACGAAACGATAATTTTTATTTTCTCCTTTTCTCATCTTCTTCAAACCTATTTTGGCTTGAAAAGAATACATAACTGTATTTTTTATTTTTTTGAATTTTTTTGTTATTTTTTTGGAATTTTCTATTACGTATCGGGTTGGAACGAAACGTAACGATAATTTTTATTTTCTCTCTTTCTCATCCTTTTCCAACCTATTTTGGCAAGAAATGAAGCCATAATGGTATTTTTTTAATCTTCGAATTTTTTTGCTATTTTTGTTTAATTTTCTATTTCGCGTCGGGATGGAACGAAACGGAACGATAATTTTTATACTCTCTCTTTCTCGGCCTTTTCCAACATGTTTTGACTTGAAAGAAAGCCACAATGGTATTTTTTAATTTTTTGAACGTTTTTGCTATTTTATTGGAATTTTCTATTACGCGTAGTGAAGGAACGGAACGGACCGAAAATATTTATTTTTTCTCTTTTTCTGCATTTTCCAACTTATTTTGGCTTGAAATGAAGCCATAATGGTATATTTTAATTTTTTCAATTTTGTTGCTATTTTTTTGGAATTTTCAATTTCGCGTTGGGTAGGAACGGAACGAAACGATAATTTTTATTTTCTCCTTTTCTCATCTTCTTCAAACCTATTTTGGCTTGAAAAGAATACATAACTGTATTTTTTATTTTTTTGAATTTTTTTGTTATTTTTTTGGAATTTTCTATTACGTATCGGGTTGGAACGAAACGTAACGATAATTTTTATTTTCTCTCTTTCTCATCCTTTTCCAACCTATTTTGGCAAGAAATGAAGCCATAATGGTATTTTTTTAATCTTCGAATTTTTTTGCTATTTTTGTTTAATTTTCTATTTCGCGTCGGGATGGAACGAAACGGAACGATAATTTTTATACTCTCTCTTTCTCGGCCTTTTCCAACATGTTTTGACTTGAAAGAAAGCCACAATGGTATTTTTTAATTTTTTGAACGTTTTTGCTATTTTATTGGAATTTTCTATTACGCGTAGTGAAGGAACGGAACGGACCGAAAATATTTATTTTTTCTCTTTTTCTGCATTTTCCAACTTATTTTGGCTTGAAATGAAGCCATAATGGTATATTTTAATTTTTTCAATTTTGTTGCTATTTTTTTGGAATTTTCAATTTCGCGTTGGGTAGGAACGGAACGAAACGATAATTTTTATTTTCTCCTTTTCTCATCTTTTTCAAACCTATTTTGGCTTGAAAAGAATACGTAATTGTATTTTTTATTTTTTTGAATTTTTTTGTTATTTTTTTGGAATTTTCTATTACGCATCGGGTTGGAACGAAACGTAACGATAATTTTTATTTTCTCTCTTTCTCATCCTTTTCCAACCTATTTTGGCAAGAAATGAAGCCATAATGGTATTTTTTAAATCTTTGAATTTTTTTGCTATTTTTTTTTAATTTTCTACTCCGCTTCGGGTTGGAACGAAACGAAACGATAATTTTTATATTCTCTCTTTCTCGGCCTTTTCCAACATGTTTTGACTCGAAAGAAAGCTATATAATGGTATTTTTTAATTTTTTGAACTTTTTTGCTATTTTATTGGAATTTTCTATTACGCGTTGTGTCGGAACGGAACGTACCGATAATTTTTATTTTTTCTCTTTCTCGGCCTTTTCCAACCTATTTTGGCTTGGAATGAGGCCATAATGGTATACTTTAATTTTCCAATTTTTCTGCTTTTATTTTTGAATTTTCAATTACGCGTCGGGTAGGAACGGAACGGAACGATGATTTTTATTTTCTCCCTCTCCCCTCTTTATCAAACCTATTTTGGCTTGAAACGAATACATAATGGTATTTTTTATTTTCTTGAATTTTTTTGCTATTTTTTTTTAATTTTCTATTTCTCGTCAGGTTGGAACGAAACGGAACGATAATTTTTATATTCTCTCTTTCTCGGCCTTTTCCAACCTATTTTAACTTGAAAGAAAGCCATAATGGTATTTTTTAATTTTTTGAACTTTTTTGCTATTTTATTGGAATTTTCTATTACGCGTTGTGTAGGAACGGAACGGACCGATAATTTTTATTTTTTCCCTTTCTCCGCCTTTTCCAACCTATTTTGGCTTGGAATGAGGCCATAATGGTATATTTTAATTTTCCAATTTTTTTCTTTTGTTTTTGAATTTTCAATTACGCGTCGGGTAGGAACGGAACGGAACGATGATTTTTATTTTCTCCCTCTCTCGTCTTTATCAAACCTATTTTGGCTTGAAAAGAATACATAACGGTATTTTTTAATTTTATTAATTTTTTTGCTATTTTTTTTTAATTTTCTATTTCTCGTCGGGTTGGAACGAAACGGACCGATAATTTTTACTTTTTCTCTTTCTCGGCATTTTCCAACCTATTTTGGCTTTAAATGAAGCCATAATGGTATATTTTAATTTTTTCTATTTTATTGCTATTTTTTTGGAATTTTCAATTTCGCGTTGGGTAGGAACGGAACGAAACGATAATTTTTATTTTCTCCTTTTCTCATCTTTTTCAAACCTATTTTCGCTTGAAAAGAATACATAACTGTATTTTTTATTTTTTTGAATTTTTTTGGAATTTTCTATTACGCATCGGGTTGGAACGATACGTAACGATAATTTTTATTTTCTCTCTTTCTCCTCCTTTTCCAACCTATTTTGGGAAGAAATGAAGCCATAATGGTATTTTTTAAGTTTTTGAATTTTATTGCTATTTTTTTTTAATTTTCTACTTCGCGTCGGGTTGGAACGAAACGGAACGATAATTTTTATATTCTCTCTTTCTCGGCCTTTTCCAACCTGTTTTGACTCGAAAGAAAGCCATAGTGGTATTTTTTAATTTTTTGAACTTTTTTGCTATTTTATTGGAATTTTCTACTACGCGTCGTGGAGGAACGGAACGGACCGATAATTTTTATTTTTTCTCTTTCTCGGCCTTTTCCAACCTATTTTGGCTTGGAATGAGGCCATAATGGTATATTTTAATTTTCCAATTTTTCTGCTTTTATTTTTGAATTTTCAATTACGCGTCGGGTAGAAACGGAACGGAACGATGGTTTTATTTTCTCCCTCTCTCCTCTTTATCAAACCTATTTTGGCTTCAAAAGAATACATAACGGTATTTTTTAATTTTTTGAATTTTTTAGTAATTTTTTTTTTATTTTCTATTTCGCGTCGGGTTGGAACGAAACGGAACGATAGTTTTTATATTCTCTCTTTCTCGGCCTTTTCCAACATATTTTGACTTACGCGTTGTGTAGGAATGGAACGGACCGATAATTTTTACTTTTTCTCTTTCTCGGCATTTTCCAACCTATTTTGGCTTGAAATGAAGCCATAATGGTATATTTTAATTTTTTCAATTTTATTGCTATTTTTTTGGAATTTTCAATTTCGCGTTGGGTAGGAACGGAACGAAACGATAATTTTTATTTTCTCCTTTTCTCATCTTCTTCAAACCTATTTTGGCTTGAAAAGAATACATAACTGTATTTTTTATTTTTTTGAATTTTTTTGTTATTTTTTTGGAATTTTCTATTACGCATCGGGTTGGAACGAAACGTAACGATAATTTTTATTTTCTCTCTTTCTCATCCTTTTCCAACCTATCTTGGCAAGAAATGAAGCCATAATGGTATTTTTTAAATCTTTGAATTTTTTTGCTATTTTTGTTTAATTTTCTATTTCGCGTCGGGATGGAACGAAACGGAACGATAATTTTTATACTCTCTCTTTCTCGGCCTTTTCCAACATGTTTTGACTTGAAAGAAAGCCACAATGGTATTTTTTAATTTTTTGAACGTTTTTGCTATTTTATTGGAATTTTCTATTACGCGTAGTGAAGGAACGGAACGGACCGAAAATATTTATTTTTTCTCTTTTTCTGCATTTTCCAACTTATTTTGGCTTGAAATGAAGCCATAATGGTATATTTTAATTTTTTCAATTTTGTTGCTATTTTTTTGGAATTTTCAATTTCGCGTTGGGTAGGAACGGAACGAAACGATAATTTTTATTTTCTCCTTTTCTCATCTTTTTCAAACCTATTTTGGCTTGAAAAGAATACGTAATTGTATTTTTTATTTTTTTGAATTTTTTTGTTATTTTTTTGGAATTTTCTATTACGCATCGGGTTGGAACGAAACGTAACGATAATTTTTATTTTCTCTCTTTCTCATCCTATTCCAACCTATTTTGGCAAGAAATGAAGCCATAATGGTATTTTTTAAATCTTTGAATTTTTTTGCTATTTTTTTTTAATTTTCTACTCCGCTTCGGGTTGGAACGAAACGGAACGATAATTTTTATATTCTCTCTTTCTCGGCCTTTTCCAACATGTTTTGACTCGAAAGAAAGCTATATAATGGTATTTTTTAATTTTTTGAACTTTTTTGCTATTTTATTGGAATTTTCTATTACGCGTTGTGTCGGAACGGAACGTACCGATAATTTTTATTTTTTCTCTTTCTCGGCCTTTTCCAACCTATTTTGGCTTGGAATGAGGCCATAATGGTATACTTTAATTTTCCAATTTTTCTGCTTTTATTTTTGAATTTTCAATTACGCGTCGGGTAGGAACGGAACGGAACGATGATTTTTATTTTCTCCCTCTCCCCTCTTTATCAAACCTATTTTGGCTTGAAACGAATACATAATGGTATTTTTTATTTTCTTGAATTTTTTTGCTATTTTTTTTTAATTTTCTATTTCTCGTCAGGTTGGAACGAAACGGAACGATAATTTTTATATTCTCTCTTTCTCGGCCTTTTCCAACCTATTTTAACTTGAAAGAAAGCCATAATGGTATTTTTTAATTTTTTGAACTTTTTTGCTATTTTATTGGAATTTTCTATTACGCGTTGTGTAGGAACGGAACGGACCGATAATTTTTATTTTTTCTCTTTCTCCGCCTTTTCCAACCTATTTTGGCTTGGAATGAGGCCATAATGGTATATTTTAATTTTCCAATTTTTTTTCTTTTGTTTTTGAATTTTCAATTACGCGTCGGGTAGGAACGGAACGGAACGATGATTTTTATTTTCTCCCTCTCTCGTCTTTATCAAACCTATTTTGGCTTGAAAAGAATACATAACGGTATTTTTTAATTTTATTAATTTTTTTGCTATTTTTTTTTAATTTTCTATTTCTCGTCGGGTTGGAACGAAACGGACCGATAATTTTTACTTTTTCTCTTTCTCGGCATTTTCCAACCTATTTTGGCTTTAAATGAAGCCATAATGGTATATTTTAATTTTTTCTATTTTATTGCTATTTTTTTGGAATTTTCAATTTCGCGTTGGGTAGGAACGGAACGAAACGATAATTTTTATTTTCTCCTTTTCTCATCTTTTTCAAACCTATTTTCGCTTGAAAAGAATACATAACTGTATTTTTTATTTTTTTGAATTTTTTTGGAATTTTCTATTACGCATCGGGTTGGAACGATACGTAACGATAATTTTTATTTTCTCTCTTTCTCCTCCTTTTCCAACCTATTTTGGGAAGAAATGAAGCCATAATGGTATTTTTTAAGTTTTTGAATTTTATTGCTATTTTTTTTTAATTTTCTACTTCGCGTCGGGTTGGAACGAAACGGAACGATAATTTTTATATTCTCTCTTTCTCGGCCTTTTCCAACCTGTTTTGACTCGAAAGAAAGCCATAGTGGTATTTTTTAATTTTTTGAACTTTTTTGCTATTTTATTGGAATTTTCTACTACGCGTCGTGGAGGAACGGAACGGACCGATAATTTTTATTTTTTCTCTTTCTCGGCCTTTTCCAACCTATTTTGGCTTGGAATGAGGCCATAATGGTATATTTTAATTTTCCAATTTTTCTGCTTTTATTTTTGAATTTTCAATTACGCGTCGGGTAGAAACGGAACGGAACGATGGTTTTATTTTCTCCCTCTCTCCTCTTTATCAAACCTATTTTGGCTTCAAAAGAATACATAACGGTATTTTTTAATTTTTTGAATTTTTTAGTAATTTTTTTTTTATTTTCTATTTCGCGTCGGGTTGGAACGAAACGGAACGATAGTTTTTATATTCTCTCTTTCTCGGCCTTTTCCAACATATTTTGACTTACGCGTTGTGTAGGAATGGAACGGACCGATAATTTTTACTTTTTCTCTTTCTCGGCATTTTCCAACCTATTTTGGCTTGAAATGAAGCCATAATGGTATATTTTAATTTTTTCAATTTTATTGCTATTTTTTTGGAATTTTCAATTTCGCGTTGGGTAGGAACGGAACGAAACGATAATTTTTATTTTCTCCTTTTCTCATCTTCTTCAAACCTATTTTGGCTTGAAAAGAATACATAACTGTATTTTTTATTTTTTTGAATTTTTTTGTTATTTTTTTGGAATTTTCTATTACGCATCGGGTTGGAACGAAACGTAACGATAATTTTTATTTTCTCTCTTTCTCATCCTTTTCCAACCTATCTTGGCAAGAAATGAAGCCATAATGGTATTTTTTAAATCTTTGAATTTTTTTGCTATTTTTGTTTAATTTTCTATTTCGCGTCGGGATGGAACGAAACGGAACGATAATTTTTATACTCTCTCTTTCTCGGCCTTTTCCAACATGTTTTGACTTGAAAGAAAGCCACAATGGTATTTTTTAATTTTTTGAACGTTTTTGCTATTTTATTGGAATTTTCTATTACGCGTAGTGGAGGAACGGAACGGACCGAAAATATTTATTTTTTCTCTTTTTCTGCATTTTCCAACTTATTTTGGCTTGAAATGAAGCCATAATGGTATATTTTAATTTTTTCAATTTTGTTGCTATTTTTTTGGAATTTTCAATTTCGCGTTGGGTAGGAACGGAACGAAACGATAATTTTTATTTTCTCTCTTTCTCCTCCTTTTCCAACCTATTTTGGGAAGAAATGAAGCCATAATGGTATTTTTTAAGTTTTTGAATTTTATTGCTATTTTTTTTTAATTTTCTACTTCGCGTCGGGTTGGAACGAAACGGAACGATAATTTTTATATTCTCTCTTTCTCGGCCTTTTCCAACCTGTTTTGACTCGAAAGAAAGCCATAGTGGTATTTTTTAATTTTTTGAACTTTTTTGCTATTTTATTGGAATTTTCTACTACGCGTCGTGGAGGAACGGAACGGACCGATAATTTTTATTTTTTCTCTTTCTCGGCCTTTTCCAACCTATTTTGGCTTGGAATGAGGCCATAATGGTATATTTTAATTTTCCAATTTTTCTGCTTTTATTTTTGAATTTTCAATTACGCGTCGGGTAGAAACGGAACGGAACGATGATTTTTATTTTCTCCCTCTCTCCTCTTTATCAAACCTATTTTGGCTTCAAAAGAATACATAACGGTATTTTTTAATTTTTTGGATTTTTTAGCAATTTTTTTTTTATTTTCTATTTCGCGTCGGGTTGGAACGAAACGGAACGATAATTTTTATATTCTCTCTTTCTCGGCCTTTTCCAACATATTTTGACTTACGCGTTGTGTAGGAATGGAACGGACCGATAATTTTTACTTTTTCTCTTTCTCGGCATTTTCCAACCTATTTTGGCTTGAAATGAAGCCACAATGGTATATTTTAATTTTTTCAATTTTATTGCTATTTTTTTGGAATTTTCAATTTCGCGTTGGGTAGGAACGGAACGAAACGATAATTTTTATTTTCTCCTTTTCTCATCTTCTTCAAACCTATTTTGGCTTGAAAAGAATACATAACTGTATTTTTTATTTTTTTGAATTTTTTTGTTATTTTTTTGGAATTTTCTATTACGCATCGGGTTGGAACGAAACGTAACGATAATTTTTATTTTCTCTCTTTTTCATCCTTTTCCAACCTATTTTGGCAAGAAATGAAGCCCTAATGGTATTTTTTAAATCTTTGAATTTTTTTGCTATTTTTTTTTAATTTTCTATTCCGCTTCGGGTTGGAACGAAACGGAACGATAATTTTTATATTCTCTCTTTCTCGGCCTTTTCCAACATGTTTTGACTCGAAAGAAAGCTATATAATGGTATTTTTTAATTTTTTGTACTTTTTTGCTATTTTATTGGAATTTTCTATTACGCGTTGTGTCGGAACGGAACGGACCGATAATTTTTATTTTTTCTCTTTCTCGGCCTTTTCCAACCTATTTTGGCTTGGAATGAGGCCATAATGGTATACTTTAATTTTCCAATTTTTCTGCTTTTATTTTTGAATTTTCAATTACGCGTCGGGTAGGAACGGAACGGAACGATGATTTTTATTTTCTCCCTCTCCCCTCTTTATCAAACCTATTTTGGCTTGAAAAGAATACATAACGGTATTTTTTAATTTTTTTAATTTTTTTGCTATTTTTTTTTAATTTTCTATTTCTCGTCGGGTTGGAACGAAACGGACCGATAATTTTTACTTTTTCTCTTTCTCGGCATTTTCCAACCTATTTTGGCTTGAAATGAAGCCATAATGGTATATTTTAATTTTTTCAATTTTATTGCTATTTTTTTGGAATTTTCAATTTCGCGTTGGGTAGGGAACGGAACGAAACGATAATTTTTATTTTCTCATTTTCTCATCTTTTTCAAACCTATTTTCGCTTGAAAAGAATACATAACTGGATTTTTTATTTTTTTGAATTTTTTTGGAATTTTCTATTACGCATCGGGTTGGAACGATACCTAACGATAATTTTTATTTTCTCTCTTTCTCCTCCTTTTCCAACCTATTTTGGGAAGAAATGAAGCCATAATGGTATTTTTTAATTTTTTGAATTTTATTGCTATTTTATTTTTAATTTTCTACTTCGCGTCGGGTTGGAACGAAACGGAACGATAATTTTTATATTCTCTATTTCTCGGCCTTTTCCAACCTGTTTTGACTCGAAAGAAAGCCATAGTGGTATTTTTTAATTTTTTGAACTTTTTTGCTATTTTATTGGAATTTTCTACTACGCGTCGTGGAGGAACGGAACAGACCGATAATTTTTATTTTTTCTCTTTCTCGGCCTTTTCCAACCTATTTTGGCTTGGAATGAGGCCATAATGGTATATTTTAATTTTCCAATTTTTCTTCTTTTATTTTTGAATTTTCAATTACGCGTCGGGTAGAAACGGAACGGAACTATGATTTTTATTTTCTCCCTCTCTCCTCTTTATCAAACCTATTTTGGCTTCAAAAGAATACATAACGGTATTTTTTAATTTTTTGAATTTTTTAGCAATTTTTTTTTTATTTTCTATTTCTCGTCGGGTTGGAACGAAACGGAACGATAGTTTTTATATTCTCTCTTTCTCGGCCTTTTCCAACATATTTTGACTTACGCGTTGTGTAGGAATGGAACGGACCGATAATTTTTACTTTTTCTCTTTCTCGGCATTTTCCAACCTATTTTGGCTTGAAATGAAGCCATAATGGTATATTTTAATTTTTTCAATTTTATTGCTATTTTTTTGGAATTTTCAATTTCGCGTTGGGTAGGAACGGAACGAAACGATAATTTTTATTTTCTCCTTTTCTCATCTTCTTCAAACCTATTTTGGCTTGAAAAGAATACATAACTGTATTTTTTATTTTTTTGAATTTTTTTGTTATTTTTTTGGAATTTTCTATTACGTATCGGGTTGGAACGAAACGTAACGATAATTTTTATTTTCTCTCTTTCTCATCCTTTTCCAACCTATTTTGGCAAGAAATGAAGCCATAATGGTATTTTTTTAATCTTCGAATTTTTTTGCTATTTTTGTTTAATTTTCTATTTCGCGTCGGGATGGAACGAAACGGAACGATAATTTTTATACTCTCTCTTTCTCGGCCTTTTCCAACATGTTTTGACTTGAAAGAAAGCCACAATGGTATTTTTTAATTTTTTGAACGTTTTTGCTATTTTATTGGAATTTTCTATTACGCGTAGTGGAGGAACGGAACGGACCGAAAATATTTATTTTTTCTCTTTTTCTGCATTTTCCAACTTATTTTGGCTTGAAATGAAGCCATAATGGTATATTTTAATTTTTTCAATTTTGTTGCTATTTTTTTGGAATTTTCAATTTCGCGTTGGGTAGGAACGGAACGAAACGATAATTTTTATTTTCTCCTTTTCTCATCTTCTTCAAACCTATTTTGGCTTGAAAAGAATACATAACTGTATTTTTTATTTTTTTGAATTTTTTTGTTATTTTTTTGGAATTTTCTATTACGTATCGGGTTGGAACGAAACGTAACGATAATTTTTATTTTCTCTCTTTCTCATCCTTTTCCAACCTATTTTGGCAAGAAATGAAGCCATAATGGTATTTTTTTAATCTTCGAATTTTTTTGCTATTTTTGTTTAATTTTCTATTTCGCGTCGGGATGGAACGAAACGGAACGATAATTTTTATACTCTCTCTTTCTCGGCCTTTTCCAACATGTTTTGACTTGAAAGAAAGCCACAATGGTATTTTTTAATTTTTTGAACGTTTTTGCTATTTTATTGGAATTTTCTATTACGCGTAGTGAAGGAACGGAACGGACCGAAAATATTTATTTTTTCTCTTTTTCTGCATTTTCCAACTTATTTTGGCTTGAAATGAAGCCATAATGGTATATTTTAATTTTTTCAATTTTGTTGCTATTTTTTTGGAATTTTCAATTTCGCGTTGGGTAGGAACGGAACGAAACGATAATTTTTATTTTCTCCTTTTCTCATCTTTTTCAAACCTATTTTGGCTTGAAAAGAATACGTAATTGTATTTTTTATTTTTTTGAATTTTTTTGTTATTTTTTTGGAATTTTCTATTACGCATCGGGTTGGAACGAAACGTAACGATAATTTTTATTTTCTCTCTTTCTCATCCTTTTCCAACCTATTTTGGCAAGAAATGAAGCCATAATGGTATTTTTTAAATCTTTGAATTTTTTTGCTATTTTTTTTTAATTTTCTACTCCGCTTCGGGTTGGAACGAAACGAAACGGTAATTTTTATATTCTCTCTTTCTCGGCCTTTTCCAACATGTTTTGACTCGAAAGAAAGCTATATAATGGTATTTTTTAATTTTTTGAACTTTTTTGCTATTTTTTTGGAATTTTCTATTACGCGTTGTGTCGGAACGGAACGTACCGATAATTTTTATTTTTTCTCTTTCTCGGCCTTTTCCAACCTATTTTGGCTTGGAATGAGGCCATAATGGTATACTTTAATTTTCCAATTTTTCTGCTTTTATTTTTGAATTTTCAATTACGCGTCGGGTAGGAACGGAACGGAACGATGATTTTTATTTTCTCCCTCTCCCCTCTTTATCAAACCTATTTTGGCTTGAAACGAATACATAATGGTATTTTTTATTTTCTTGAATTTTTTTGCTATTTTTTTTTAATTTTCTATTTCTCGTCAGGTTGGAACGAAACGGAACGATAATTTTTATATTCTCTCTTTCTCGGCCTTTTCCAACCTATTTTAACTTGAAAGAAAGCCATAATGGTATTTTTTAATTTTTTGAACTTTTTTGCTATTTTATTGGAATTTTCTATTACGCGTTGTGTAGGAACGGAACGGACCGATAATTTTTATTTTTTCCCTTTCTCCGCCTTTTCCAACCTATTTTGGCTTGGAATGAGGCCATAATGGTATATTTTAATTTTCCAATTTTTTTTCTTTTGTTTTTGAATTTTCAATTACGCGTCGGGTAGGAACGGAACGGAACGATGATTTTTATTTTCTCCCTCTCTCGTCTTTATCAAACCTATTTTGGCTTGAAAAGAATACATAACGGTATTTTTTAATTTTTTTAATTTTTTTGCTATTTTTTTTTAATTTTCTATTTCTCGTCGGGTTGGAACGAAACGGACCGATAATTTTTACTTTTTCTCTTTCTCGGCATTTTCCAACCTATTTTGGCTTTAAATGAAGCCATAATGGTATATTTTAATTTTTTCTATTTTATTGCTATTTTTTTGGAATTTTCAATTTCGCGTTGGGTAGGAACGGAACGAAACGATAATTTTTATTTTCTCCTTTTCTCATCTTTTTCAAACCTATTTTCGCTTGAAAAGAATACATAACTGTATTTTTTATTTTTTTGAATTTTTTTGGAATTTTCTATTACGCATCGGGTTGGAACGATACGTAACGATAATTTTTATTTTCTCTCTTTCTCCTCCTTTTCCAACCTATTTTGGGAAGAAATGAAGCCATAATGGTATTTTTTAAGTTTTTGAATTTTATTGCTATTTTTTTTTAATTTTCTACTTCGCGTCGGGTTGGAACGAAACGGAACGATAATTTTTATATTCTCTCTTTCTCGGCCTTTTCCAACCTGTTTTGACTCGAAAGAAAGCCATAGTGGTATTTTTTAATTTTTTGAACTTTTTTGCTATTTTATTGGAATTTTCTACTACGCGTCGTGGAGGAACGGAACGGACCGATAATTTTTATTTTTTCTCTTTCTCGGCCTTTTCCAACCTATTTTGGCTTGGAATGAGGCCATAATGGTATATTTTAATTTTCCAATTTTTCTGCTTTTATTTTTGAATTTTCAATTACGCGTCGGGTAGAAACGGAACGGAACGATGGTTTTATTTTCTCCCTCTCTCCTCTTTATCAAACCTATTTTGGCTTCAAAAGAATACATAACGGTATTTTTTAATTTTTTGGATTTTTTAGCAATTTTTTTTTTTATTTTCTATTTCGCGTCGGGTTGGAACGAAACGGAACGATAATTTTTATATTCTCTCTTTCTCGGCCTTTTCCAACATATTTTGACTTACGCGTTGTGTAGGAATGGAACGGACCGATAATTTTTACTTTTTCTCTTTCTCGGCATTTTCTAACCTATTTTGGCTTGAAATGAAGCCATAATGGTATATTTTAATTTTTTCAATTTTATTGCTATTTTTTTGGAATTTTCAATTACGCGTCGGGTAGGAACGGAACGGAACGATGATTTTTATTTTCTCCCTCTCCCCTCTTTATCAAACCTATTTTGGCTTGAAACGAATACATAATGGTATTTTTTATTTTCTTGAATTTTTTTGCTATTTTTTTTTAATTTTCTATTTCTCGTCAGGTTGGAACGAAACGGAACGATAATTTTTATATTCTCTCTTTCTCGGCCTTTTCCAACCTATTTTAACTTGAAAGAAAGCCATAATGGTATTTTTTAATTTTTTGAACTTTTTTGCTATTTTATTGGAATTTTCTATTACGCGTTGTGTAGGAACGGAACGGACCGATAATTTTTATTTTTTCTCTTTCTCGGCCTTTTCCAACCTATTTTGGCTTGGAATGAGGCCATAATGGTATATTTTAATTTTCCAATTTTTCTTCTTTTGTTTTTGAATTTTCAATTACGCGTCGGGTAGGAACGGAACGGAACGATGATTTTTATTTTCTCCCTCTCTCGTCTTTATCAAACCTATTTTGGCTTGAAAAGAATACATAACGGTATTTTTTAATTTTTTTAATTTTTTTGCTATTTTTTTTTAATTTTCTATATCTCGTCGGGTTGGAACGAAACGGACCGATAATTTTTACTTTTTCTCTTTCTCGGCATTTTCCAACCTATTTTGGCTTGAAATGAAGCCATAATGGTATATTTTAATTTTTTCAATTTTATTGCTATTTTTTTGGAATTTTCAATTTCGCGTTGGGTAGGAACGGAACGAAACGATAATTTTTATTTTCTCCTTTTCTCATCTTCTTCAAACCTATTTTGGCTTGAAAAGAATACATAACTGTATTTTTTATTTTTTTGAATTTTTTTGGAATTTTCTATTACGCATCGGGTTGGAACGATACCTAACGATAATTTTTATTTTCTCTCTTTCTCCTCCTTTTCCAACCTATTTTGGGAAGAAATGAAGCCATAATGGTATTTTTTAAGTTTTTGAATTTTATTGCTATTTTATTTTTAATTTTCTACTTCGCGTCGGGTTGGAACGAAACGGAACGATAATTTTTATATTCTCTCTTTCTCGGCCTTTTCCAACCTGTTTTGACTTGAAAGAAAGCCATAGTGGTATTTTTTAATTTTTTGAACTTTTTTGCTATTTTATTGGAATTTTCTACTACGCGTCGTGGAGGAACGGAACAGACCGATAATTTTTATTTTTTCCCTTTCTCGGCCTTTTCCAACCTATTTTGGCTTGGAATGAGGCCATAATGGTATATTTTAATTTTCCAATTTTTCTGCTTTTATTTTTGAATTTTCAATTACGCGTCGGGTAGAAACGGAACGGAACGATGATTTTTATTTTCTCCCTCTCTCCTCTTTATCAAACCTATTTTGGCTTCAAAAGAATACATAACGGTATTTTTTAATTTTTTGAATTTTTTAGCAATTTTTTTTTTATTTTCTATTTCGCGTCGGGTTGGAACGAAACGGAACGATGGTTTTTATATTCTCTCTTTCTCGGCCTTTTCCAACATATTTTGACTTACGCGTTGTGTAGGAATGGAACGGACCGATAATTTTTACTTTTTCTCTTTCTCGGCATTTTCCAACCTATTTTGGCTTGAAATGAAGCCATAATGGTATATTTCAATTTTTTCAATTTTATTGCTATTTTTTTGGAATTTTCAATTTCGCGTTGGGTAGGAACGGAACGAAACGATAATTTTTATTTTCTCCTTTTCTCATCTTCTTCAAACCTATTTTGGCTTGAAAAGAATACATAACTGTATTTTTTATTTTTTTGAATTTTTTTGTTATTTTTTTGGAATTTTCTATTACGCATCGGGTTGGAACGAAACGTAACGATAATTTTTATTTTCTCTCTTTCTCATCCTTTTCCAACCTATTTTGGCAAGAAATGAAGCCATAATGGTATTTTTTAAGTTTTTGAATTTTATTGCTATTTTATTTTTAATTTTCTACTTCGCGTCGGGTTGGAACGAAACGGAACGATAATTTTTATATTCTCTCTTTCTCGGCCTTTTCCAACCTGTTTTGACTCGAAAGAAAGCCATAGTGGTATTTTTTAATTTTTTGAACTTTTTTGCTATTTTATTGGAATTTTCTACTACGCGTCGTGGAGGAACGGAACAGACCGATAATTTTTATTTTTTCTCTTTCTCGGCCTTTTCCAACCTATTTTGGCTTGGAATGAGGCCATAATGGTATATTTTAATTTTCCAATTTTTCTGCTTTTATTTTTGAATTTTCAATTACGCGTCGGGTAGAAACGGAACGGAACGATGATTTTTATTTTCTCCCTCTCTCCTCTTTATCAAACCTATTTTGGCTTCAAAAGAATACATAACGGTATTTTTTAATTTTTTGAATTTTTTAGCAATTTTTTTTTTATTTTCTATTTCGCGTCGGGTTGGAACGAAACGGAACGATAGTTTTTATATTCTCTCTTTCTCGGCCTTTTCCAACATATTTTGACTTACGCGTTGTGTAGGAATGGAACGGACCGATAATTTTTACTTTTTCTCTTTCTCGGCATTTTCCAACCTATTTTGGCTTGAAATGAAGCCATAATGGTATATTTTAATTTTTTCAATTTTATTGCTATTTTTTTGGAATTTTCAATTTCGCGTTGGGTAGGAACGGAACGAAACGATAATTTTTATTTTCTCCTTTTCTCATCTTCTTCAAACCTATTTTGGCTTGAAAAGAATACATAACTGTATTTTTTATTTTTTTGAATTTTTTTGTTATTTTTTTGGAATTTTCTATTACGCATCGGGTTGGAACGAAACGTAACGATAATTTTTATTTTCTCTCTTTCTCATCCTTTTCCAACCTATTTTGGCAAGAAATGAAGCCATAATGGTATTTTTTAAATCTTTGAATTTTTTTGCTATTTTTGTTTAATTTTCTATTTCGCGTCGGGATGGAACGAAACGGAACGATAATTTTTATACTCTCTCTTTCTCGGCCTTTTCCAACATGTTTTGACTTGAAAGAAAGCCACAATGGTATTTTTTAATTTTTTGAACGTTTTTGCTATTTTATTGGAATTTTCTATTACGCGTAGTGGAGGAACGGAACGGACCGAAAATATTTATTTTTTCTCTTTTTCTGCATTTTCCAACTTATTTTGGCTTGAAATGAAGCCATAATGGTATATTTTAATTTTTTCAATTTTGTTGCTATTTTTTTGGAATTTTCAATTTCGCGTTGGGTAGGAACGGAACGAAACGATAATTTTTATTTTCTCTCTTTCTCCTCCTTTTCCAACCTATTTTGGGAAGAAATGAAGCCATAATGGTATTTTTTAAGTTTTTGAATTTTATTGCTATTTTTTTTTAATTTTCTACTTCGCGTCGGGTTGGAACGAAACGGAACGATAATTTTTATATTCTCTCTTTCTCGGCCTTTTCCAACCTGTTTTGACTCGAAAGAAAGCCATAGTGGTATTTTTTAATTTTTTGAACTTTTTTGCTATTTTATTGGAATTTTCTACTACGCGTCGTGGAGGAACGGAACGGACCGATAATTTTTATTTTTTCTCTTTCTCGGCCTTTTCCAACCTATTTTGGCTTGGAATGAGGCCATAATGGTATATTTTAATTTTCCAATTTTTCTGCTTTTATTTTTGAATTTTCAATTACGCGTCGGGTAGAAACGGAACGGAACGATGATTTTTATTTTCTCCCTCTCTCCTCTTTATCAAACCTATTTTGGCTTCAAAAGAATACATAACGGTATTTTTTATTTTTTTGGATTTTTTAGCAATTTTTTTTTTATTTTCTATTTCGCGTCGGGTTGGAACGAA
Organism: Quercus rubra; assembly: GCA_035136125.1. NCBI lineage: Eukaryota > Viridiplantae > Streptophyta > Magnoliopsida > Fagales > Fagaceae > Quercus > Quercus rubra. Next base: position 42,537,189 of record CM068733.1, read on the forward strand.
ACGGAACGATAATTTTTATATTCTCTCTTTCTCGGCCTTTTCCAACATATTTTGACTTACGCGTTGTGTAGGAATGGAACGGACCGATAATTTTTACTTTTTCTCTTTCTCGGCATTTTCTAACCTATTTTGGCTTGAAATGAAGCCATAATGGTATATTTTAATTTTTTCAATTTTATTGCTATTTTTTTGGAATTTTCAATTTCGCGTTGGGTAGGAACGGAACGAAACGATAATTTTTATTTTCTCCTTTTCTCATCTTCTTCAAACCTATTTTGGCTTGAAAAGAATACATAACTGTATTTTTTATTTTTTTGAATTTTTTTGTTATTTTTTTGGAATTTTCTATTACGCATCGGGTTGGAACGAAACGTAACGATAATTTTTATTTTCTCTCTTTCTCATCCTTTTCCAACCTATTTTGGCAAGAAATGAAGCCATAATGGTATTTTTTAAGTTTTTGAATTTTATTGCTATTTTATTTTTAATTTTCTACTTCGCGTCGGGTTGGAACGAAACGGAACGATAATTTTTATATTCTCTCTTTCTCGGCCTTTTCCAACCTGTTTTGACTCGAAAGAAAGCCATAGTGGTATTTTTTAATTTTTTGAACTTTTTTGCTATTTTATTGGAATTTTCTACTACGCGTCGTGGAGGAACGGAACAGACCGATAATTTTTATTTTTTCTCTTTCTCGGCCTTTTCCAACCTATTTTGGCTTGGAATGAGGCCATAATGGTATACTTTAATTTTCCAATTTTTCTGCTTTTATTTTTGAATTTTCAATTACGCGTCGGGTAGGAACGGAACGGAACGATGATTTTTATTTTCTCCCTCTCCCCTCTTTATCAAACCTATTTTGGCTTGAAACGAATACATAATGGTATTTTTTATTTTCTTGAATTTTTTTGCTATTTTTTTTTAATTTTCTATTTCTCGTCAGGTTGGAACGAAACGGAACGATAATTTTTATATTCTCTCTTTCTCGGCCTTTTCCAACCTATTTTAACTTGAAAGAAAGCCATAATGGTATTTTTTAATTTTTTGAACTTTTTTGCTATTTTATTGGAATTTTCTATTACGCGTTGTGTAGGAACGGAACGGACCGATAATTTTTATTTTTTCCCTTTCTCCGCCTTTTCCAACCTATTTTGGCTTGGAATGAGGCCATAATGGTATATTTTAATTTTCCAATTTTTTTTCTTTTGTTTTTGAATTTTCAATTACGCGTCGGGTAGGAACGGAACGGAACGATGATTTTTATTTTCTCCCTCTCTCGTCTTTATCAAACCTATTTTGGCTTGAAAAGAATACATAATGGTATTTTTTAATTTTTTTAATTTTTTTGCTATTTTTTTTTAATTTTCTATTTCTCGTCGGGTTGGAACGAAACGGACCGATAATTTTTACTTTTTCTCTTTCTCGGCATTTTCCAACCTATTTTGGCTTTAAATGAAGCCATAATGGTATATTTTAATTTTTTCTATTTTATTGCTATTTTTTTGGAATTTTCAATTTCGCGTTGGGTAGGAACGGAACGAAACGATAATTTTTATTTTCTCCTTTTCTCATCTTTTTCAAACCTATTTTCGCTTGAAAAGAATACATAACTGTATTTTTTATTTTTTTGAATTTTTTTGGAATTTTCTATTACGCATCGGGTTGGAACGATACGTAACGATAATTTTTATTTTCTCTCTTTCTCCTCCTTTTCCAACCTATTTTGGGAAGAAATGAAGCCATAATGGTATTTTTTAAGTTTTTGAATTTTATTGCTATTTTTTTTTAATTTTCTACTTCTCGTCGGGTTGGAACGAAACGGAACGATAATTTTTATATTCTCTCTTTCTCGGCCTTTTCCAACCTGTTTTGACTCGAAAGAAAGCCATAGTGGTATTTTTTAATTTTTTGAACTTTTTTGCTATTTTATTGGAATTTTCTACTACGCGTCGTGGAGGAACGGAACGGACCGATAATTTTTATTTTTTCTCTTTCTCGGCCTTTTCCAACCTATTTTGGCTTGGAATGAGGCCATAATGGTATATTTTAATTTTCCAATTTTTCTGCTTTTATTTTTGAATTTTCAATTACGCGTCGGGTAGAAACGGAACGGAACGATGGTTTTATTTTCTCCCTCTCTCCTCTTTATCAAACCTATTTTGGCTTCAAAAGAATACATAACGGTATTTTTTAATTTTTTGGATTTTTTAGCAATTTTTTTTTTTATTTTCTATTTCGCGTCGGGTTGGAACGAAACGGAACGATAATTTTTATATTCTCTCTTTCTCGGCCTTTTCCAACATATTTTGACTTACGCGTTGTGTAGGAATGGAACGGACCGATAATTTTTACTTTTTCTCTTTCTCGGCATTTTCTAACCTATTTTGGCTTGAAATGAAGCCATAATGGTATATTTTAATTTTTTCAATTTTATTGCTATTTTTTTGGAATTTTCAATTACGCGTCGGGTAGGAACGGAACGGAACGATGATTTTTATTTTCTCCCTCTCCCCTCTTTATCAAACCTATTTTGGCTTGAAACGAATACATAATGGTATTTTTTATTTTCTTGAATTTTTTTGCTATTTTTTTTTAATTTTCTATTTCTCGTCAGGTTGGAACGAAACGGAACGATAATTTTTATATTCTCTCTTTCTCGGCCTTTTCCAACCTATTTTAACTTGAAAGAAAGCCATAATGGTATTTTTTAATTTTTTGAACTTTTTTGCTATTTTATTGGAATTTTCTATTACGCGTTGTGTAGGAACGGAACGGACCGATAATTTTTATTTTTTCTCTTTCTCGGCCTTTTCCAACCTATTTTGGCTTGGAATGAGGCCATAATGGTATATTTTAATTTTCCAATTTTTCTTCTTTTGTTTTTGAATTTTCAATTACGCGTCGGGTAGGAACGGAACGGAACGATGATTTTTATTTTCTCCCTCTCTCGTCTTTATCAAACCTATTTTGGCTTGAAAAGAATACATAACGGTATTTTTTAATTTTTTTAATTTTTTTGCTATTTTTTTTTAATTTTCTATTTCTCGTCGGGTTGGAACGAAACGGACCGATAATTTTTACTTTTTCTCTTTCTCGGCATTTTCCAACCTATTTTGGCTTGAAATGAAGCCATAATGGTATATTTTAATTTTTTCTATTTTATTGCTATTTTTTTGGAATTTTCAATTTCGCGTTGGGTAGGAACGGAACGAAACGATAATTTTTATTTTCTCCTTTTCTCATCTTCTTCAAACCTATTTTGGCTTGAAAAGAATACATAACTGTATTTTTTATTTTTTTGAATTTTTTTGGAATTTTCTATTACGCATCGGGTTGGAACGATACGTAACGATAATTTTTATTTTCTCTCTTTCTCCTCCTTTTCCAACCTATTTTGGGAAGAAATGAAGCCATAATGGTATTTTTTAAGTTTTTGATTTTTATTGCTATTTTTTTTTAATTTTCTACTTCGCGTCGGGTTGGAACGAAACGGAACGATAATTTTTATATTCTCTCTTTCTCGGCCTTTTCCAACCTGTTTTGACTCGAAAGAAAGCCATAGTGGTATTTTTTAATTTTTTGAACTTTTTTGCTATTTTATTGGAATTTTCTACTACGCGTCGTGGAGGAACGGAACGGACCGATAATTTTTATTTTTTCTCTTTCTCGGCCTTTTCCAACCTATTTTGGCTTGGAATGAGGCCATAATGGTATATTTTAATTTTCCAATTTTTCTGCTTTTATTTTTGAATTTTCAATTACGCGTCGGGTAGGAACGGAACGGAACGATGATTTTTATTTTCTCCCTCTCTCCTCTTTATCAAACCTATTTTGGCTTCAAAAGAATACATAACGGTATTTTTTAATTTTTTGAATTTTTTAGCAATTTTTTTTTTATTTTCTATTTCGCGTCGGGTTGGAACGAAACGGAACGATAGTTTTTATATTCTCTCTTTCTCGGCCTTTTCCAACATATTTTGACTTACGCGTTGTGTAGGAATGGAACGGACCGATAATTTTTACTTTTTCTCTTTCTCGGCATTTTCCAACCTATTTTGGCTTGAAATGAAGCCATAATGGTATATTTTAATTTTTTCAATTTTATTGCTATTTTTTTGGAATTTTCAATTTCGCGTTGGGTAGGAACGGAACGAAACGATAATTTTTATTTTCTCCTTTTCTCATCTTCTTCAAACCTATTTTGGCTTGAAAAGAATACATAACTGTATTTTTTATTTTTTTGAATTTTTTTGTTATTTTTTTGGAATTTTCTATTACGCATCGGGTTGGAACGAAACGTAACGATAATTTTTATTTTCTCTCTTTCTCATCCTTTTCCAACCTATTTTGGCAAGAAATGAAGCCATAATGGTATTTTTTAAATCTTTGAATTTTTTTGCTATTTTTGTTTAATTTTCTATTTCGCGTCGGGATGGAACGAAACGGAACGATAATTTTTATACTCTCTCTTTCTCGGCCTTTTCCAACATGTTTTGACTTGAAAGAAAGCCACAATGGTATTTTTTAATTTTTTGAACGTTTTTGCTATTTTATTGGAATTTTCTATTACGCGTAGTGAAGGAACGGAACGGACCGAAAATATTTATTTTTTCTCTTTTTCTGCATTTTCCAACTTATTTTGGCTTGAAATGAAGCCATAATGGTATATTTTAATTTTTTCAATTTTGTTGCTATTTTTTTGGAATTTTCAATTTCGCGTTGGGTAGGAACGGAACGAAACGATAATTTTTATTTTCTCCTTTTCTCATCTTTTTCAAACCTATTTTGGCTTGAAAAGAATACGTAATTGTATTTTTTATTTTTTTGAATTTTTTTGTTATTTTTTTGGAATTTTCTATTACGCATCGGGTTGGAACGAAACGTAACGATAATTTTTATTTTCTCTCTTTCTCATCCTATTCCAACCTATTTTGGCAAGAAATGAAGCCATAATGGTATTTTTTAAATCTTTGAATTTTTTTGCTATTTTTTTTTAATTTTCTACTCCGCTTCGGGTTGGAACGAAACGGAACGATAATTTTTATATTCTCTCTTTCTCGGCCTTTTCCAACATGTTTTGACTCGAAAGAAAGCTATATAATGGTATTTTTTAATTTTTTGAACTTTTTTGCTATTTTATTGGAATTTTCTATTACGCGTTGTGTCGGAACGGAACGTACCGATAATTTTTATTTTTTCTCTTTCTCGGCCTTTTCCAACCTATTTTGGCTTGGAATGAGGCCATAATGGTATACTTTAATTTTCCAATTTTTCTGCTTTTATTTTTGAATTTTCAATTACGCGTCGGGTAGGAACGGAACGGAACGATGATTTTTATTTTCTCCCTCTCCCCTCTTTATCAAACCTATTTTGGCTTGAAACGAATACATAATGGTATTTTTTATTTTCTTGAATTTTTTTGCTATTTTTTTTTTAATTTTCTATTTCTCGTCAGGTTGGAACGAAACGGAACGATAATTTTTATATTCTCTCTTTCTCGGCCTTTTCCAACCTATTTTAACTTGAAAGAAAGCCATAATGGTATTTTTTAATTTTTTGAACTTTTTTGCTATTTTATTGGAATTTTCTATTACGCGTTGTGTAGGAACGGAACGGACCGATAATTTTTATTTTTTCTCTTTCTCCGCCTTTCCCAACCTATTTTGGCTTGGAATGAGGCCATAATGGTATATTTTAATTTTCCAATTTTTTTTCTTTTGTTTTTGAATTTTCAATTACGCGTCGGGTAGGAACGGAACGGAACGATGATTTTTATTTTCTCCCTCTCTCGTCTTTATCAAACCTATTTTGGCTTGAAAAGAATACATAACGGTATTTTTTAATTTTTTAAATTTTTTTGCTATTTTTTTTTAATTTTCTATTTCTCGTCGGGTTGGAACGAAACGGACCGATAATTTTTACTTTTTCTCTTTCTCGGCATTTTCCAACCTATTTTGGCTTGAAATGAAGCCATAATGGTATATTTTAATTTTTTCTATTTTATTGCTATTTTTTTGGAATTTTCAATTTCGCGTTGGGTAGGAACGGAACGAAACGATAATTTTTATTTTCTCCTTTTCTCATCTTTTTCAAACCTATTTTCGCTTGAAAAGAATACATAACTGTATTTTTTATTTTTTTGAATTTTTTTGGAATTTTCTATTACGCATCGGGTTGGAACGATACGTAACGATAATTTTTATTTTCTCTCTTTCTCCTCCTTTTCCAACCTATTTTGGGAAGAAATGAAGCCATAATGGTATTTTTTAAGTTTTTGAATTTTATTGCTATTTTTTTTTAATTTTCTACTTCGCGTCGGGTTGGAACGAAACGGAACGATAATTTTTATATTCTCTCTTTCTCGGCCTTTTCCAACCTGTTTTGACTCGAAAGAAAGCCATAGTGGTATTTTTTAATTTTTTGAACTTTTTTGCTATTTTATTGGAATTTTCTACTACGCGTCGTGGAGGAACGGAACGGACCGATAGTTTTTATTTTTTCTCTTTCTCGGCCTTTTCCAACCTATTTTGGCTTGGAATGAGGCCATAATGGTATATTTTAATTTTCCAATTTTTCTGCTTTTATTTTTGAATTTTCAATTACGCGTCGGGTAGAAACGGAACGGAACGATGATTTTTATTTTCTCCCTCTCTCCTCTTTATCAAACCTATTTTGGCTTCAAAAGAATACATAACGGTATTTTTTAATTTTTTGGATTTTTTAGCAATTTTTTTTTTATTTTCTATTTCGCGTCGGGTTGGAACGAAACGGAACGATAATTTTTATATTCTCTCTTTCTCGGCCTTTTCCAACATATTTTGACTTACGCGTTGTGTAGGAATGGAACGGACCGATAATTTTTACTTTTTCTCTTTCTCGGCATTTTCTAACCTATTTTGGCTTGAAATGAAGCCATAATGGTATATTTTAATTTTTTCAATTTTATTGCTATTTTTTTGGAATTTTCAATTTCGCGTTGGGTAGGAACGGAACGAAACGATAATTTTTATTTTCTCCTTTTCTCATCTTCTTCAAACCTATTTTGGCTTGAAAAGAATACATAACTGTATTTTTTATTTTTTTGAATTTTTTTGGAATTTTCTATTACGCATCGGGTTGGAACGATACGTAACGATAATTTTTATTTTCTCTCTTTCTCCTCCTTTTCCAACCTATTTTGGGAAGAAATGAAGCCATAATGGTATTTTTTAAGTTTTTGAATTTTATTGCTATTTTTTTTTAATTTTCTACTTCGCGTCGGGTTGGAACGAAACGGAACGATAATTTTTATATTCTCTCTTTCTCGGCCTTTTCCAACCTGTTTTGACTCGAAAGAAAGCCATAGTGGTATTTTTTAATTTTTTGAACTTTTTTGCTATTTTATTGGAATTTTCTACTACGCGTCGTGGAGGAACGGAACGGACCGATAATTTTTATTTTTTCTCTTTCTCGGCCTTTTCCAACCTATTTTGGCTTGGAATGAGGCCATAATGGTATATTTTAATTTTCCAATTTTTCTGCTTTTATTTTTGAATTTTCAATTACGCGTCGGGTAGAAACGGAACGGAACGATGATTTTTATTTTCTCCCTCTCTCCTCTTTATCAAACCTATTTTGGCTTCAAAAGAATACATAACGGTATTTTTTATTTTTTTGGATTTTTTAGCAATTTTTTTTTTATTTTCTATTTCGCGTCGGGTTGGAACGAAACGGAACGATAATTTTTATATTCTCTCTTTCTCGGCCTTTTCCAACATATTTTGACTTACGCGTTGTGTAGGAATGGAACGGACCGATAATTTTTACTTTTTCTCTTTCTCGGCATTTTCTAACCTATTTTGGCTTGAAATGAAGCCATAATGGTATATTTTAATTTTTTCAATTTTATTGCTATTTTTTTGGAATTTTCAATTTCGCGTTGGGTAGGAACGGAACGAAACGATAATTTTTATTTTCTCCTTTTCTCATCTTCTTCAAACCTATTTTGGCTTGAAAAGAATACATAACTGTATTTTTTATTTTTTTGAATTTTTTTGTTATTTTTTTGGAATTTTCTATTACGCATCGGGTTGGAACGAAACGTAACGATAATTTTTATTTTCTCTCTTTCTCATCCTTTTCCAACCTATTTTGGCAAGAAATGAAGCCATAATGGTATTTTTTAAGTTTTTGAATTTTATTGCTATTTTATTTTTAATTTTCTACTTCGCGTCGGGTTGGAACGAAACGGAACGATAATTTTTATATTCTCTCTTTCTCGGCCTTTTCCAACCTGTTTTGACTCGAAAGAAAGCCATAGTGGTATTTTTTAATTTTTTGAACTTTTTTGCTATTTTATTGGAATTTTCTACTACGCGTCGTGGAGGAACGGAACAGACCGATAATTTTTATTTTTTCTCTTTCTCGGCCTTTTCCAACCTATTTTGGCTTGGAATGAGGCCATAATGGTATACTTTAATTTTCCAATTTTTCTGCTTTTATTTTTGAATTTTCAATTACGCGTCGGGTAGGAACGGAACGGAACGATGATTTTTATTTTCTCCCTCTCCCCTCTTTATCAAACCTATTTTGGCTTGAAACGAATACATAATGGTATTTTTTATTTTCTTGAATTTTTTTGCTATTTTTTTTAATTTTCTATTTCTCGTCAGGTTGGAACGAAACGGAACGATAATTTTTATATTCTCTCTTTCTCGGCCTTTTCCAACCTATTTTAACTTGAAAGAAAGCCATAATGGTATTTTTTAATTTTTTGAACTTTTTTGCTATTTTATTGGAATTTTCTATTACGCGTTGTGTAGGAACGGAACGGACCGATAATTTTTATTTTTTCCCTTTCTCCGCCTTTTCCAACCTATTTTGGCTTGGAATGAGGCCATAATGGTATATTTTAATTTTCCAATTTTTTTTCTTTTGTTTTTGAATTTTCAATTACGCGTCGGGTAGGAACGGAACGGAACGATGATTTTTATTTTCTCCCTCTCTCGTCTTTATCAAACCTATTTTGGCTTGAAAAGAATACATAATGGTATTTTTTAATTTTTTTAATTTTTTTGCTATTTTTTTTTAATTTTCTATTTCTCGTCGGGTTGGAACGAAACGGACCGATAATTTTTACTTTTTCTCTTTCTCGGCATTTTCCAACCTATTTTGGCTTTAAATGAAGCCATAATGGTATATTTTAATTTTTTCTATTTTATTGCTATTTTTTTGGAATTTTCAATTTCGCGTTGGGTAGGAACGGAACGAAACGATAATTTTTATTTTCTCCTTTTCTCATCTTTTTCAAACCTATTTTCGCTTGAAAAGAATACATAACTGTATTTTTTATTTTTTTGAATTTTTTTGGAATTTTCTATTACGCATCGGGTTGGAACGATACGTAACGATAATTTTTATTTTCTCTCTTTCTCCTCCTTTTCCAACCTATTTTGGGAAGAAATGAAGCCATAATGGTATTTTTTAAGTTTTTGAATTTTATTGCTATTTTTTTTTAATTTTCTACTTCTCGTCGGGTTGGAACGAAACGGAACGATAATTTTTATATTCTCTCTTTCTCGGCCTTTTCCAACCTGTTTTGACTCGAAAGAAAGCCATAGTGGTATTTTTTAATTTTTTGAACTTTTTTGCTATTTTATTGGAATTTTCTACTACGCGTCGTGGAGGAACGGAACGGACCGATAATTTTTATTTTTTCTCTTTCTCGGCCTTTTCCAACCTATTTTGGCTTGGAATGAGGCCATAATGGTATATTTTAATTTTCCAATTTTTCTGCTTTTATTTTTGAATTTTCAATTACGCGTCGGGTAGAAACGGAACGGAACGATGGTTTTATTTTCTCCCTCTCTCCTCTTTATCAAACCTATTTTGGCTTCAAAAGAATACATAACGGTATTTTTTAATTTTTTGGATTTTTTAGCAATTTTTTTTTTTATTTTCTATTTCGCGTCGGGTTGGAACGAAACGGAACGATAATTTTTATATTCTCTCTTTCTCGGCCTTTTCCAACATATTTTGACTTACGCGTTGTGTAGGAATGGAACGGACCGATAATTTTTACTTTTTCTCTTTCTCGGCATTTTCTAACCTATTTTGGCTTGAAATGAAGCCATAATGGTATATTTTAATTTTTTCAATTTTATTGCTATTTTTTTGGAATTTTCAATTACGCGTCGGGTAGGAACGGAACGGAACGATGATTTTTATTTTCTCCCTCTCCCCTCTTTATCAAACCTATTTTGGCTTGAAACGAATACATAATGGTATTTTTTATTTTCTTGAATTTTTTTGCTATTTTTTTTTAATTTTCTATTTCTCGTCAGGTTGGAACGAAACGGAACGATAATTTTTATATTCTCTCTTTCTCGGCCTTTTCCAACCTATTTTAACTTGAAAGAAAGCCATAATGGTATTTTTTAATTTTTTGAACTTTTTTGCTATTTTATTGGAATTTTCTATTACGCGTTGTGTAGGAACGGAACGGACCGATAATTTTTATTTTTTCTCTTTCTCGGCCTTTTCCAACCTATTTTGGCTTGGAATGAGGCCATAATGGTATATTTTAATTTTCCAATTTTTCTTCTTTTGTTTTTGAATTTTCAATTACGCGTCGGGTAGGAACGGAACGGAACGATGATTTTTATTTTCTCCCTCTCTCGTCTTTATCAAACCTATTTTGGCTTGAAAAGAATACATAACGGTATTTTTTAATTTTTTTAATTTTTTTGCTATTTTTTTTTAATTTTCTATTTCTCGTCGGGTTGGAACGAAACGGACCGATAATTTTTACTTTTTCTCTTTCTCGGCATTTTCCAACCTATTTTGGCTTGAAATGAAGCCATAATGGTATATTTTAATTTTTTCTATTTTATTGCTATTTTTTTGGAATTTTCAATTTCGCGTTGGGTAGGAACGGAACGAAACGATAATTTTTATTTTCTCCTTTTCTCATCTTCTTCAAACCTATTTTGGCTTGAAAAGAATACATAACTGTATTTTTATTTTTTTGAATTTTTTTGGAATTTTCTATTACGCATCGGGTTGGAACGATACGTAACGATAATTTTTATTTTCTCTCTTTCTCCTCCTTTTCCAACCTATTTTGGGAAGAAATGAAGCCATAATGGTATTTTTTAAGTTTTTGATTTTTATTGCTATTTTTTTTTAATTTTCTACTTCGCGTCGGGTTGGAACGAAACGGAACGATAATTTTTATATTCTCTCTTTCTCGGCCTTTTCCAACCTGTTTTGACTCGAAAGAAAGCCATAGTGGTATTTTTTAATTTTTTGAACTTTTTTGCTATTTTATTGGAATTTTCTACTACGCGTCGTGGAGGAACGGAACGGACCGATAATTTTTATTTTTTCTCTTTCTCGGCCTTTTCCAACCTATTTTGGCTTGGAATGAGGCCATAATGGTATATTTTAATTTTCCAATTTTTCTGCTTTTATTTTTGAATTTTCAATTACGCGTCGGGTAGGAACGGAACGGAACGATGATTTTTATTTTCTCCCTCTCTCCTCTTTATCAAACCTATTTTGGCTTCAAAAGAATACATAACGGTATTTTTTAATTTTTTGAATTTTTTAGCAATTTTTTTTTTATTTTCTATTTCGCGTCGGGTTGGAACGAAACGGAACGATAGTTTTTATATTCTCTCTTTCTCGGCCTTTTCCAACATATTTTGACTTACGCGTTGTGTAGGAATGGAACGGACCGATAATTTTTACTTTTTCTCTTTCTCGGCATTTTCCAACCTATTTTGGCTTGAAATGAAGCCATAATGGTATATTTTAATTTTTTCAATTTTATTGCTATTTTTTTTGGAATTTTCAATTTCGCGTTGGGTAGGAACGGAACGAAACGATAATTTTTATTTTCTCCTTTTCTCATCTTCTTCAAACCTATTTTGGCTTGAAAAGAATACATAACTGTATTTTTTATTTTTTTGAATTTTTTTGTTATTTTTTTGGAATTTTCTATTACGCATCGGGTTGGAACGAAACGTAACGATAATTTTTATTTTCTCTCTTTCTCATCCTTTTCCAACCTATTTTGGCAAGAAATGAAGCCATAATGGTATTTTTTAAATCTTTGAATTTTTTTGCTATTTTTGTTTAATTTTCTATTTCGCGTCGGGATGGAACGAAACGGAACGATAATTTTTATACTCTCTCTTTCTCGGCCTTTTCCAACATGTTTTGACTTGAAAGAAAGCCACAATGGTATTTTTTAATTTTTTGAACGTTTTTGCTATTTTATTGGAATTTTCTATTACGCGTAGTGAAGGAACGGAACGGACCGAAAATATTTATTTTTTCTCTTTTTCTGCATTTTCCAACTTATTTTGGCTTGAAATGAAGCCATAATGGTATATTTTAATTTTTTCAATTTTGTTGCTATTTTTTTGGAATTTTCAATTTCGCGTTGGGTAGGAACGGAACGAAACGATAATTTTTATTTTCTCCTTTTCTCATCTTTTTCAAACCTATTTTGGCTTGAAAAGAATACGTAATTGTATTTTTTATTTTTTTGAATTTTTTTGTTATTTTTTTGGAATTTTCTATTACGCATCGGGTTGGAACGAAACGTAACGATAATTTTTATTTTCTCTCTTTCTCATCCTATTCCAACCTATTTTGGCAAGAAATGAAGCCATAATGGTATTTTTTAAATCTTTGAATTTTTTTGCTATTTTTTTTTAATTTTCTACTCCGCTTCGGGTTGGAACGAAACGGAACGATAATTTTTATATTCTCTCTTTCTCGGCCTTTTCCAACATGTTTTGACTCGAAAGAAAGCTATATAATGGTATTTTTTAATTTTTTGAACTTTTTTGCTATTTTATTGGAATTTTCTATTACGCGTTGTGTCGGAACGGAACGTACCGATAATTTTTATTTTTTCTCTTTCTCGGCCTTTTCCAACCTATTTTGGCTTGGAATGAGGCCATAATGGTATACTTTAATTTTCCAATTTTTCTGCTTTTATTTTTGAATTTTCAATTACGCGTCGGGTAGGAACGGAACGGAACGATGATTTTTATTTTCTCCCTCTCCCCTCTTTATCAAACCTATTTTGGCTTGAAACGAATACATAATGGTATTTTTTATTTTCTTGAATTTTTTTGCTATTTTTTTTTTAATTTTCTATTTCTCGTCAGGTTGGAACGAAACGGAACGATAATTTTTATATTCTCTCTTTCTCGGCCTTTTCCAACCTATTTTAACTTGAAAGAAAGCCATAATGGTATTTTTTAATTTTTTGAACTTTTTTGCTATTTTATTGGAATTTTCTATTACGCGTTGTGTAGGAACGGAACGGACCGATAATTTTTATTTTTTCTCTTTCTCCGCCTTTCCCAACCTATTTTGGCTTGGAATGAGGCCATAATGGTATATTTTAATTTTCCAATTTTTTTTCTTTTGTTTTTGAATTTTCAATTACGCGTCGGGTAGGAACGGAACGGAACGATGATTTTTATTTTCTCCCTCTCTCGTCTTTATCAAACCTATTTTGGCTTGAAAAGAATACATAACGGTATTTTTTAATTTTTTTAATTTTTTTGCTATTTTTTTTTAATTTTCTATTTCTCGTCGGGTTGGAACGAAACGGACCGATAATTTTTACTTTTTCTCTTTCTCGGCATTTTCCAACCTATTTTGGCTTGAAATGAAGCCATAATGGTATATTTTAATTTTTTCTATTTTATTGCTATTTTTTTGGAATTTTCAATTTCGCGTTGGGTAGGAACGGAACGAAACGATAATTTTTATTTTCTCCTTTTCTCATCTTTTTCAAACCTATTTTCGCTTGAAAAGAATACATAACTGTATTTTTTATTTTTTTGAATTTTTTTGGAATTTTCTATTACGCATCGGGTTGGAACGATACGTAACGATAATTTTTATTTTCTCTCTTTCTCCTCCTTTTCCAACCTATTTTGGGAAGAAATGAAGCCATAATGGTATTTTTTAAGTTTTTGAATTTTATTGCTATTTTTTTTTAATTTTCTACTTCGCGTCGGGTTGGAACGAAACGGAACGATAATTTTTATATTCTCTCTTTCTCGGCCTTTTCCAACCTGTTTTGACTCGAAAGAAAGCCATAGTGGTATTTTTTAATTTTTTGAACTTTTTTGCTATTTTATTGGAATTTTCTACTACGCGTCGTGGAGGAACGGAACGGACCGATAGTTTTTATTTTTTCTCTTTCTCGGCCTTTTCCAACCTATTTTGGCTTGGAATGAGGCCATAATGGTATATTTTAATTTTCCAATTTTTCTGCTTTTATTTTTGAATTTTCAATTACGCGTCGGGTAGAAACGGAACGGAACGATGATTTTTATTTTCTCCCTCTCTCCTCTTTATCAAACCTATTTTGGCTTCAAAAGAATACATAACGGTATTTTTTAATTTTTTGGATTTTTTAGCAATTTTTTTTTTATTTTCTATTTCGCGTCGGGTTGGAACGAAACGGAACGATAATTTTTATATTCTCTCTTTCTCGGCCTTTTCCAACATATTTTGACTTACGCGTTGTGTAGGAATGGAACGGACCGATAATTTTTACTTTTTCTCTTTCTCGGCATTTTCTAACCTATTTTGGCTTGAAATGAAGCCATAATGGTATATTTTAATTTTTTCAATTTTATTGCTATTTTTTTGGAATTTTCAATTTCGCGTTGGGTAGGAACGGAACGAAACGATAATTTTTATTTTCTCCTTTTCTCATCTTCTTCAAACCTATTTTGGCTTGAAAAGAATACATAACTGTATTTTTTATTTTTTTGAATTTTTTTGGAATTTTCTATTACGCATCGGGTTGGAACGATACGTAACGATAATTTTTATTTTCTCTCTTTCTCCTCCTTTTCCAACCTATTTTGGGAAGAAATGAAGCCATAATGGTATTTTTTAAGTTTTTGATTTTTATTGCTATTTTTTTTTAATTTTCTACTTTGCGTCGGGTTGGAACGAAACGGAACGATAATTTTTATATTCTCTCTTTCTCGGCCTTTTCCAACATGTTTTGACTCGAAAGAAAGCTATATAATGGTATTTTTTAATTTTTTGAACTTTTTTGCTATTTTATTGGAATTTTCTATTACGCGTTGTGTCGGAACGGAACGGACCGAGAATTTTTATTTTTTCTCTTTCTCGGCCTTTTCCAACCTATTTTGGCTTGGAATGAGGCCATAATGGTATACTTTAATTTTCCAATTTTTCTGCTTTTATTTTTGAATTTTCAATTACGCGTCGGGTAGGAACGGAACGGAACGATGATTTTTATTTTCTCCCTCTCTCCTCTTTATCAAACCTATTTTGGCTTCAAAAGAATACATAACGGTATTTTTTAATTTTTTGGATTTTTTAGCAATTTTTTTTTTTATTTTCTATTTCGCGTCGGGTTGGAACGAAACGGAACGATAATTTTTATATTCTCTCTTTCTCGGCCTTTTCCAACATATTTTGACTTACGCGTTGTGTAGGAATGGAACGGACCGATAATTTTTACTTTTTCTCTTTCTCGGCATTTTCTAACCTATTTTGGCTTGAAATGAAGCCATAATGGTATATTTTAATTTTTTCAATTTTATTGCTATTTTTTTGGAATTTTCAATTTCGCATTGGGTAGGAACGGAACGAAACGATAATTTTTATTTTCTCCTTTTCTCATCTTCTTCAAACCTATTTTGGCTTGAAAAGAATACATAACTGTATTTTTTATTTTTTTGAATTTTTTTGTTATTTTTTTGGAATTTTCTATTACGCATCGGGTTGGAACGAAACGTAACGATAATTTTTATTTTCTCTCTTTCTCATCCTTTTCCAACCTATTTTGGCAAGAAATGAAGCCATAATGGTATTTTTTAAATCTTTGAATTTTTTTGCTATTTTTGTTTAATTTTCTATTTCGCGTCGGGATGGAACGAAACGGAACGATAATTTTTATACTCTCTCTTTCTCGGCCTTTTCCAACATGTTTTGACTGGAAAGAAAGCCACAATGGTATTTTTTAATTTTTTGAACGTTTTTGCTATTTTATTGGAATTTTCTATTACGCGTAGTGGAGGAACGGAACGGACCGAAAATATTTATTTTTTCTCTTTTTCTGCATTTTCCAACTTATTTTGGCTTGAAATGAAGCCATAATGGTATATTTTAATTTTTTCAATTTTGTTGCTATTTTTTTGGAATTTTCAATTTCGCGTTGGGTAGGAACGGAACGAAACGATAATTTTTATTTTCTCCTTTTCTCATCTTTTTCAAACCTATTTTGGCTTGAAAAGAATACGTAATTGTATTTTTTATTTTTTTGAATTTTTTTGTTATTTTTTTGGAATTTTCTATTACGCATCGGGTTGGAACGAAACGTAACGATAATTTTTATTTTCTCTCTTTCTCATCCTTTTCCAACCTATTTTCGCAAGAAATGAAGCCATAATGGTATTTTTTAAATCTTTGAATTTTTTTGCTATTTTTTTTTAATTTTCTATTCCGCTTCGGGTTGGAACGAAACGGAACGATAATTTTTATATTCTCTCTTTCTCGGCCTTTTCCAACATGTTTTGACTCGAAAGAAAGCTATATAATGGTATTTTTTAATTTTTTGAACTTTTTTGCTATTTTATTGGAATTTTCTATTACGCGTTGTGTCGGAACGGAACGGACCGATAATTTTTATTTTTTCTCTTTCTCGGCCTTTTCCAACCTATTTTGGCTTGGAATGAGGCCATAATGGTATACTTTAATTTTCCAATTTTTCTGCTTTTATTTTTGAATTTTCAATTACGCGTCGGGTAGGAACGGAACGGAACGATGATTTTTATTTTCTCCCTCTCCCCTCTTTATCAAACCTATTTTGGCTTGAAAAGAATACATAATGGTATTTTTTATTTTTTTGAATTTTTTTGCTATTTTTTTTTAATTTTCTATTTCTCGTCAGGTTGGAACGAAACGGAACGATAATTTTTATATTCTCTCTTTCTCGGCCTTTTCCAACCTGTTTTGACTTGAAAGAAAGCCATAATGGTATTTTTTAATTTTTTGAACTTTTTTGCTATTTTATTGGAATTTTCTATTACGCGTTGTGTAGGAACGGAACGGACCGATAATTTTTATTTTTTCTCTTTCTCGGCCTTTTCCAACCTATTTTGGCTTGGAATGAGGCCATAATGGTATATTTTAATTTTCCAATTTTTCTTCTTTTGTTTTTGAATTTTCAATTACGCGTCGGGTAGGAACGGAACGGAACGATGATTTTTATTTTCTCCCTCTCTCATCTTTATCAAACCTATTTTGGCTTGAAAAGAATACATAACGGTATTTTTTATTTTTTTAATTTTTTTGCTATTTTTTTTTAATTTTCTATTTCTCGTCGGGTTGGAACGAAACGGACCGATAATTTTTACTTTTTCTCTTTCTCGGCATTTTCCAACCTATTTTGGCTTGAAATGAAGCCATAATGGTATATTTTAATTTTTTCAATTTTATTGCTATTTTTTTGGAATTTTCAATTTCGCGTTGGGTAGGAACGGAACGAAACGATAATTTTTATTTTCTCCTTTTCTCATCTTCTTCAAACCTATTTTGGCTTGAAAAGAATACATAACTGTATTTTTTATTTTTTTGAATTTTTTTTGGAATTTTCTATTACGCATCGGGTTGGAACGATACGTAACGATAATTTTTATTTTCTCTCTTTCTCCTCCTTTTCCAACCTATTTTGGGAAGAAATGAAGCCATAATGGTATTTTTTAAGTTTTTGATTTTTATTGCTATTTTTTTTTAATTTTCTACTTTGCGTCGGGTTGGAACGAAACGGAACGATAATTTTTATATTCTCTCTTTCTCGGCCTTTTCCAACATGTTTTGACTCGAAAGAAAGCTATATAATGGTATTTTTTAATTTTTTGAACTTTTTTGCTATTTTATTGGAATTTTCTATTACGCGTTGTGTCGGAACGGAACGGACCGATAATTTTTATTTTTTCTCTTTCTCGGCCTTTTCCAACCTATTTTGGCTTGGAATGAGGCCATAATGGTATACTTTAATTTTCCAATTTTTCTGCTTTTATTTTTGAATTTTCAATTACGCGTCGGGTAGGAACGGAACGGAACGATGATTTTTATTTTCTCCCTCTCTCCTCTTTATCAAACCTATTTTGGCTTCAAAAGAATACATAACGGTATTTTTTAATTTTTTGGATTTTTTAGCAATTTTTTTTTTATTTTCTATTTCGCGTCGGGTTGGAACGAAACGGAACGATAATTTTTATATTCTCTCTTTCTCGGCCTTTTCCAACATATTTTGACTTACGCGTTGTGTAGGAATGGAACGGACCGATAATTTTTACTTTTTCTCTTTCTCGGCATTTTCTAACCTATTTTGGCTTGAAATGAAGCCATAATGGTATATTTTAATTTTTTCAATTTTATTGCTATTTTTTTGGAATTTTCAATTTCGCATTGGGTAGGAACGGAACGAAACGATAATTTTTATTTTCTCCTTTTCTCATCTTCTTCAAACCTATTTTGGCTTGAAAAGAATACATAACTGTATTTTTTATTTTTTTGAATTTTTTTGTTATTTTTTTGGAATTTTCTATTACGCATCGGGTTGGAACGAAACGTAACGATAATTTTTATTTTCTCTCTTTCTCATCCTTTTCCAACCTATTTTGGCAAGAAATGAAGCCATAATGGTATTTTTTAAATCTTTGAATTTTTTTGCTATTTTTGTTTAATTTTCTATTTCGCGTCGGGATGGAACGAAACGGAACGATAATTTTTATACTCTCTCTTTCTCGGCCTTTTCCAACATGTTTTGACTGGAAAGAAAGCCACAATGGTATTTTTTAATTTTTTGGTTTTGGCTTGAAAAGAATACATAACGGTATTTTTTATTTTTTTGCTATTTTTTTGGAATTTTCTATTACTCGTCGGGTTGGAACGAAACGTAATGAAAATTTTTATTCTCTCTTTTGAGTCCTTTTCAAACTTTTTTTGGCTAGAACTGAAACCATAATGGTATTTTTTAAATCTTTGTATTTTTTTGCTATTTTTTTTTGAATTTTATATTTCGCGTCGGGTTGGAACGAAAGGGGACAATAATTTTTATATTCTCTCTTTCTCGGCCTTTTCCAACCTGTTTTGACTTGAAATAAAGCCATAATGGTAATTTTTAATTTTTTGAACTTTTTTGCTATTTTATTGGAATTTTCTATTACGCGTCGTGGAGGAACGGAGCGGACCGATAATTTTTATTTTTTCTCTTTCTCGGCCTTTTCCAACATATTTTGGCTTGGAATGAGGCCATAATGGTCTATTTTAATTTTCCAATTTTTCTGCTTTTGTTTTTGAATTTTCAATTACGCGTCGGGTAGGAACGGAACGGAACGATGATTTTTATTTTCTCTCCTTCTCCTCTTTATCAAACCTATTTTGCCTTGAAAAGAATACATAACAGTATTTTTTAATTTTTTGAATTTTTTTGCTATTTTTTTGGAATTTTCTATTGTGCGTCGGGTTGGAACGAAACGTAATGATAATTTTTATTTTCTCTATTTTTCATCCATTTCCAACCTATTTTGGCTTGTAATGAAGCCATAATGGCATTTTTTAAATTTTTGAATTTTTTTGCTATTTTTTTGGGATTTTCTATTTAGCGTCGGGTAGGAACGGAACGGAACGATAATTATTATTTTCTCTCTTTCTCGGCCTTCTCAGACCTATTTTGGCTAGACAGGAAGCCATAAAGGTATTTTTTAATTTTTTGAATATTTTTACTATTTTTTTGAAATTTTCTATTACGTGTTGTGTAGGAACGGAACGGACCGATAATTTTTATTTTTTCTCTTTCTTGGCATTTTCCAACCTATTTTGGATTGAAATGAAGCCATAATGGTATATTTTAAGTTTTTCAATTTTATTGCTATTTTTTTGGAATTTTCAATTTCGTGTTGGGTAGGCACGGAACGTAACGATAATTTTTGTTTTCTCATTTTCTCATCTTTTTCAAACCTATTTTGGCTTGAAAAGAATACATAATGGTATTTTTTTATTTTTTTGAATTTTTTTGCTATTTTTTTGGAATTTTATATTACTCGGCGGGTTGGAACGAAACGTAATGATAATTTTTATTTTCTCTCTTTCTCATCATTTTTGCTACTTTTTTTGGCTAGAAATGTAGCCATAGTGGTATTTTTTAAATCTTTGAATTATTTTGCTATTTTTTTTGAATTTTCTATTTCGCGTCGGGTTGGAACGAAACGGAACGATAATTTTTATATTCTCTCTTTCTCGGCCTTTTCCAACCTATTTTGACTTGAAAGGAAGCCATAATGGTATTTTTCAATTTTTTGAACTTTTTTGCTTTTTTATTGGAATTTTCTATTACGCGTTGTGTAGGAACGAAACGGACCGATAACTTTTATTTTTTCTCTTGCTCGGCATTGTCCAACCTATTTTGGCTTCAAAGGAAGCCAAAATGGTATATTTTAATTTTTTCAATTTTATTGCTATTTTTTTGGAATTTTCAATTTCTCGTTGGGTAGGAACGGAACGAAACGATAATTTTTATTTTCTTCTTTTCTTATCTTTTTCAAACCTATTTTGGCTTGAAAAGAATACATAACTGTATTATTTATTTATTTTTATTTTTTAGCTATTTTTTTGGAATTTTCTATTACGCGTCGGGTTGGTACGAAACGTAACGATAATTTTTATTTTCTCTCTTTCTCATCCTTTTCCAACCTATTTTGGCAAGAAATGAAGCCATAATGGTATTTTTTAAATCTTTGAATTTTTTTGCAATTTTTTTTTAATTTTCTATTTCGCGTCGTGTTGGAACGAAACGGAACGATAATTTTTATATTCTCTCTTTCTCGGCCTTTTCCAACATGTTTTGACTTGAAAGAAAGCCATAATGGTATTTTTTAATTTTTTGAACGTTTTTGCTATTTTATTGGAATTTTCTGTTACGCGTAGTGGAGGAACGGAACGGACCGATAATATTTATTTTTTCTCTTTTTCGGCATTTTCCAACCTATTTTGGCTTGAAATGAAGCCATAATGATATATTTTAATTTTTTCAATTTTATTGCTATTTTTTTGGAATTTTCAATTTCGCGTTGGGTAGGAACGGAACGAAACGATAATTTTTATTTTCTCATTTTCTCATCTTTTTCAAACCTATTTTGGCTTGAAAAGAATACATAACCGTATTTTTTATTTTTTTGAATTTTTTTGGAATTTTCTATTACACGTCGGGTTGGAATGAAACGTAATGATAATTTTTATTTTCTCTCTTTCTCATCATTTTTGCAACTTTTTCTGGCTAGAAATGAGGCCATAATGGTATTTTTTAAATCTTTGAATTTTTTTGCTATTTTTTTTTTTAATTTTCTATTCCGCGTCGGGTTGGAACGAAACGGAACGATAATTTTTATATTCTCTCTTTCTCGGGCTTTTCCAACCTGTTTTGACTCGAAAGAAGGCCATAATGGTATTTTTTAATTTTTTCAACTTTTTTGCTATTTTATTGGAATTTTCTATTACGCGTAGTGGAGGAACGGAATGGACCGATAATATTTATTTTTTCTCTTTTTTGGCATTTTCCAACCTATTTTGGCTTGAAATGAAGCCATAATGGTATATTTTAATTTTTTTCAATTTTATTGCTATTTTTTTGCAATTTTCAATTTCGCGTTGGGTAGGAACGGAACGAAACGATAATTTTCATTTTCACATTTTCTCATCTTTTTCAAACCTATTTTGGCTTGAAAAGAATACATAACGGTATTTTTTATTTTTTTGAATTTTTTTGCTATTTTTTTGGAATTTTCTATTACTCGTCGGGTTAGAACGAAACGTAACGATAATTTTTATTTTCTCTCTTTCTCATCCTTTTCCAACTTATTTTGGCAAGAAATGAAGCCATAATGGTATTTTTTAAATCTTTGAATTTTTTTGCTATTTTTTTTTAATTTTCTATTTCGCGTCGGGTTGGAACGAAACGGAACGATAATTTTTATATTCTCTCTTTCTCGGCCTTTTCCAACATGTTTTGACTTGAAAGAAAGCCATAATGGTATTTTTTAATTTTTTGAACGTTTTTGCTATTTTGTTGGAATTTGCTATGACGCGTTGTGGAGGAACGGAACGGACCGATAATATTTTTTTTTTCTCTTTTTCGGCATTTTCCAACCTATTTTGGCTCGAAATGAAGCCATAATGGTATATTTTAATTTTTTCAATTTTATTGCTATTTTTTTGGAATTTTCAATTTCGCGTTGGGTAGGAATGGAACGAAACGATAATTTTAATTTTCTCATTTTCTCATCTTTTTCAAACCTATTTGGGCTTGAAAAGAATACATAACGGTATTTTTTATTTTTTGAATTTTTTCCTATTTTTTTGGAATTTTCTATTACTCGTCGGGTTGGAACGAAACGTAATGATAATTTTTATTTTCTCTCTTTCTCATCATTTTTGCAACTTTTTCTGGCTAGAAATGAAGCCATAGTGGTATTTTTTAAATCTTTAAATTTTTTTGCTATTTTTTTTTAATTTTCTATTTCGCGTCGGGTTGGAACGAAACGGAACGATAATTTTTATATTTTATCTTTCTCGGCCTTTTCCAACCTGTTTTGACTTGAAAGGAAGCCATAATGGTATTTTTTAATTTTTTGAACTTTTTTGCTATTTTATTGGAATTTTCTATTACGCGTCGTGTCGGAACGGAGCGGACCGGAATGGTATTTTTTAACTTTTTTAATTTTTTTGCTATTTTTTTTAGAATTTTCAATTTCGCGTCGGGTAAGAACGGAGGGGAACGATAATTTTTATTTTCCCACTTTCTCGGCCTTTTCCAACCGGTTTTGGCATGGAAGGATGCCATAATTTCATAATGGTAATTTTATTTTCTCTCTTTCACGGCAATTTACAGCCTATTTTGGCTTAAAATGAAGCCATTATGGTATTTTTTAATTTTTTGAATTTTTTTGTTATTGTTTTGGAATTTTCAATTACGCTTCGTGTAGGAACGAAACGGAACTGTAAATTTTGTATTCTCTCTTTCTTGGCGTTTTCCAATCTATTTTGGCTTGAAATGATGCCAAAATGGTATTTTTGAATTTTTTTGCAATTTCTATTACGCGTCGTGTTGGAACGGAACGAAACGATAATTTTATTTTTTCACTTTCTTGGTCTTTTCCAACCTATTTTGGCTTGGAATGAGGCCATAATGGTGTTTTTAACTTTTTGAATTTTTTTGCTATTTTTTTGGAATTTTCTATTACGCGTCGTGTAGGAACGGAACGAAACGATAATTTTTATTCTTTCTTTTTCTCGGCCTTTGCCAACCTATTTTGGCTTGGAATGAAGCCATAATGGTATATTTTAATTTTTTCAATTTTTTTGCTTTTGTTTTTGAATTTTCAATTACGCGTCGGGTAGGAACGGAACAAAACGATGATTTTTATTTTCTCCCTTTCTCCTCTTTATCAAACCTATTTTGGCTTGAAAAGAATACAGAACGGTATTTTTTAATTTTTTGAATTTTTTTGGAATTTTCTATTGCGTGTCGGGTTGGAACGAAACGTAATGATAATTTTTATTTTCTCTATTTCTCATACATTTCCAACCTATTTTGGCTTGTAATGAAGCCATAATGGTATTTTTTAAATTTCTGAATTTTTTTGCTATTTTTTTGGGATTTTCTATTTCGTATCGGGTTGGAACGAAACGGAACAATAATTTTTATATTCTCTCTTTCTCGGCATTTTACAATCTATTTTCGCCTGAAATAAAGGCATAATGGTATATTTTAATTTTTTGAATTTTATTGCAATTTTTTTGGAATTTTAAATTTTGCGTTGGGTAAGAACGGAACGAAACGATAATTTTTATTTTCTCCTTTTCTCATCTTTTTCAAACCTATTTTGGCTTGAAAAGAATACATAACCGTATTTTTTATTTTTTTGAATTTTTTTGCTATTTTTTTGGAATTTTCTATTACGCGTCGGGTTGGAACGAAACGTAATGATAATTTTTATTTTCTCTCTTTCTCATCATTTTTGCAACTTTTTCTGGCTAGAAATGAGGCCATAATGGTATTTTTTATATCTTTGAATTTTTTTGCTATTTTTTTTTAATTTTCTATTTCGCGTCGGGTTGGAACGAAACGGAACGATAATTTTTATATTCTCTCTTTCTCGGCCTTTTCCAACTTGTTTTGACCTGAAAGGAAGCCATAATGGTATTTTTTAATTTTTTGAACTTTTTTGCTATTTTATTGGAATTTTCTATTACTCGTCGTGTCGGAACGGTGCAGACCGATAATTTTTATTTTTTCTCTTTCTCGGCCTTTTCCAACCTATTTTCGCTTGAAATAAAGCCATAATGGTATATTTTAATTTCTTGAATTTTGTTGCAATTTTTTTGGAATTTTAAATTACACATCGTGTAGGAACGAAACGTAACGATAATTTTTATTTTATCTCTTTCCCCTCTTTTTCCAACCGATTTTTGGCTTGAAATGAAGCCATAATGGTATTTTTTAACTTTTTTAATTTTTTTGCTATTTTTTTTGGAATTTACAATTTCGCGTCGGGTAGGAACGGAGCGGAACGATAATTTTTATTTTCCCACTTAAATTTTATATTCTCTCTTTCTCGGCGTTTTCCAATCTATTTTGGCTTGAAATGATGCCAAAATGGTATTGTTGAATTTTTTTTGCAATTTTTTTGGAATTTTCTATTACGCGTCGTGTAGGAACGGAACGAAACGATAATTTTTATTTTTTCTCTTTCTCGGCCTTTTCCAACCTATTTTGGCTTGGAATGAGGCCATAATGGTATATTTTAATTTTTTCAATTTTTTTGCTTTTGTTTTTGAATTTTCAATTACGCGTCGGGTAGGAACGGAACGAAACGATGATTTTTATTTTCTCCCTTTCTCCTCTTTATCAAACCTATTTTGGCTTGAAAAGAATACAGAACTGTATTTTTTAATTTTTTGAATTTTTTTGCTATTTTTTTGGAATTTTCTATTGCGCGTCGGGTTGGAACGAAACGTAATGGTAATTTTTATTTTCTCTATTTCTCATACATTTCCAACCTATTTTGGCTTGTAATGAATCCATAATGGTATTTTTTAAGTTTTTGAATTTTTTTGCTATTTTTTTGGGATTTTCTATTTCGCGTCGAGTTGGAACGAAACGGAACGATAATTTTTATATTCTCTCTTTCTCGGCATTTTACAACCTATTTTCGCTTGAAATAAAGGCATAATGGTATATTTGAATTTTTTTGAATTTTTTTGCTATTTTCTTGGAATTTTCAATTACGCGTAAGGTAGGAACGAAATGTAATAATAATTTTTATTTTCTCTCTTTCTCAACATTTTCCAACTTATTTTTGCTTGAAATGAGGCCATAATGGTATTTGTTAACTTTTTGAATTTTTTTGCTATTTTTTTGGAATTTTCTATTTAGCATCGGGTAGGAATGGAACGAAACGATAATTATTATTTTCTTTCTTTCTCGGCCTTTTCGGACCAGTTTTGGCTAGACAGGAAGCCATAAAGGTATTTTTTAATTTTTTGAATATTTTTACTATTTTTTTGGAATTTTCTATTACGCGTTGTGTAGGAACGGAACGGACTGATAATTTTTATTTTTTCTCTTTCTCGGCATTTTCCAACTTATTTTGGCTTGAAATGAAGCCATAATGGTTTATTTTAATTTTTTCAATTTTATTGCTATTTTTTTGGAATTTTGAATTTCGCGTTGGGTAGGAACGAAACAAAATGATAATTTTTATTTTCCCCTTTTCTCATCTTTTTCGAACCTATTTTGGTTTGAAAAGATTACATAACGGTATTTTTTATTTTTTTGAATTTTTTTGCTATTTTTTTGGAATTTTCTATTACATGTCGGGTTGGAACGAAACGTAATGATAATTTTTATTTTCTCTCTTTTTCATCCTTTTCCAACTTTTTTTGACTAGAAATGAAGCCATAATGTTATTTTTTAAATCTTTGAATTTTTTTGCCATTTTTTTTGAATTTTCTATTTCGCGTCGGGTTGGAACGAAACGGAACGATAATTTTTATATTCTCTCTTTCTCGGCCTTTTCCAACCTGTTTTGACTTGAAAGGAAGCCATGATGGTATTTTTAAATTTTTTGAACTTTTTTGCTGTTTTATTGGAATTTTCTATTACGCGTCGTGGAGGAACGGAACGGACCGATAATTTTTATTTTTTCTCTTTGTCGGCCTTTTCCAACCTATTTTCACTTGAAACGAAGCCGTAATGGTATATTTTAATTTTTTGAATTTTATTGCAATTTTTTTGGAATTTTAAATTACGCGTCGGGTAGGAACGAAACGTAATGATAATTTTTATTTTATCTCTTTCCCCTCCTTTTCCAACCGATTTTTGGCTTGAAATGAAGCCATAATGTTATTTTTTTAATTTTTTGAACTTTTTTGCTATTTTTTTGGAATTTTCTATTACGCTTCGTGTAGGAACGGAACGGAACGGACCGATAATTTTTATTTTTTCTCTTTCTCGGCATTTTCCAACCTGTTTTGGCTTGAAATGAAGTCATAATGGTATATTTTAATTCTTTCAATTTTATTTCTATTTTTTTGGAATTTTCAATTTCCCCGTTTGGTAGGAGCGAAACGAAACGATAATTTTTATTTTCTCCCTTTCTCATCTTTTTCAAACCTATTTTGGCTTGAAAAGAATACATAACGGTATTTTTTATTTTCTTGAATTTTTTTGCTATTTTTTTGTAATTTTCTATTACTCGTCGGATTGGAACGAAACGTAATGATAATTTTTATTTTCTCTCTTTCTCATCCTTTTCCAACTTCTTTTGGCTAGAAATGAAGCCATAATGGTATTTTTTAAATCTTTGAATTTTTTTGCTATTTTTTTTGAATTTTATATTTCGTGTCGGGTTGGAACGAAACGGAACAATAATTTTTATATTCTCTCTTTCTCGGCATTTTCCAACCTGTTTTGACTTGAAAGGAAGCCATAATGGTATTTTTTAATTTTTTGAACTTTTTTGCTATTTTATTGGGATTTTCTATTACACGTCGTGTTGGAAAGGAGCGGACCGATAATTTTTATTTTTTCTCTTTGTCGGCCTTTTCCAACCTATTTTTGCTTGAAATGAAGCCATAATGGTATATTTTAATTTTTTGAATTTTATTGCAATTTTTTTGGAATTTTAAATTACGCGTCGGGTAGGAACGAAACGTAACGATAATTTTTATTTTATCTCTTTCCCCTCCTTTTCCAACTGATTTTTGGCTTGAAATGAAGCCATAATGGTATTTTTTAACTTTTTTTAATTTTTTTGCTATTTTTTTGGAGTTTTCAATTTCGCGTCGGGTAGGAACGGAGCGGAACGATAATTTTTATTTTCCCACTTTTTCGGCCTTTTCCAACCGGTTTTGGCATGAAAGGATGCCATAATTTCATAATGGTAATTTTATTTTCTCTCTTTCCCGGCAATTTACAACCTATTTTGGCTTAAAATGATGCCATTATGGTATTTTTTAATTTTTTGAATTTTTTTGCTATTGTTTTCGAATTTTCAATTACGCTTCGGGTAGGAACGAAACGGAACGGTAAATTTTATATTCTCTATTTCTCGGCATTTTCCAATCTATTTTGTCTTGAAATGATGCCAAAATGGTATTGTTGAATTTTTTTGCTATTTTTTTGGAATTTTCTATTACGCGTCGTGTAGGAACAGAACGAAACGATAATTTTTATTTTTTCTCTTTCTCAGCCTTTTCCAACCTATTTTGGCTTGGAATGAGGCCATAATGGTATATTTTAATTTTCCAATTTTTTTGCTTTTGTTTTTGAATTTTCAATTACGCGTCGGGTAGGAACGGAACGGAACAATGATCTTTATTTTCTCCCTTTCTCCTCTTTATCAAAACCTATTTTGGCTTGAAAAGAATACGGAATGTTTGGATTAGCAAAAAAATTGAATGTCCAAAATTGAGAAAATTCAAAAGCAAATTGTGTACATTACATGTATAGAATGTTTGGATGTGTAGAAAAATTAAATATCCAGAGCTGCGAAAATTCAACGGAAAATTGTGTAAGTTATATATGTACGGAATGTTTGGATTAGCAAAAAAATTGATTGTCCAGAGCTGAGAAAATTCAACGGAAAATTGTGTACGTTATATACGTACAGAATCTCTGGATTAGCAAAAAAATTGAATGTTAAAAATTGAGAAAATTAAACTGGAAATTGTGTACATTATATGTACTGAATATCTAGATTCTCTGAAAAATCTAACATCCAGAACAGCGTAAATTCAATGGGAAAAATGTGTACGTTATATATGTACGGAATGTCCTAATTAGCAAAAAAATCAAATGTCCAAAATTGCCTAAATTCAAAGGCAAATTGTGTACATTACATGTACAGAACATCTGGATGTGTGGAAAAATTGAATATCCAGAACAGCAAAAATTCAACCGGAAATTGTGTACGCTAGATATCTACGGAATATCTAGATTAGCAAAAAAATTGAATGTCCAAAATTGCGTAAATTGTATTGGAAAATGTACATTTTATGTACGAAATGTCTAGAGTTGCAGAAATTTTGAGTATCCAGAACTACGTAAATTCAACAGTATATTTAGTACAAAAATGTTGGAAATGTCCAGATTTGCAGAAAATTTGAATGTCCAGAACAACTAAAATTCAACGAGAAATTGTGTACAGTATATATTTACGGGACGCCTGGATTTGTTGAAAAATTGAATATCCAGAACTGCAAAAATTCATCGGGATATTGTGTACATTATATATGTACAGAATGTCTAGATGTCCAGAAAAATTTAATATTCAGAATGTCCAGAGCTAGGAAAATGCAACGAAAAATTGTGTATGTTATATATTTACTGAATGTCTGGATTAGCAAAAAAATTAAATGTCCAAAATTGTGTAAATTAAACAGGAAATTGTGTACATTATATGTACGGAAAGTCTGGATTTGCAGAAAAATCCAATATCTAGAACTGCGTAAATTCAACGGGAAATTGTGTACGTTATATATGTACAGAATGTCTGGATTAGCAAAAAAATCTAATGTCCAAAATTGCGTAAATTCAACTGGAAATTGTGTACATTAAATGTACAGAAGATCTAGATATGTAGGAAATTTGAATATCCAAAACTATGAAATTCAATTTGAAATTGTTTACATTATATATGTACGGAATGTCTGGATTTGCAGAAAAATTGAATATCTAGAACTGCGAAAATTGAACTGGAAGTTGTGTACATTATATGCACGGAATGTCTGGATTAGCAGAAAAATTGAATATCCCCCACTGCATATATTCAATGGGAAATGGTGTACATTATATCCATACGGAATGTCTAGATTTGCAGAAAAATTGAATATCTTGAACTGCGAAAATTCAACGGGAAATTGTGTACATTATATACGGAAGCTTAAGATTTGCAGCAAAATTGAATATCCAGAACTACGAAAATTCAACGGGAAATTTTTTACATTATATACACACAGAACGTCTTGATTTGTAGAAAATTTGAATATCCAGAACTGCGAAAATTGAACCGGAAATTGTGTACACTACATTTCTACGAAATGTCAGGATTTGCAAAGAAATTGAATTTCCAGAACCGAGTAATTTGAACCGGAAATTGTATACATAATTTGTACGGAATGTCTGGATTTGTCGAAAATTTGAATATCCATAACTGCGAAAATTCAACGAGAAATTGTGTACATTATATATTTTCGGAACATCTGGATTTGCTGAAAAATTGAATATCCAGAACTGCGAAAATTCATCGGGATATTGTGCACATTATATATGTATAGAATGTCTAGATTTCCAAACAAATTGAATATTCAGAGCTGCGGAAATTCAATGAAAAATTGTGCACATTATACATGTACGGAATGTTTGGATTAGGAAAAAAATTGAATGTCCATTGCTGGGAAAATGCAACAAAAAATTGTGTATGTTATATATTTATGGAATGTCTGGATTAGCAAAAAAATCTAATGTCCAAAATTGCGTAAATTCAACGGGAACTTGTGTACATTATATATACAGAATATCTAGATATGTAGGAAATTTGAATATCCAGAACTACGAAAATTCAATTTGAAATTGTTTACATTATATAAGTATGGAATGTCTGGATTTGCAGAAAAATTGAATATCCAGAACTACGAAACTTCAACGGTAAATTGTGTGCGTTATATTTGTACGAAAGGTCTGGATTTGTAGAAGAATTGAATATCCAGAACTGCGAAAATTCAATGGGAAATTGTGTATATTATATGTGTACGAAAAGTCAGGATTTGCAGAAAATTTGAATATCCAGAACTACGAAAATTCAACGGGAAATTGTATACATTATATGCACGGAATGTCTGGATTAGCGGAAAAATTGAATATCCCCTACTACATATATTCAATGGGAAATTGTGTACATTATATATGTACGGAATGTCTGGATTTGTAGAAAAATCTTATATCCAGAACTGCGTAATTTCAATGGTAAATTGTGTACATTATATATGTACAAAACGTCAGGATTTGCAGAAATATTGAATATCCAGAACTAAGAAAATTCAACGGGAAATTGTTTACATTATATATATAAGGAATGACAGGATTTGGCAAAAAATTGAATATCCAAAGGGTCGAAAATTCAACGGCAAATTGTGTACATTATATATGTAAGGAATTTCTAGATTTGCATAGAAATTTAACGTCCAAAACAGTGTAAATTTAACTGGAAATTGTATGCATATATACGGAATATCTGGATTTGCAGAAAAACTTAATTTCCAGAACAGCGAAAATTCAACGGAAAATTATGTGCGTTATATATGTATGGTATGTCTAGATTAGCAAAAAAATTGAATATCCAAAACTGCGTATATTCAATGGAAAATTGTGTACGTTATATATGTACGGAATGTCTTTATTTGTAGAGAAATTAAATGTCCAGAACTGCGTAAGTTAAACGAGAAATTGTATACATAATATGTATGGAATGTCTTGATTTGCAGAAATTTTGAATATCCAGAACTGCGAAAATTCAACCTTCAAATTTTGTATATTATATATGTACGGAATGTTTGGATGTGCAGAAAAATTGAATATCCAGAACTACAAATTCAATGGGAAATTGTTTACATTATATATGTACGAAAGGTTTGAATTTGCAAAAAAATTGAATATCCAGAACTGCGAAAATTCATTGGGAAATTGTGTACATTATATATGTACGTAACGTCTGGATTTGCTAAAAATTGAATATCCAGAACTGGGAAAATTCAAAGGGAAATTGAGTACATTATATATGTACAGAATGGCTAGATTTGAAAAATAATTGAATATCCAGAGCTGCGAAAATTCAACGGAAAATTGTGTATGTTATATATGTACGGAATGTCTGGATTAGCAAAAAAATTGAATGTCCAAAGCTTTAAAAATTCTGTGGAAAATTGTGTATGTTATATATGTACGGAATATTTGGATTAGCAAAAAAATTGAATGTCCAAAATTGCTTGAATTACTCAGGAAATTGTGTACATTATATGTACAGAATGTCTGGGTTTGCAAAAAATCTTATATCCAGAACTGCGTAAATTCAACGGTAAATTGTGTACATTATATATGCTCAGAATGTCTGGATTTGATGAAAAATTGAATATCCAGAACTATGAAAATTCAACGGGAAATTGTGTACATTATATATGTACAGAATGACTGGATTTGCAGAAAAATTGAATATTCAGAGCTGCAAAAATTCGATGAAAAATTCTATACGTTATATATGTACGAAATGTCTGGATTTGCCGAAAAATTGAATATCCAAAATTGCGAAAATTCGACGGGAAATTGTTTACATTATATAAGTATGGAAGTTCTGGATTTGTAGAAAAATTGATTATCCAGAACTTCGAAAATTCAACGGGAAATTGAGTACATTATATATGTACGAAACGTCTAGATTTGCTGAAAAATTGAATATCCAGAACTGCGAAAATTCAATGGGAAATTGTGTGCATTGTATATGTACGGAATGGTTGGATTTGCCAAAAAATTGAATATCCAGAGCTGCGAAAATTTGACGGAAAAGTTTGTATGTTGTATATGTATGGAATGTCTGGATTTGCCAAAAAATTGAATATCCAGAACTGCGAAAATTCAAAGGCAAATTTTGTACATTATATATGTACGAAAGGTCTAGATTTACAGAAAAATTGAATATCCAGAACTACGAAAATTCAATGGGAAATTGTTTACATTATATATGTACGGAAGGTTTGGATTTGCAGAAAAATTGAATATTCAGAACTGCGAAAATTCATTGGGAAATTGTGTACATTATATGTGCACGTAACGTTTGGATTTGCTAAAAATTGAATATCCAGAACTGCGAAAATTCAACGGGAAATTGAGTACATTATATATGTACAGAATGGCTAGATTTGAAAAATAATTGAATATCTAGAGCTGCGAAAATTCAACGGAAAATTGTGTATGTTATATATGTACCGAATGTCTGGATTAGCAAAAAAATTGAATGTCCAGAGTTGCAAAAATTCAACGGAAAATTGTGTGTGTTATGTATGTACGGAATGTCTGGATTAGTAAAAAAATTGAATGTCCAAAATTGCGTAAATTAATCAAGAAATTTTGTAAATTACATGTACAGAACATCTGGATTTGTAGAAAAATCTTATATCTAGAACTGCGTAAATTCAATGGTAAATTTTGTACATTATATATGTCCAGAACGTTTGGATTTGCTGAAATATTAAATATCCAGAACTACGAAAATTCAACGGGTAATTGTGTACATTATATATGAAAGGAATGACAAGATTCGCAGAAAAATTGAATATCTAGAGGGTCGAAAATTCAACAGCAAATTGGGTATGTTATATATGTACGAAATGTCTGGATTTGCATAGAAATTGAACGTCCAGAACAGCATAAATTTAACGAGAAATTTTTTACGTTATATATACGGAATATCTGGATTTGCAGAAAAACTTAATTTCCAGAGCAGCGAAAATTCAACGGAAAATTAGGTACGTTATATGTGTACGGTATGTTTGGATTAGCAAAAAAATTTGAATATCCAAAACTCCATATATTCAATGTAAAATTGTGTACATTATAAATGTACGGAATGTCTATATTTGCAACAAAATTGAATGTCCAGAACTGCATAAATTAAACGAGAAAGTATACACATAATATGTACGGAATGTCTGGATTTGCAGAAATTTTGAATATCCAGAACTGTGAAAATTGAAGGGAAGTTGTGTACGTGATATATGTATGGAATGTCTGGTTTTGCAGAAAAATTGAATATCTAGAGCTACAAAAATTCGTTGGAAAATTATGTACATTATATATGTACGGAATGTCTGGATTTGCAGAAAAATTAAATATCTAGAATTACGTAAATTCAATGGCAAATTTTGTGCCTTATGTATGTACGGAATGTCTGGATTTGCAGAAAAATTGAATATCCCGAACTGCGAAAATTCAATGGGAAATTATTTACAATATATATGTACGGAAGGTCTGGATTTGCTGAAAAATTGAATATCCAGAACTGCAAAATTGTGTACATTATATTTGTACGTAATGTCTGGATTTCCTAAAAATTTGAATGTCCAGAACAGTGTAAATTGAACGGGAAATTGTATATATAATTTGTACGGAATGTCCAGATTTGCAAAAAAATTGAATATCCAGAACTGCGAAAATTCGACGGGAAATTGTGTACATTTTATACGTATGGAATGTCTGGATTTGCTGAGAAATTGAATATCCTGAACTGCGAAAATTGAACTGGAAATTGTGTACATTTTATGCACGGAATGTCTGGATTAGCAAAAAAATTGAATATCCCCTACTACATATACTCAATGGGAAATTGTGTACATTATATATGTACGGAATGTCTGGATTTGCAGAAAAATATTATATCCAGAACTTCGTAAATTCAACGGTAAATTGTGTACATTATATATGTACAAGACGTCAGGATTTGCTGAAATATTGAATATCCAAAACTAAGAAAATTCAACGGGAAATTGTGTACATTATATATGTAAGGAATGACTGGATTTGCAGAAAAATTGAATATCCAGCGTGTTGAAAATTCAACGGCAAACTGTGTACATTATATATGTAAGGAATTTCTGTATTTGCATAGAAATTAAATGTCCAGAACAGCGTAAATCTTACTGGAAATTGTATACATTATATATACAAAATATCTGAATTTGCAGAAAAATTTAATTTCCAGATTAGCGAAACTTCATTGGAAAATCATGTACGTTATATATGTATGGTATGTCTGGATTAGCAAAAAAATTGAATATCCAAAACTGCATATATTTAACGAAAAATTGTGTACATTATATATGCACGGAATGTCTGTATTTGCAGATAAATTGAATGTCCAGAACAGCGTAAGTTAAATGACAAATTGTATACATAATATGTATGGAATGTCTAGATTTGCAGAAATTTTGAATATCCAGAACTGCGAAAATTCAACGGGAAACTGTGTATAATATATATGTATGGAATATGTGGTTTTGTAGAAAAATTGAATA
This sequence comes from Quercus rubra, assembly GCA_035136125.1. Taxonomy (NCBI): domain Eukaryota; kingdom Viridiplantae; phylum Streptophyta; class Magnoliopsida; order Fagales; family Fagaceae; genus Quercus; species Quercus rubra. The sequence goes on from CM068733.1 coordinate 42,571,875, forward strand.
TCCAGAGCTGCGAAAATTTGACGGAAAATTATGTACATTATATATGTACGGAATGTCTGGATTTGCAGAAAAATTGAATATCCAAAACTGCGAGAATTCAACGGCAAATTTTGTACATTATATATGTACGGAATGTTCGGATTTGCAGAAAAATTGAATATCCAAAATTGTGAAAATTCAATGGGAAATTGTTTACATTATATATGTACGGAAGGTCTGAATTTGCAAAAAAATTGAATATTCTGAGCTGCAAAAATTCAATGGGAAATTGTGTACATTATATATGTACGTAACGTCTATATTTGCTAAAAAATTAAATATCCAGAACTGCAAAAATTCAACGGGAAATTGTGTACAATATATATGTACGGAACGTAAGGATTTGCAGAAAATTTGAATGTACAGAACTGCAAAAATTCAACGGCAAATTGTGTACATTATATATTTACGGAATGTCTTTCTTTGCAGAAAATTTGACTATCCAGAACTGTAAAAATTCAACTGGAAATTGTATACACGATATATGTACGGAATGTCAGCATTTGCAGAAAAATCTTATATCCTGAACTGCGTAAATTCAACAGCAAATTGTGTACATTATATATTTACGGAACGTCTTTATTTGCAGAAAATTTGATTATCCAGAACTACGAAAATTCAACTGGAAATTGTGTACACGAATTGTCATGATTTGAAGAGAAATTGAATTTCCAGAATCGAGTAATTTGAACGGGAAATTGTATACATAATATGTACGGAATGTCTGGATTTGCAGAAAATTTGAATATCTGGAACTGCGAAAATTCAACTAGAAATTGTGTACATTATATATTTACGGAACGCCTGGATTTGCTGAAAAATTGAATATAAAGAACTGCGGAAATTCATCGGGATATTGTGTACATTATATATGTATAGAATGTCTAGATTTCTTGAAAAATTGAATATTCACTGCTGCGAAAATTCAACGGAAAATTGTGTACATTATATATGTACGGAATGTTGGGATTAGCAAAAAAATTGAATGTCCAGAAATGGGAAAATGCAATGGAAAATTGTGTATGTTACATATTTAAGGAATGTATGGATTAGCAAAAAAATTGAATATCAAAAATTGCGTAAGTTAAAAAGGAAATTGTGTACATTATATGTACGGAAAGTCTGGATTTGCAGAAAAATTCTGTATCCAGAACTGAGTAAATTCAACCGGAAATTGTGTATGTTATATATATGTACGGAATGTCTGGATTAGGAAAAAAATAGAATGTCCAAAATTGCGTAAATTCAATTCAACGGGAAATTGTGTACATTATATGTACAGAATGTCTAGATGTGTAGGAAATTTGAATATCCAGAACTACAAGAATTCAATGGGAAATTGTGTACAATAATATATAGGCACGAAACGTCTAGATTTGCAGAAAAATTGAATATCCAAAACTGCGTAAATTCAATGGGAAATTGCGTACAGTGTATGCACATATTGTCTGGATTCGCAGAAAAATTGAATATCATGTACTGCATATATTTAACGGAAAATTGTGAATATTATATATGTACGGAATGTCTGGACTTGCAGAGAAATTGAACGTCCATAACTGCATAATTTGGATGGGAAATTGTATAAGTAATATGTACGAAATGTCTGGATTTGCAGAAAATTTGAATATAAGAAACTGCAAAAATTCAACAGTAAATTGTGTACATTATACATGTACGGAATATCTGTATTTGCAGAAAAATTGAACAGCTAGAACTGTGAAAATTCAACAGGAAATTGTGTATATTAAATATATACGGAATGTCTAGATTTGCAAAAAATTTGAATATGCTGAACTGCGAAAGTTTAACAAGAAATTGTGTACATTATATGCACGAAATATTTGGATTAGTAGAAAAATTGAATACCGAGAACTTCATATATTCAACAAAAAATTGTGTACATTATATATGTACGGAATGTCTAGAGTTGCAGAGAAATTGAATGTCCAGAACTTCCTAATTTTAACGGGAAATTTAACGCATAATATGTACGGAATGTCTAGATCTGCAGAAAAATTGAATATCCAGAATTACAAAAATTTAACGGGAAAATGTGTACATTATACGTACGGAATTTCTAGATTAGGAGAAAAATTGAATATCCAAAACTATGTATATTCAAAGGAAAATTGTGTACATTATATATGTACGGAATGTCTCGATTAGCAAAGAAATTGACTGTCCAGAACTGTGTAAATTGAATGGGAAATTGTATATATAATTTTTACGGAATGTCCGGATTTGCAGAGAAATTGAATCTCCAGAACAGCGAAAATTCTTCGTGAAATTGTGTAGATTATATATGTACGGAATGTCTGGATTTGCAGAAAAATTGAATATCCAGAATTGCGAAAATTGAACTGGAAATTGTGTACATTATATGCACGAAATGTCTGGATTAGCAGAAAAATTGAATATCCCCTACAGCACATATTCAATGGGAAATTGTGTACATTATATGTGTACGGAATGTCTGGGTTTGCAAAAAAATTGAATACCTAGAAAAACGAAAATTCAATGGGAAATTATGTACATTATATATGTATGGAATGTCTGGTTTTGCAGAAAAATTGAATATCCATAATTGCAAAAATTCAAAGGGAAATTGTTTACATTATATATGTACGGAAGGTCTGGATTTGCAGAAAAACTGAAGTTCAAGAACTGCGAAAATTCAACAGAAAATTGTTGACATTATACATGTACGGAAGGTCTGGATTTGCAAAAAAATTGAATATCCAGAACTGCGAAAATTCAATACGAAAATGTGTACATTATATATTTACGGAACGTCTTGATTTGCTGAAAATTTGACTATCCAGAACTGCGAATATTCAACTGGAAATTGTGTACACTATATATGTACGAAATGTCAGGATTTGCAAAGAAATTGAATTTCTAGAACCGAGTAAATTGAACGGGAAATTGTATACATAATATGTACGGAATGTCTGGATTTGCAGTAAATTTGAATATCCAGAACTGCGAAAATTCAACGAGAAATTGTGTAAATTATATATTTACGAAACGCCTGGATTTGCTGAAAAATTAAACATCCAGAACTGCGAAAATTCATCGGGATATTGTGTACATTATATATGTACAGAATGTCAATATTTCTTGAAAAATTGAATATTCAGAGCTGCAGAAATTCAACGGAAAATTGTGTACATTATATATGTACGGAATGTTTGGATTAGCAAAAAAATTGAATGTCCAGAGTTGAGAAAATGCAACGGAAAATTGTGTACGTTATATATATTTACGGAATGTCTAGATTAGCAAAAAATTTGAATGTCCAAAATTGCGTAAATTAAATAGGAAATTGTGTACATTATATGTACGGAAAGTCTGGATTTGCAGAAAAATCCAATATCCAAAACTGGGTAAATTCAACGGGAAATTGTGTATGTTATATATGTACGGAATGTCTGGATTAGCAAAAAAATCGAATGTCCAAAATTGCGTAAATTCAATTTAACGGGAAATTGTGTACATTATATGTACACAATGTCTAAATGTGAAGGAAATTTGAATATCTAGAACTACCAAAATTCAATGGGAAATTGTGTACATTATATATGCACGAAACGTCTGGATTTGCCGAAAAATCGAATATCCAGAACTGCGTAACTTCAATGGGAAATTGTGTACAGTGTATGCACATATAGTTTGGATTCGCAGAAAAATTGAATATCATGTACTGCATATATTTAACGGTAAATTGTGTACATTATATATGTACAGAATGTCTGGACTTGCAGAGAAATTGAACGTCCATAACTGCGTAACTTGGATGGGAAATTGTATACGTAATATGTACGACATGTATGGATTTGCAGAAAATTTGAATATACAGAACTGCGAAAATTCAAGGGTAAATTGAGTACATTATACATGTACGGAATGTCTGTAGTAGCGGAAAAATTGAATAGCTAGAACTGCGAAAATTCAACAAGAAATCACGTACCTTATATATGTATGAAATGTTTGGATTTGTAGAAAAATATAATACGCTGAACTGCGAAAGTTTAGCAGGAAATTGTGTACGTTATATGCATGGAATGTTTGGATTAGCAGAAAAATTGAATACCCAAAACTTCATATGTTCAACAGAAAATTGCGTACATTATATATGTACGGAATGTCTGGAGTTGCAGAGAAATTGAATGTCCGGAACTTCCTAAATTTAACGAGAAATTGTATACATAATATGTACGAAATTTCTGGATATGCAGAAAAATTCAATATCCAGAATTTCGAAAATTTCACGGGAAAATGTGTACATTATCTGTACAGAATTTCAAGATTAGGAGAAAATTTGAATATCCAGAACTACGTATATTCAAAGTAAAATTGTGTACATTATATATGTACGGAATGTCTCGTTTTGCAAAGAAATTGAATGTGCAGAACAGTGTAAATTGAACGGGAAATTGTATATATAATTTTTACGGAATGTCCGGATTTACAGAAAATTTGAATATCCAGAACTGCGAAAATTCAACGGGAAATTGTGTACATTTTATACGTACGGAATATCTGTATTTGCAAAGAAATTTAATATCTAGAACTGCGAAAATTGAACAGGAAATTGTGTACATTATATGCATGGAATGTCTGGATTAGCAAAAAAATTGAATATTCCCCTACAACATATATTCAGTAGGAAATTGTGTACATTATATATGTACGAAATGTCTGGATTTGCAGAAAAATTGAATACCCAGAACTACGAAAATTCAACGGGAAATTGTGTACAATATATATGTATGGAGCGTAAGGATTTGCTGAAAAATTAAATACCCAGAACTGCGAAAATTCATCAGGAAATTGTGTATATTATGTATGTACGAAATATCTAGATTTGCAGAAAAATTGAATATCCAGGGCAGTGAAAATTCAACGGAAAATTGTGTACGTTATATATGTACGGAATGTTTGGATTAGCAAAAAAATTGAATGTCCAAAATTGTGAAAATTCAAAGGAAAATTGTGTACGTTACATGTATAGAATGTCTGGATGTGTAGAAAAATTGAATATCCAGAGCTGCGAAAATTCAACGGAAAATTGTATATGTTATATATGTACGAAATGTTTAGATTAGCAAAAAAATTGAATGTCCAGAGCTGAGAAAATTCAACGGAAAATTGTGTACGTTATATACGTACAGAATCTCTGGATTAGGAAAAAAATTGAATGTTAAAAATTGCGAAAATTAAACTGGAAATTGTGTACATTATATGTACTGAATATCTCGATTCGCTGAAAAATCTAACATCCAGAACAACGTAAATTCAACGGGAAATTGTGTACGTTATATATGTACGGAATGTCTTAATTAGCAAAAAAATCAAATGTCCAAAATTGCCTAAATTCAAAGGCAAATTGTGTACATTACATGTACAGAACGTCTGGATATGTGGAAAAATTGAATATCCAGAACAGCAAAAATTCAACCGGAAATTGTGTATGCTAGATATCTACGGAATATCTAAATTAGCAAAAAAATTGAATGTCCAAAATTGCGTAAATTGTATTGGAAAATGTACATTATATGTACGAAATGTCTAGAGTTGCAGAAAATTTGAGTATCCAAAACTGCGTAAATTCAACAGTATATTTAGTACATAAATGTAGGGAATATCTGGATTTGCAGAAAATTTTAATGTCTAGAACAACGAAAATTCATCGTGAAATTGCGTACATTATGTATGTACGGAATGTCTGGATTTGCAGAAAAATTGAATATCCAGAACTGTGAAAATTCATCGGGATATTGCGTACATTATATATGTACAGAATGTCTAGATTTCCAGGAAAATTTAATATTCAGAGCTGCAGAAATTCAACGGAAAATTGTGTACATTATATATGTACGGAATGTTTGGAAAATTGTGTACATTATATATGTACGAAAATTCAATTTGAAATTGTTTACATTATATATGTACGGAATGTCTGGATTTGCAGAAAAATTGAATATCCAGAACTGCGAAAATTGAACTGGAAATTGTGTACATTATATGCACGGAATTTCTGGATTAGTAGAAAAATTGAATATCCCCCACTGCATATATTCAATGGGAAATGGTGTACATTATATCCGTACGGAATGTCTGGATTTGCAGAAAAATTGAATATCTTGAACTGCGAAAATTCAACGGGAAATTGTGTACATTTTATATGTACGGAAGCTCAGGATTTGCAGCAAAATTGAATATCCAGAAGTATGAAAATTCAACGGGAAATTGTGTACATTATATACGCACAAAACGTCTTGATTTAGCAGAAAATTTGAATATCTAGAACTGCGAAAATTCAACTGGAAATTGTGTACACTATATTTCTACGAAATGTCAGGATTTGCAGAGAAATTGAATTTCTAGAACCAAGAAATTTGAACTGGAAATTGTATACATAATTTTTACAGAATGTCTGGATTTGCCGAAAATTTGAATATCCATAACTGCGAAAATTAAACGAAAAATTGTGTACATTATATATTTACGGAACGCCTGGATTTGCTGAAAAATTGAATATCCAGAACTGCAAAAATTCATCGGGATATTGTGTACATTATATATGTACAGAATGTCTAGATTTCCAGACAAATTGAATATTCACAGTTGCGGAAATTCAACGAAAAATTGTGTACATTATACATGTACGGAATGCTTGGATTGGAAAAAAAATTGAATGTCCATTGCTGAGAAAATGTAACAAAAAATTGTGTATGTTATATATTTACGGAATGTCTGGATTAGCAAAAAAATTGAATGCCCAAAGTTGCGTAAATTAAACCGGAAATTGTGTACATTATATGTACGGAAAGTCTGGATTTGCAGAAAAATCCAATATCCAGAACTGCGTAAATATAAACGGGAAATTGTGTACGTTATATATGTACAGAATGTCTGGATTAGTAAAAAAATCTAATGTCCAAAATTGCGTAAATTCAACGGGAAATTGTGTACATTATATATACAGAATATCTAGATATGTAGGAAATTTGAATATCCAGAACTACGAAAATTCAATTTGAAATTGTTTACATTATATAAGTACGGAATGTCTGGATGTGTAGAAAAATTGAATATCCAGAACTGCGAAACTTCAACGGTAAATTGTGTGCATTATATTTGTATGAAAGGTCTGGATTTGCAGAAGAATTGAATATCCAGAACTGCGAAAATTCAACGGGAAATTGTGTATATTATATGTGTACGAAAAGTCAGGATTTGCAGAAAATTTGAATATCTAGAACTGTGAAAATTCAAGGGAAATTGTGTACATTATATACGCACGGAATGTCTTGATTTGCAAAAAATTTGAATATCCAGAACTGTGAAATTTCAACTAGAAATTGTGAACACTATATATGTACGGAATGTCAGGATTTGCAGAGAGATTGAATTTCTAGAATCGAGTAATTTAAACGGGAAATTGTATACATAATATGTACAGAATGTCTGGATTTGCAGAAAATTTGAATATCCAGAACTGCGAAAATTCAACAAGAAATTGTGTACATTATATATTTACGGAATGCCTGGATTTGCTGAAAAATTGAATATCCAGAATTGTGAAAATTCATCGGGATATTGTGTACATTATATATGTACAAAATGTCTAGATTTTCAGGAAATTGAATATTCAGAGCTGTGGAAATTCAGCAGAAAATTGTGAACATTATGTACCGAATTTTTGGATTACCAAAAAAGTTGAATCTTCAGAGCGGGGAAAATCCAACGAAAAACTGTGTATGTTATATATTTACGGAATGTCTGGATTAACAAAAAAATTGAGTGTCCAAAATTGAATAAATTAAACAGGAAATTGTGTCCATTATATGTACGGAAAGTTTGGATTTGCAGAAAAATCCAATATCCAGAACTACGTAAATTCAACGGGAAATTGTGTACGTTATTTATTTACGGAATGTCTGTATTAGCAAAAAAATCTAATCTCCAAAATTGCGTAAATTCAACGGGAAATTGTGTACAATATATGTACAGAGTGTCTAGATGTGTAGGAAATTTTAATATCTAGAACTACGAAAATTCAATGGGATATTGTGTACATTATGTATGTACGGAATGTCTGGATTTGCAGAAAAATTGAATATGCTGATCTGCGAAAGTTTAACTGGAAATTGTGTACATTATATGCACGGAATGTTTGGATTAGTAGAAAAATTGAATATCTAGAATTTCATATATTCAACAGAAAATTGTGTGCATTATATATGTACGGAATGTCTGAAGTTGCAGAGAAATTGAAAGTCCAGAACTTCCTAAATTTAATGGGAAATTGTATACATAATATGTACGAAATGTTTGGATTTGCAGAAAAATTGAATATCCAGAATTACGAAAATTTAACGGGAAAATGTGTACATTATACGTACGGAATGCTTGGATTAAGGGAATAATTGAATATCCAGAACTAAGTATATTCATTGGAAAATTGTGTACATTATATATGTACGGAATATCTCGATTTGCAGAGAAATTGAATGTCCAGAACAGTGTAAATTGAACGGAAAATTGTATATATAATTTGTACGGAATGTCTGGATTTGCAGAAAAATTGAATATCCAGAACTACAAAAATTCGACGGGAAATTGTATACATTTTATACATACGGAATGTTTGGATTTGCAGAGAAATGGAATATCCAGAATGCGAAAATTGAAATGGAAATTATGTACATTATATGCACGGAATGTCTGGATTAGCAGAAAAATTGAATATCTCCTACTGCATATATTCAATGGGAAATTGTGTACATTATATATGTACGGAATGTCTAGATTTGCAGAAAAATTGAATATCCAGAACTGCGAAAATTCATCGGAAAATTGTGTAAATTATATATGTACGGAATGTCTAGATTTGCAGAAAAATTGAATGTCCAGAACTTCATAAATTTATCGGGAAATTGTTTACTTAATATGTACGGAATGTCTGGATTTGCAGAAAAACTGAATATCCAGAACTGCGAAAATTCAACGGGAAATTGTGTACGTTATATGTGTACGAAAAGTCTGGATTTGCAGAAAATTTGAATATTCAAAACAGCGAAAATAGAACAGGAAATTGTGTACATTATATATGCACGAAACGTCTTGATTTGCAGAAAATTTGAATATCCAGAACTGCGAAAATTCAACTAGAAATTGCCTACACTATATATGTACGGAATGTCAGGATTTGCAGGGAAATTGAATTTCCAAAACCGAGTAATTTGAATGGGAAATTGTATACATAATATGTACGGAATGTCTGGATTTGTAGAAAATTTGAATATCCAGAACCGCAAAAATTCAACGAGAAATTGTGTACATTATATATTGACGGAACACCTGTATTTGCTGAAAATTTGAATATCCAGAATTGCAAAAATTCATCGGGATATTGTGTACATTATATATGCACAGAATGTCTAGATTTCCTGAAAATTTGAAAATTCAGAGCTGCGGAAATTCAACGGAAAGTTGTGTACATTATATATGTACGGAATGTTTGGATTGGCAAAAAAATTGAATGTCTAGAGATGGGAAAATGCAATGAATAATTGTGTATGTTATATATTTACAGAATTTTGGAATTTGCAATATATGTACAATATATGTTCGGAAAGTCTGGATTTGCAGAAAAGTACAGTATCCAAAACTGCGTAAATTCAACGGGAAATTGTGTACATTATATGTATCGAGTGTCTAGATGTGTAAGAAATTTGAATATCCAAAACTACGAAAATTCAATGGGAAATTGTGTACATTATATATGCACGAAACGTATGGATTTGCAGAAAATTTGAATATCCAGAACTGCGTAAATTCAACTGAAAATTGTGTACAATGTATCCACGTAATTTCTGGATTCGCAGAAAAATTGAATATCATGGACTGCATATATATTTAACGGAAAATTGTGTACATTATTTATGTACGGAATGTTTGGACTTACAGAGAAATTGAATGTCCATAACTGCATAAATTGGATGGGAAATTGCATACGTAATATGTACGGAATGTCTGGTTTTGTAGAAAATTTGAATATCCAGAACTGCGAAAATTCAACAGTAAATTGTGTACATTATACATGTACGGAATGTCTGTATTTGCAAAAAAATTGTATAACTAGAACTGTGAAAATTCAACTGGAAATTGTGTACATTATATATGTATGGAATGTCTGGATTTGCAGAAAAATTGAATATGCTGAACTCCGAAAGTTTAACAGGAAATTGTGTATAGCTAGAACTGCGAAAATTCAACTGGAAATTGTGTACATTATATATGTACAGAATGTCTGGATTTGCAGAAAAATTGAATATGCTGAACTGCGAAAGTTTAACAAGAAATTGTGTACATTATATGCACTGAATGTTTAGATTAACAGAAAAATTGAATACCCAGAACTTCATATATTCAACAGAAAATTGTGTACATTATATATGTACGGAATGTCTGGAGTGGCAGAGAAATTAAATGCCCAGAATTACGAAAGTTTTACGTGAAAATGTGTACATTATACGTACGGAATGTCTGGATTAGGAGAATAATGGAATATCCAGAACTACGTATATTCAATGGAAAATTGTGTACATTATATATGTATGTAATGTCTCGATTTGTAGAGAAATAGAATGTCCAGAACAGTGTAAATTGAACGGGAAATTGTATACATAATTTGTATGGAATGTCTGGATTTACAAAAAAAATTGAATATCTAGAATTGCGAAAATTCAATGGGAAATTGTGTACATTTTATACGTACGGAATGTCTAGATTCGCAGAGAAATTGAATATCCAGAACTGCAAAAATTGAATTGGAAATTGTGTACATTATATGCACGGAATGTCTGGATTAGCAGAAAAATTGAATATCTCCTACTGCACATATTCAATGGGAAATTGTGTACACTATATATGGACGGAATGTCTGGACTTGCTGAAAAATTGAATATCCAGAACAGCGAAAATTCATAGAGAAATTCTGTAAATTATGTATGTACGAAATATCTGGATTTGCAGAAAAATTGAATATCCAGAGCTGCGAAAATTCAACGTAAAATTGTTTACGTTATATATGTTCGGAATGATTGGATTAGCAAAAAAATTGAATGTCCAAAGCTGAGAAAATTCAACGGAAACTTGTGTACGTTATATACATACGGAATGTCTGGATTAGCAAAAAAATTGAACGTTAAAAATTGCATAAATTAAACAGGAAATTGTGTACATTATACGTACAGAATGCCTCGATTCGCAGAAAAATATAATATCCAGAACAGCGTAAATTCAACGGGAAATTGTGTACGTTATATATGTACGGGATGTCTGAATTAGCAAAAAAATCGAATGTCCAAAATTGAGTAAATTCAAAGGCAAATTGTGAACATTACATGTACAGAATGTCTGGATGTGTAGAAAAATTGAATATCCAGAACAGTGAAAATTCAAAAGGAAATTGTGTACGTTATATATGTACGGAATGTCTAGATTAGCAAAAAAATTCAATGTCCAAAATTGTGTAAATTCTATTTGAAAATGTACATTATATGTGCGAAATGTGTAGAGTTGCAGAAAATTTGAGTATCCAGAACTACGTAAATTCAAAAGTATATTTAGTACATAAATGTAGGGAATGTCTGGATTTGCAGAAAATTTGACTGTCTAGAACAGCAAAAATTAATCCAGAAATTATGTACAATATATATGTACGGAATGTCTGGATTTCGTAAAATTAACGGGAAATTGTTTACATAATATGTACGGAATGTCTGGATTTGCAAAAAAATTGAATATCCAGAATTACGAAAATTTAACGGGAAATTGTGTACATTATATGTATGGAATGTCTGGATTAGGAGAAAAAATTAATATCCAGAAGTACGTATATTCAATGGAAAATTGAGTACATTACATACGTACGGAATGTCTGGATTTGCAGAGAAATTGAATGTTCAGAACAGTGTAAATTGAACGGGAAATTGTACATATAATTTGTACGGAATGTCTGGATTGGCATAAAATTTGAATATCCAGAACTGCGAAAATTCGACGGGAAATTGTGTACATTTTATATATACGGAATGTCTGGATTTGTAGAGAAATTTAATATCCAGAACTGCAAAAATTGAACGGGAAGTTGTGTACAATATATATGTACGGAACATAGGGATTTGCTGAAAAATTGAATATCTTGAACTGCGAAAATTCATCGAGAAATTTTGTACATTATATATGTACGAAATGTCTAGATTTGCATAAAAATTTGATATCTAGAGCTGCAAAAATTCAACGGAAAATTGTGTATGTTATATATGTACGGAATGACTAGATTAGCAAAAAAATTTGAGCGTTAAAAATTGTGTAAATTAAAAAGGAAATTGTGTACATTATATGTACAGAATGTCTCGACTCGCAGAAAAATTTAATATCCAGAAGAGCGTAAATTCAACGGGAAATTGTGTACGTTATATATGTACGGAATGTCTGGATTAGCAAAAAAATTGAATGTCCAAAATTCTGAAAATTCTACTGGAAAATGTACATTATATGTACGAAATCCTGAACTGCGTAAATTCAACAATATATTTAGTACATAAATATAGGGAATGTCTGGATTTGCAGAAAATTTGAATGTCGAGAATAGCAAAAATTCATCGGTAAATTGTGTACATTATAAATGTACGGAATGTCTGTAGTTGCAGAAAAATTGAATGTCCAGAACCTCGTAAATTTAACAGGGAATTGTATACATAATATGTATGGAATGTCTAGATTTGTAGAAAAACTGAATATCCAGAATTACGAATATTTACCGGGAAATTGTGTACCTTATGTGTACGGAATGTCTGGAATAGGAGAAAAATTGAATATCCAGAACTACATATATTCAATGGAAAATTGGGTACATTATATATGTACGGAATGTCTGGATTTGCAGAGAAATTGAATGTCCCAAACAGTGTAAATTGAACGGGAAATTATATTTATAATTTGTACGAAATGTCTGGATTTGCAGAAATTTTGAATATCCAAAACTGTGAAAATTCGACGGTAAATTCTGTACATTTTATACGAGCGGAATGTCTAGATTTACAGAGAAATTGAATATCCAGAACTGCGAAAATTGAACGGAAATTGTATACATTATATGCACGAAATGTATGGATTAGCAGAAAAATTGACTGTCCCCGACCGCATATATTCAATGGGAAATTGTGTACATTATATATGTACGAAATGTCTGGAATAGCAAAAAAATTGAATGTCCAAAATTGCGAAAATTCAATTGGAAAATGTACATTATATGTACGAAATGTCTGGAGTTGCAGAAAAATCGAATATTCAGAACAGTGTAAATTCAACAGGAAATTGTGTACATTATATGTACGGAATGTTTGTGTTTGTAGAAAAATTGAATGTCCAGAACAGCAAAAATTCAACAGAAAATTGTGTACATTATATATGTATGCAATGTTTGGATTAGCAAAAAAATTGAAAGCCTAGAGCTGCGAAAATTCAACGGAAAATTGTGTACGTTATATATGTACAGAATGTCTGGGTTAGCTAAAAAATTGAATGTTAAAAATTGTGTAAACTAAATGGGAAGTTGTGTACATTATATTTACGGAATGCCTCAATTTGCAGAAAAATCTAATATTTAGAACAGCATAAATTCAACGCGAAATTGTGTACGTTATATATGTATGGAATGTTTGAATTAGCAAAAAAATCGAATGACCAAAATTGCGTAAATTCAAAGGCAAATTGTGTACATTATATGTACAGAATGTCTGGATGTGTAGAAAAATTGAATATCCAGAATAGCGAAAATTCAACGGGAAATTCAATACTTTATATGTATGGAATGTCTGGATTTGCAGAAAATTGAATATCCAGGATTGCGAAAATTCAACGGGAAATTGTTTACATTATATATGTACGGAAGGTCTGGATTTGCAGAAAAATTGAATATCCAGAACTGCGAAAATTCAATGGGAAATTGTATACATTATATATGTACGGAACATCTGGATTTGCTGAAAAATTGAATATCTAGAATTGCGAAAATTCAACAGGAAATTGTGTACATGATATATGTAAGGAATGTCTGGATTTGAAGAAAAATCGAATACCCAGAGCCGCGAAAATTCAACGGAAAATTGTGTACGTTATATATGTATGGAATGTTTGGATTAGCAAAAAAATTGAATCTTAAAAATTGTGTAAATTAAACGGGAAGTTGTGCACATAATATGTACGGAATGTCTCGATTTGCAGAAAATTATAATTCAGAGCAGCATAAATTCAACGCGAAATTGTGTACGTTATATATGTACGGAATGTTTGAATTAGCAAAAAAATCAAATGACCAAAATTGCGTAAATTCAAAGGCAAATTGTGTACATTATATGTACAGAATATCTGGATGTGTAGAAAAATTGAATATCCAAGAATAGCGAAAATTCAACGGGAAATTCAATATTTTATATGTATGGAATGTCTGGATTTGCAGAAAATTGAATATCCAAGACTGCGAAAATTCAACGGGAAATTGTTTACATTATATATGTACGAAAGGTCTGGATTTGCAGAAAAATTGAATATCCATAACTGCGAAAATTCAATGGGAGATTTTATACATTATATATGTACGGAACGTTTGGATTTGCTGAAAAATTGAATATCCAGAATTGCGAAAATTCAACAGGAAATTGTGTACATGATATATGTAAGGAATGTCTGGATTTGAAGAAAAATCGAATATCCAGAGCCGCGAAAATTCAACGGAAAATTGTGTACGTTATATATGTATGGAATGTTTGGATTAGCAAAAAAATTGAACGCCCAGAGCTGCGAAAATTCAACGGAAAATAGTGTACGTTATATATGTATGGAATGTCTGGATTAGCAAAAAAATTGAATCTTAAAAATTGTGTAAATTAAACGGGAAGTTGTGCACATTATATGTACGGAATGTCTCGATTTGCAGAAAATTATAATATCCACAGCAGCATAAATTCAACTCGAAATTGTGTACGTTATATATGTACGGAATGTTTGAATTAGCAAAAAAATCAAATGACCAAAATTGCGTAAATTCAAAGGCAAATTGTTTACATTATATGTACAGAATGTCTGGATGTGTAGAAAAATTGAATATCCAGAACAGAGAAAACTCAACAGGAAATTGAGTACATTATATATGTATGGAATGATTAGAATTGCTGAAAAATTGAATATCCAAAGCTGCAAAAATTCAACGGAAATTTGTGTACGTTATATATGTACGGAATGTCTGAATTAGCAAAAAAATCGAATGTCCAAAATTGCGTAAATTCAAAGGAAAATTGTATACATTATATGTACATAATGTCTGGATGTGTAGAAAAAGTGAATATCCAGAACAGCCAAAGTTCAACAGGAAATTCTGTACGTTATATATGTACAGAATGTCTAGATTAGCCCAAAAATTGAATGTCCAAAATTGCGTAAATTCTACTGAAAATGTACATTAAATGCACAAAATGTATAGAATTGTCAGAAAATCGAATATTCAAAACAGTGTAAATTCAACGAGAAATAGTGTACACTATATATGTAAGGAATTACGAGATTTGAAGAAAAATCGAATATCCAGTGCCGTGAAAATTCCACGGAAAATTGTGTACGTTATATATGTACGCAATGTCTGGATTATCAAAAAAATTGAATGTTAAGAATTGCGTAAATTAAACGGGAAATTGTGTACATTATATGTACGAAATGTCTCGATTTACAGAAAAATATAATAACCAGAATAGCGTAAATTCAACGCGAAATTGTGCACGTTATATACGTACGGAATGATTGAATTAGCAAAAAAATCAAATGACCAAAATTGCGTAAATTCAAAGGCAAATTGTGTACATTATATGTACAGAATGTCTGGATGTGTAGAAAAATTGAATATCCAGAACAACTAAAATTCAACGGGAAATTGAGTACATTGTATATGTACAGAATGATTAGATTTGTAGAAAAATTGAATATCCAAAGCTGCTAAAATTCATCGGAAAATTGTGCACGTTATATATGTACGGAATGGTTGGATAAGCAAAAAAATTGAATGTCTAGTGCTGCAAAAATTCAACAGAAAATTGTGTACGTTATATATGTACGGAATATTTGGATTAGCAAAAAAATTGAATGTTAAACATTGCGTCAATTAAACAGGAAATTGTGTGCATTATGCGTACAGAATGTCTCGATTTGCATAAAAATCTAATACCTAGAACGACGTAAACTCAATGCGAAACTGTGTACGTTATATATGTACGGAATGTCTAGATTAGCAAAAAAATCGAATGTCCAAAATTGCGTAAATTCAAAAGCAAATTGTGTACATTATATGTACAGAATGTCTGGATGTGTAGAAAAAGTGAATATCCAGAATAGGGAAAATTCAACAGGAAATTGTGTACATTATATACGTACAGAATGATTAGATTTGCAGAAAAATTGAATATCCAAAGCTGCTAAAATTGATCGGAAAATTGTGCACATTATATATGTACGGAATGGTTGGATTAGCAAAAAAATTGAATGTCCAATGCTGCAAAAATTCAACGGAAAATTGTGTACGTTATACATGTACGGAATATTTGGATTAGCAAAAAAATTGAATGTTAAAAATTGCGTCAATTAAACAGGAAATTGTGTACATTATACATACAGAATGTCTCGATTTGCAGAAAAATCGAATACCTAGAACGGCGTAAACTCAATGCGAAACTGTGTACGTTATATATGTACGGAATGTCTGAATTAGCAAAAAAATCGAATGTCCAAAATTGCGTAAATTCAAAGGCAAATTGTGTACACTATATGTACAGAATGTCTGGATGTGTAGAAAAAGTGAATATCCAGAACAGGGAAAATTCAACAGGAAATTGTGTACGTTATATACGTACAGAATGTCTGGATTAGCCCAAAAACTGAATGTCCTAATTTGCGTAAATTCTACTGGAAAATGTATATTAAATGAACGAAATGTCTAGAGTTGTCGAAAAATCGAATATTCAAAATAGTGTAAATTCAACGGGAAATAGTGTACATTATATATGTAAGGAATGGCTGGATTTGAAGAAAAATAGAATATCCAGAGTCGCGAAAATTCAACGGAAAATTGTGTATGTTATATATGTTCGCAATGTCTGGATTATCAAAAAATTGAATGTCCAGAGCTGCAAAAATTCAATGGAAAATAATGTACGTTATATATGTATGGAATGTATGGATTAGCAGAAAAATATAATATCCAGAATAGCGTAAATTCAACGCGAAATTGTGCCCGTTATATACGTACGGAATGTTTGAATTAGCAAAAAATTTGAATGACCAAAATTGCGTAAATTCAAAGGCAAATTGTGTACATTATATGTATAGAATCTCTGGATGTGTAAAAAAATTGAATATCCAGAACAACTAAAATTCAACGGGAAATTGAGTACATTATATATGTACGGAATGATTAGATTTGTAGAAAAATTGAATATCCAAAGCTGCTAAAATTCATCGGAAAATTGTGCACGTTATATATGCACGAAATGGTTGGATTTGCAAAAAAATTGAATGTCCAATGCTGCAAAAATTCAATGGAAAATTGTGTACGTTATATATGTACGGAATATTTGGATTAGCAAAAAAATTGAATGTTAAAAATTGTGTCAATTAAACAGGAAATTGTGTACATTATACGTACAGAATGTCTCGATTTGCAGAAAAATCTAATACCTAGAACGGCGTAAATTCAATGCGAAATTGTGTACGTTATATACGTACGGAATGTCTGGATTAGCCCAAGAATTGAATGTCCAGAATTGCGTAAAATCTACTAGAAAATGTACATTAAATGTATGAAATGTCTAGAGTTGTCGAAAAATCGAATATTCAAAACAGTGTAAATTCTACTGGAAATTGTGTACATTATATATGTAAGGAATGACTAGATTTGAAGAAAAGTCGAATATCCAGAGCCGCGAAAATTCCACAGAAAATTGTGTACGTTATATATGTACGCAATGTCTGGATTATCAAAAAAATTGAATGTCCAGAGCTGCAAAAATTCAACGGAAAATTGTGTACGTTATATATGTACGGAATGTATGGATTTGCAAAAAAATTGAATGTTAAGAATTGCGTAAATTAAATGGGAAATTGTATATATTATATGTACGGAATGTCTGGATTTGCAGAAAAATCTAATATCCAGAACAGCGTAAATTCAACGCGAAATTGTGAACGTTATATATGTGCGGAATGTTTGAATTAGCAAAAAAATCGAATGACCAAAATTGCGTAAATTCAAAGGCAAATTGTGTACATTATATGTACAGAATATCTGGATGTGTAGAAAAATTGAATATCCAGAACAACTAAAATTCAACGGGAAATTGAGTACATTATATATGTACGGAATGATTAGACTTGCAGAAAAATTGAATATCCAAAGCTGCTAAAATTCATTGGAAAATTGTGCACGTTATATATGTACGGAATGGTTGGATTAGCAAAAAAATTGAATGTCCATTGCTACAAAAATTCAACAGAAAATTGTGTACGTTATATATGTACGGAATATTTGGATTAGCAAAAAAATTGAATGTTAAAAATTGCGTCAATTAAACAATAAATTGTGTACATTATACGTATAAAATGTCTCGATTTGCAGAAAAATCTAATACGTAGAACGGCGTAAACTGAATGCGAAACTGTTTACGTTATATATGTACAGAATGCCTGAATTAGCAAAAAAATCGAATGTCCAAAATTGCGTAAATTCGAACGCAAATTGTGTACATTATATATACAAAATGTCTGAACATGTAGAAAAAGTGAATATCCAGAACAGCGAAAATTCAACAGGAAATTGTGTACGTTATATACGCACGGAATGTCTGGATTAACCCAAAAATTGAATGTCCAAAATTGCGTAAATTCTACTGGAAAATGTACATTAAATGTACGAAATGTCTAGAGTTGTCGAAAAATTGAATATTCAAAACTGTTTAAATTCAACAGGAAATTGTGTACATTATATGTACGGAATGTCTGGATTGGTAGAAAATTTGAATACCCAAAACTGCATAAATTCAATAGTATATTTAGTACATAAATGTAAGGAATGTCTGGATTTGCAGAAAATTTCAATGTCCAGAACTGCGAAAATTTAACAGGAAATTATGAACACTATATATGTACGGAATAAAATCAAATGACCAAAATTGCGTAAATTCAAAGGCAAATTCTGTACATTATATGTACAGATTGTCTGAATGTGTAGAAAAATTGAATATCCAGAACAACTAAAATTCAACGGGAAATTGAGTACATTATATATGTATGAAATGATTTGATTTGCAGAAAAATTGAATATCCAGAGTTGCGAAAATTCAACGGAAAATTGTGCATGTTATATATGTACGGAATGTCTAGAGTTGTAGAAAAATCGAATATTCAAAACTGTGTAAATTCAAAGGGAAATTGTGCACATTATATGTACGGAATGTCTGGATTGGCAAAAAATTTGAATACCCAGAACTGCATAAATTCAACAGTATATTTAGTTTGTAAATGTCGGGAATGTCTAGATTTCCAGAAAATTTCAATGTCCATAACAGCGAAATTCAACAAGAAATTATGTACACTATATATGTACGGAATGTTTGGATTTGCAAAAAAAATTGAATATCCAGAACTGCGAAAATTCAACAGCAAATTGTATAAATTGTATGTGCGGAATATCTGGATTTGCAGAAAAATTTGAATATCCATAACTGCACAAATTCTACGGGAAATTGTGTACATTTTATGTATGGAATGTCTGGTTTTGCAGAAAATTGAATATCCAGAACTGCGAAAATTCAACGAGAAATTGTTTACATTATATATGTACGGAAGGTCTGGATTTGTAGAAAAATTGAATATCCAGAACTGCGAAAAATTCAATGGGAAATTGTGTACATTATATATGTACGGAACGTCTGGATTTGCGGAAAAATTGAATATCCCGAACTGTGAAAATTCAACGGGAATTTGTGTACATTATATTTAGTATATAATTGTAGGGAATTTCTGGATTTGTAGAAAATTTGAATGTCCAGAACAGCGAAAATTCAATAGGAAATTGTGTACATTATATATGTACGGAATGTCTGAATTTGCAGGAAAATTGATTATCCAAAACTGCGAAAATTCAAATTTAAATTGTACACAATATATGTGCAGAATGTCTGGATTTGCAGAAAAATTGAATATCTAGAACCGCCAAAATTTAACGAGAAATTGTGTACATTACATATGTACGGAATGTCTGGACTTGCATAGAAATTGAATGTCCATAACTGCGTAAATTGGACTGGAAATTGTATACGTAATATGCACGGAATGTCTGGATTTTCCGAAAATTTTAATATCTAGAACTATGAAAATTCAACGGTAAATTGTGTGCATTATACATGTATGGAATCTCTGTATTTGCAGAAAAATTGAATAGCTAGAATTGTGAAAATTCAACAGGAAATTGTGTACATTATATATGTGAGGAATGTCTGGATTTGCAAAAAAATTGAATATGCTGAACTGCGAAAGTTCAACAGGAAATTGTGTGCATTATATGCACAGAATGACTGGATTAGCAGAAAAATTGAATATCCAAAACTTCTCATATTCAAGAGAAAATTGTGTACATTATATATGTACGGAATGTATGGAGTTGCAGAGAAATTGAATGTCCAGAACTTCATAATTGAATATCTAGAACCGCCAAAATTTAACGAGAAATTGTGTACATTACATATGTACGGAATGTCTGGACTTGCATAGAAATTGAATGTCCATAACTGTGTAAATTGGACTGGAAATTGTATACGTAATATGCACAGAATGTCTGGATTTTCCGAAAATTTTAATATCTAGAACTATGAAAATTCAACGGTAAATTTGTACATTATACATGTATGGAATCTCTGTATTTGCAGAAAAATTGAATAGCTAGAATTGTGAAAATTCAACAGGAAATTGTGTACATTATATATGTGAGGAATGTCTAGATTTGCAAAAAAATTGAATATGCTGAACTGCGAAAGTTCAACAGGAAATTGTGTGCATTATATGCACAGAATGACTGGATTAGCAGAAAAATTGAATATCCAAAACTTCTCATATTCAAGAGAAAATTGTGTACATTATATATGTACAGAATGTATGGAGTTGCAGAGAAATTGAATGTCCAGAACTTCATAAATTTAACAAGAAATTGTACACATAAAATGTTCGGAATGTCTGGATTTGCAGAAAAATTGAATATCCAGAATTACAAAAATTTAACGGGAAATTGTGTACATTATATGTAGGTAATGTCTGGATTAGGAGAAAAATTGAATATCCAGAACTACCTATATTCAATGGAAAATTGTGTACATTATATATGTATGGAATGTCTGGACTTGCAGAGAAATTGAATGTCCAGAACAGTATAAATTGAACGGGAAATTGTATATAAAATTTGTACGGAATGTCTAGATTTGCAGAAAATTTGAATATCCAGAACTGCGAAAATTGAACGGGATATTGTGTACATTATATGCACGGAATGTCTACATTAGCAGAAAAATTGAATATCCCCTACTGCATGTATTCAATGGGAAATTGTGTACATTATATATTTACGGAATGTCTGGATTTGAAAAAAAATTGAATATCTAGAACTGCAAAAATTCAACGGGAAATTGTGTACAATATATATGTACGGAACGTAAGGATTTGTTGAAAAATTGAATATCCAGAACTGTGAAAATTCATCGAGAAATTGTGTACATTATATATGTACGGAATGTCTGGATTCGCTGAAAAATGAAATAACCAAAGCTGCAAAAATTCAAAGGAAAATTATGTACGCTATATATGTCCGGAATGTTTGGATTAGCAAAAAAATTGAATGTCCAGAGCTGGGAAAACTCAACGGAAAATTGTGTACGTTATATATGTACGGAATGTCTGGATTAGCAAAAAAATTGAATGTCCAAAATTGTGTAAATTCTACTTGAAAATGTACAATATATGTACAAAATGTCTAGATTTGCAAAAAAATCGAATATTCAATACAGTGTAAATTCAACGTTAAATTGTGTACATTATATGTACGGAATGTCTGGATTTGCTAAAAAAATTGAGTATCCAGAACTTCGTAAATTCAACAGTATATTTAGTACATAAATGTAGGGAAAGTCTGGATTTGCAGAAAATTTGAATGTCCAGAACAGCGAAAATTCATCGGGAAATTGCGTACATTATATATGTACGGAATGTCTGGATTTGCAGAAAAATTGATTGTCCAGAACTTCGTAAATTTAACGAGAAATTGTATACATAATATTACGGAATGTCTGGATTTGCTAAAAAATTGAATATCCATAATTACGAAAATTTAACGGGAAATTGTGCACATTATATGTAAGAAATGTTTGGATTTGGACAAAAATTGAATATCTAGAACTACATATATTCAATGGAAAATTGGGTACATTATATATGTACGGAATGTCTGGATTTGCAGAGAATTTGAATATCCAAAACTGCGAAAATTCGACGGGAAATTGTGTACATTTTATACATACGACATGTCTAGATTTGCAGAGAAATTGAATACCCAGAATTGAGAAAATTGAATGGGAAATTGTGTACATTATATGCACGGATTGTCTGGATTAGCAGAAAAATTGAATATCCCCTACCGCTTATATTCAATGGGAAATTGTGTACATTATATACGTACGGAATGTCTGGATTAATAGAAAAATTGTATATCCAGAACTACAAAAATTCAACATGAAATTGTGTACAATATATATGTACAGAAAGTAACGATTTGCTGGGAAAATTGAATATCCAGAACTGCGAAAATTCATCGGTAAATTGTGTACATTATATATATGTACGAAATGTCTGGATTTGCAGAAAAATTAAATATCCAGAACTGTGAAATTTCAACGAAAAATTGTGTACGTTATATATATACAGAATGTTTGGATTAGCAAAAAAATTGAATGTCCAGAGCTGCGAAAATTCAACGAAAAATTGTGTACGTTATATATGTACAGAATGTCTCGATTAGCAAAAAAATTGAATGTTAAAAATTGCGTTAATTAAACAAGAAATTGTGTACATTATATGTACAAAATGTCTCGATTTGCAGAAAAATCTAATATCCTGAACAGTGTAAATTCAACAGGAAATTGTGTACGTTATATATGTACGGAATGTTTGAATTAGCAAAAAAATTGAATGTCAAGAATTGCATAAATTCAAAGGCAAATTGTGTACATTATATATACAGAATGTCTGGATGTGTCGAAAAAATGAATATCCATTACAGCGAAAATTCAAATCGAAATTGTGTACGTTATACATGTACGGAATGTCTGGATTAGCAAAAAAATTGAATGTCCAAAATTGCATAAATTCTACTGGAAAATGTACATTACATGTACGAAATGTCTAGTGTTGCAGAAAAATAAAATATTCAGAACAGTGTGAATTCAACGGGTAATTGTGTACATTATATGTACGGAATGTCTGGATTTGTAGAAAATTTGAATATCTAGAAACTGCGTAAATTTAACAGTATCTTTAGTACATAAAATTTGGGAATGCTTGGATTTGCAAAAAATTTGAATGTCCAGAACAGCAAAAATTCATCGGGAAATTGTGTACATTCTATATGTACGGAATGTCTGGATTTGTAGAAAAATTGAATATCCAAAGCTGCGAAAATTCAACGGAAAATTGTGTACTGTTGTATATGTACGGAATGTTTGGATTAGCAAAAAAATTGAATGTCCAGAGCTGCGAAAACTCAACGGAAAATTGTGTACGTTATATATGTCCGGATAGTCTGGATTAGCAAAAAAAATTAATGTTAAAAATTACGTAAATTAAACAGGAAATTGTGTACATTATATGTACGGAATGTCTGGATTAGCAAAAAAAATTGAATGTTAAAAATTGCGAAAATTAAACAGGAAATTGTGTACATTATATGTACGGAAATGTCTCGATTTGTAGAAAAATCTAATATCCAGAACAGCGTTAATTCAACGGAAAATTGTGTACGTTATATATGTACGGAATGTCTGAATTAGCAAAAAAATCGAATGTCCAACATTGCGTAAATTCAAAGGCAAATTGTCTACATTATATTTACAGAATGTATGGATGTGAAGAAAAATTGAATATCCAGAACAGCGAAAATTCAATAGGAAATTGCGTACTTTATATATCTACGGAATGTCTAGATTAGCAAAAAAGTTGAATGTCCAAAATTGCGTAAATTCTATTGGAAAATGTACATTATATGTATGAAATGTCCAGAGTTGCAGAAAAATCGAATATTCAGAACAGTGTAAATTCAACGGGAAATTGTATACATTTTATGCACGGAATGTCTGGATTTGCCGAAAATTTGAATATCATGAACTGCGTAAATTCAACAGTATATTTAATACATAAAGGTCGGGATTGTCTAGATTTACAGAAAATTTGAATGTTTAGAACAGCAAAAATTCATCGGGAAATTGTGTACATTATATATGTACGGAATGTCTGGATTTGCAGAAAAATTGAATATCCAGAACTGCGAAAATTCAATGGAAAATTGTGTACGTTATATATGTACGGAATGTTTGGATTAGCAAAAAAATTAAATGTCCAGAGCTGCGAAAATTCAACAGAAAATTGTGTACATTATATATGTATGGCATGTCTGGATTAGAAAAAAAATTGATTGTTAAAAATTGCGTAAATTAAACACGAAATTGTGTACATTATATGTACGGAATGTCTTGATTTGCAGAAAAATCTAATATCCAGAACAGCGTAAATTCAATGGGAAATTGAGTACGTTATATATGTACGAAATGTCTGAATTAGCAAAAAAATCAAATGTCCAAAATTGCGTAAATTCAAAGGCAAATTGTGTACATTATATTTATAGAATGTCGGGATGTGCAGAAAAATTGAATATCTAGGACAGCGAAAATTCAACAGGAAATTGTGTACGTTATATATCTACGGAATGTCAAATTAGCAAAAAAATTGAATGTCCGAAATTGCGTAAATTCTACAGGAAAATGTACATTATATGTACAAAATGTCCAGAGTTGCAGAAAAATCGAATATTCAAAACAGTGGAAATTCAACGGGAAATTGTATATATTATATGGACGGAATGTTTGGATTTGCAGAAAAATTGAATATCTAGAATTAAAAGAATTTAACGGGAAATTGTGCACATTATATGTAGGTAATGTCTGGATTAGGAGAAAAATTAAATATCCAGAACTACGTATATTCAATTGAAAATTGTGTACATTATATATGTACGGAATGTGTGGACTTGCAGAGAAATTGAATGTCCAGAACAGTATAAATTGAACAGGAATATGTATATATAATTTGTATGGAATGTCTGGATTTGCAGAAAATTTGAATATCTAGAACTGTGAAAATTGAAAGGGAAATTGTGTACATTATATGCACGGAGTGTCTGCATTTGTAGAAAAGTTGAATATCCCCTATTGCATGTATTCAATGGGAAATTGTGTACATTATATATGTACCCAATTTCCGGATTTGCAAAAAAATTGAATATCCAGAACTGCGAAAATTCAACGGGAAATTGTGTACAATATATATGTACGGAACGTAAGGATTTGCTGAAAAATTGAATATCCAGAACTGCAAAAATTCATCGGGAAATTGTGTACGTTATATATGTACGGAATGTCTGGATTCGCTAAAAAATGGAATAACCAAAGCTGCGAAAATTCAATGGAAAATTATGTACGCTATATATGTTCGGAATGTTTGGATTAGCAAAAAAATTGAATGTCTAGAGTTGCGAAAATTCAACGGAAAATTGTGTACGTTATATATGTATGGAATGTCTGGATTAGCAAAAAATTGAATGTCCAAAATTGCGTAAATTCTACTAGAAAATGTACATTATGTGTACGAAATGTCTTGTGTTGCAAAAAAAATGAATATTCAGAACAGTGTAAATTCAACGTGAAATTGTGTACATTATATGTGCGGAATGTCTGGATTTGCAGAAAAATTGAATATCCAGAACTGTGTAAATTCAACAGTATATTTAGTACATAAATGTGGGGAATGTCTAGATTTGCAGAAAATTTGAATGTCCAGAACAGCGAAAATTCATCGGGAAATTGGGTACATTATATATGTACGAAATTTCTGGATTTGCAGAAAAATTGAATGTCCAGTACTTCGTATATTTAAAAGGAAATTGTACACATAATATTACGAAATGTCTAGATTTGCTAAAAAATTGAATATCCAGATTTACGAAAATTTAACGGGAAATTGTGTACATTATATATAAGGAATGTCTGGATTATGACAAAAATTGAATGTCCAGAACTACGTATATTCAATGGAGAATTTGGTACATTATATATGCACGGAATGTCTGGATTTGCAGAGAAATTGAATGTCCAGAACAATGTAAATTGAACGGGAAATTGTATGTATAATTTGTACGGAATGTCTGGATTTGCAGAAAATTTGAATATCTAAAACTGCGAAAATTCGATGGGAAATTGTGTACAGTTTATACATATGGAATGTCTGGATTTGCAAAGAAATTGAATATCTAGAATTGAGAAAATTGAATGGGAAATTGTGTACATTATATGCACGGAATGTCTGGATTAGCAGAAAAATTGAATATCCCCTATCGCTTATATTCAATGGGAATTTGTGTACATTATATATGTACGGAATGTTTGGATTTGCAGAAAAATTGTATATCCAGAACTGTGAAAATTTAACAGGAAATTGTGTACATATGTACGGAAAGTAACGATTTGCTGAAATATTGAATATCCAGAACAATGAAACTTCATCGGGAAATTGTGTACATTATATATGTACGGAATGTCTGGATTTGCAGAAAAATTGAATATCCAGGGCTGCGAAAATTTAACGGAAAATTGTGTACATTATATATGTACGAAATGTTTGGGTTAGCGAAAAAATTGAATGTCCAAAGCTGCGAAAATTCAACAGAAAATTGTGTACGTTATATATGTACGGAATGTCTCGATTAGCAAAAAAATTGAAGGTTAAAAATTGCGTAAATTAAACAGGAAATTGTGTACATTATATGTACAGAATGTCTCGATTTGCAGAAAAATCTAATATCCTGAACAGTGTAAATTCAACAGGAAATTGGGAACGTTATATATGTACGGAATGTTTGAATTTGCAGAAAAATCGAATGTCTAGAATTGCGTAAATTCAAAGGCTAATTGTGTACATTATATATACAGAATGTCTGGATGTGTAGAAAAATTGAATATCCAGAACAACAAAAATTCAAAGGGAAATTGTGCACGTGATACATGTACGGAATGTCTGGATTAGCAAAAAATTGAATGTCCAAAGTTGCGTATATTCTACTGGAAAATGTACATTACGTGTACGAAATGTCTGGAGTTGCAGAAAAATCAAATATTCAGAACAGTGTAAATTGAACTGGTAATTGTGTACATTATATGTACGGAATGTCTGGATTTGCAGAAAATTTGAATATCCATAACTACTTAAATTCAACAGTATCTTTAGTACATAAATGTAGCGAATGTCTGGATTTGCAGAAAATTTGAATGTCCAGAACAGCAAAAATTCATCGGGAAATTGTGTACATTATATATGTACGGAATGTCTAGATTTACAGAAAAATTGAATATCCAGAGATGTGAAAATTCAACGGAAAATTGTGTACGTTATATATGTACAGAATGTTTGTATTAGCAAAAAGATTGAATGTCCAGAGCTGCGAAAATTCAACGGAAAATTGTGTACACGAAATGTCTGGATTAGCAAAAAAAATTGACTGTTAAAAATTGCGTAAATTAAACAGGAAATTGTGTATATTATATGTATGGAATGTTTCGATTTGCAGAAAAATCTAATATCCAAAACAGCGTTATTTCAACGGAAAATTGTGTATGTTATATATGTACGGAATGTCTGAATTAGCAAAAAAATCGAATGTCAAGAATTGTGTAAATTAAAAAGCTAATTGTGTACATTATATATACAGAATGTCTGGATGTGTAGAAAAATTGAATATCCAGAACAGCGAAAATTCAAAGGGAAATTGTGTACGTTATACATGTACGGAATGTTCGAATTAGCAAAAAAATTGAATGTCCAGAATTGCGTAAATTCTACTAGAAAATGTATATTATATGTACGAAATGTCAAGAGTTGCAGAAAAATCGAATATTCAGAACAGTGTAAATTCAACGGTAAATTGTACACATTATATGTACGGAATATCTGGATTTGCAGAAAATTTGAGTATCATGAACTGCGTAAATTCAACAGTATATCTACTACATAAAGGTAGGGAATGTCTAGATTTGCAGAAAATTTGAATGTCCAGAACAACGAAAATTCTTCGGGAAATTGTGTACATTATATACGTACGGAATGTCTGGATTTGCAGAAAAATTGAATATCCTGAGCTACGAAAATTCAAAGGAAAATTGTGTACGTTATATATGTGCAGAATGTTTGGATTAGCAAAAAAATGGAATGTCCAGAGCTGCAAAAATTCAACAGGAAATTTTGTACTTTATATGTTCGGAAAGTATGGATTTGCAAAAAATTGAAAATCCAGAACTTCGAAAATTCAATGGAAAATTGTGTACATTATATTTGTACGGAATGTTGGGATTTGCAGAAAAAATGAATTTCCAGAACAGCGAAAATTCAAAGGGAAATTGTGTACATTATATATGTACGGAACGTCTGGATTTGCAGAAAAATTGATTATCCAGAACTACAAAAATTCAACGGGAAATTGTGTACATTATATGTGTACGAAAAGTCAGGATTTGCTGAAAATTTGAATATCCAGAACTACAAAAATTGAATGGCAAATTGTGTACATTATATATGTACGGAACATCTTGATTCGCAGAAAATTTGAATATCTAGAACTGCGAAAATTCAACTGGAAATTGTGTACATTATATATCTACAGAATGTCTTGATTTCCTGAAAAATTGAATATTCAGAGCTGCGGAAATTCCACGGAAAATTTTGTATGTTATATATGTACTGAATGTGTAGATTAGCAAAAAAATTGAATGTCCAAAATTTCGTAAATTATACTGGAAAATGTACATTATATGTACGAAATGTCCAGAGTTGCAGAAAAATCGAATATTCAGAACAGTGTAAATTCAACGGGAAATTGTATACATTTTATGTACGGAATGTCTGGATTTGCAGAAAATTTGAATATTATGAACTGCGTAAATTCAACAGTATATTTAGTACATAAAGGTAGGGATTGTCTGGATTTGCAGAAAATTTGAATGTCCAGAACAGTGAAAATTCATCGGGAAATTGTGTACATTATATATGTACGAAATGTCTGGATTTGCAGAAAAATTGAATATCCAAAGCTGTGAATATTCCATGGAAAATTGTGTACGTTATATATGTACGGAATGTTTTGACTAGCAAAAAAATTGAATGTCCAGAGCTGTGAAAATTCAACAGAAAATTGTGTACGTTATATATGTACGGAATGTCTGGATTAGAAAAAAAAAATTGATTGTTAAAAATTGCGTAAATTAAACAAGAAATTGTGTACATTATATGTACGGAATGTCTCGATTTGCAGAAAAATCTAATATCCAGAACACCGTAAATTCAACAGGAAATTGTGTACGTTATATATGTACGGAATGTCTGAATTAGCAAAAAATCGAATGTCCAAAATTGCATAAATTCAAAGGCAAATTGTGCACATTATATGTACAGAATGTCTGGATTTGTAGAAAAATTGAATATCTAGAACTGCATAATTTCAACGGGAAATTGTGTACAATGTATGCACGTAATGTCTGGATTAGCATAAAAAATTAAAAATCATGAACTGCATATATTCAACAGAAAATTGTGTACATTATATATGTACGGAATGTCTGGACTTGCAGAGAAATTGAATGTCCAGAACTGCGGAAATTGAACGGGAAATTGCATACCAAATATGTATGGAATGTCTGGATTTGCAGAAAATTTGAATATCCAGAACTGTGAAAATTCAACCGGAAATTGTGTGCATTATATGTGTACAGAATCTCTAGATTTGCAGAAAAATGGAACATCCAGAACTGCGAACATTGAACGGTAAATTGTGTACATTATATGCACGGAATGTCTGGATTAGCTGGAAAATTGGTTATCCACAACTGCATATATTCAACGGGAAATTTTGTACATTATATATGTAAGGAATGTCTGGATTTGCAGAGAAATTGAATGTCCAGAACTTCGTAAATTGAACGGGAAATTGTATACATAATTTGTACGGAATGTTTGGCTTTGCAGAAAAATTGAATATCTAGAATAGCGAAAATTCAACGGGAAATTGTGTATATTATATGTAGAGAATGTCTAGATGAGGAGAAAAATTGAATATCCAAAACTGCGTATATTCAACGGAAAATTTGTACATTTTATATGTACGGAATGTCTAGATTTGCAGAGAAATTGAATGTCTTGAACAGCGTAAATTGAACAGAAAATTGTATTATAATATGTACGGAATGACTGGGTTTGCAGAAAATTTTAATATCTAGAACTGCGAAAATTCAACGATACATTGTGTACATTATATATATACAGAATGTTCGGATTAGCAGAAAAATTGAATATCCAGAACTGCGAAAATTCAACAGTTAATTGTATACATTGTATGCGCGGAATATCTAGATTTGCAGAAAATTTGAATATCCAAAACTGCAAAAATTTAATGGGAAATTGTGTACATTCTATGTACGGAATGTCTGGATTTGCAGAAAATTGAATATCCAGAACTGCGAAAATTCAACGGGAAATTGTGTACATTATATATGTATGAACGTCTGGATTTGCAAAAAAATTGAATATCTAGAACTACGTAAATTCAATGGGAAATTGTGTACAATGTATGCAAGTAATATATGGATTAGTAGAAAAATTGAATATCATGAACTGCATATATTCAACGAAAAATTGTGTACATTACATATGTACGGATTGTTTGGACTTGTAGAGAAATTGATGTCCAGAACTGCAAAAATTGAACCGGAAATTGCATACCTAATATGTATGGAATGTATGGATTTGCAGAGAATTTGAATATCCAGAACTGTGAAAATTCAACGGGAAATTAGGTGCATTATATATGTATGGAATCTCTGGATTTGCAGAAAAATAGAACATCTAGAACTGCGAAAATTCAACGAGAAATTGTGTACATTATATGTTCGGAAAGTATGGATTTGCAGAAAATTGAAAATCTAGAACTTCAAAAATTCAACGGAAAATTGTGTACAT
Source organism: Quercus rubra (assembly GCA_035136125.1). Classification (NCBI taxonomy): domain Eukaryota; kingdom Viridiplantae; phylum Streptophyta; class Magnoliopsida; order Fagales; family Fagaceae; genus Quercus; species Quercus rubra. Next base: position 42,603,405 of record CM068733.1, read on the forward strand.
TATGTTTGTATGGAACGTTGGGATTTGCAGAAAAAATGAATATCCAGAACAGCGAAAATTCAAAGTGAAATTGTGTACATTATATATGTACGGAACGTCTGGATTTGCCGAAAAATTAAATTTCCAGAACTATGAAAATTCAACGGGAAATTGTGTACATTATATGTGTACGAAAAAGTCAGGATTTGCTAAAAATTTGAATATCCAGAACTGCGAAAATTCAACGGGAAATTGTGTACATTATATATGTACGGAATGTCGTCATTTGCAAAAAATTTGAATATTCAGAGCTGTGAAAATTCATCTGGAAATTGTGTACACTATAAATGTACGGAATGTCAGGATTTGCAAAGAAATTGAATTTCTAGAACAGAGTAATTTGAATGGGAAACTGTATACATAATATGTACAAAATGTTTGTTTTGCAGAAAATTTGAATACGCAGAACTGCGAAAATTCAATGAGAAATTGTGTACATTTTATATCTACGGAATGCCTGGATTTGCTGAAAAATTGAATACCCAGAACTGCGAAAATTTATCAGGAAATTATGTACATTATATATGTACAGAATGTCTAGATTTCCTAAAAAATTAAATATTCAGAGCTGCGGAAATTCAACGGAAAATTGTGTACGTTATATATGTACGGAATGTTTGGATTAGGAAAAAAATTGAATGTCCAAAATTGTTTAAATTCTACTAGAAAATGTAAATTATATGTTCGAAATGTCTGGAGTTGCCAAAAAATCAAATATTCAGAACAGTGTAAGTTCAATGGGAAATTCTGTACATTATATGTACCGAATGTCTGGATTTACAGAAAATTTATTACTCAGAACTGCGTAAATTCAACAGTATATTTAGTACATAAATGTAGGGAATGTCTGGATTTGCAAAAAAATTTGAATGTCTAGAACAGCGAAAATTCATCGGGAAATTGTGTACATTATATATGTACGGAATGTCTGGATTTGCAGAAAAATTGAATATCCAGAGCTGCGAAAATTCAACGAAAAATTGTGTACATTATATATGTACGGAATGTTTGAATTAGCAAAAAAATTGGATGTCCAGTGCTGCGAAAATTCAACGGGAAATTGTGTACGTTATATATGTACAGATTGTCTCGATTAGCAAAAAAATTGAATGTTAAAAATTGCATAAATTAAACAGGAAATTGTGTACATTATACGTACAAAATGTCTCGATTTGCAGAAAAATCTAATATCCAGAACAGTGTAAATTCAACGGGAAATTGTGTACGTTATATATGTATGGAACGTTTGAATTAGCAAAAAAATTGAATGACCAAAATTGTGCAAATTCAAAGGCAAATTGTGTACATTATATGTACAGAATGTCTGGATGTGTAGAAAAACTGAATATCCAGAACAGCGAAATTCAACCGGAAATTGTGTACATTATATATGTACGGAATGTCTGGACTAACAAAAAAATTGAATGTCCAAAATTGCGTAAATTCTACTGGAAAATGTACATTATATGTACGAAATGTCTAGAGTTGTAGAAAAATCGAATATTCAGAACAGTGTAAATTCAATGGGAAATTGTGTACATTATATGTACGGAATGTCTGGATTTGCAGAAAATTTGAATATCCAGAACTACGTAAATTCAACAGTATATTTAGTACATAAATGTAGGGAATGTCTGGATTTGCAGAAAAGTTGAATGTCCAGAACAGAGAAAATTCAACAGGAAATTGTGTACAGTTTATATGTACGAAATGTTTGGATTTGCAGAAATATTGAATATCCAAAACTACGAAAATTCAACGGTAAATTGTATACATTGTATGTGCGGAATATCTGGATTTGTAAAAAATTTGATTATCCAGAACAGCGTAAATTCAACGGGAAATTGTGTACATTCTATGTACGGAATGTATGGATTTGCAGAAAATTGAATATCCAGAACTGCAAAAATTCAACGGGAAATTGTGTACATTATATAAGTTCGGAACGTCTGGATTTGCATAAAAATTAAATATCCAGAACTACGAAAATTCAACGGGAAATTGTGTACATTATATATGTTCGGAACGTCTGGATTTGTAGAAAAATTGAATATCCAAAACTGCGTAAATTCAACGAGAAATTGTGTACAATGTATGCTCGTAATATCTGGATTAGCAGAAAAATTGAATATCATGAACCGCATAAATTCAACAGAAAGTTGTGTAAATTATATATGTACGTAATGTCTAGAATTGCTGAGAAATTGAATGTCCAGAACTGCGGAAATTGAACGGGAAATTGCATATCTAATATGTATGGAATGTCTGGATTTGCAGAAAATTTGAATATCGAAAACTGTGAAAATTCAATGGGAAATTGTGTGCATTATATATGTACGGAATCTCTGAATTTGCAGAAAAATTGAATATCCTGAGCTACGAAAATTCAAAGGAAAATTATGTACGTTATATATGTACAGAATGTTTGGATTAGCAAAAAAATTGAATGTCTAGAGCTGCAAAAATTCAACAGGTAATTGTACTTTATATGTTCGGAAAGTATGGATTTGCAGAAAATTGAAAATCCAGAACTTCGAAAATTCAATGGAAAATTGTGTACATTATATTTGTACGGAACGGTGGGATTTGTAAAAAAAAATGAATTTCCAGAACAGCGAAAATTCAAAGGGAAATTGTGTACATTATATATGTACAAAACGTCTGGATTTGTAAAAAAATTGAATATCCAGAACTACGAAAATTCAATGGGAAATTGTGTACATTATATGTGTACGAAAAGTCAGGATTTGCTGAAAATTTGAATATCGAAAACTGCAAAAATTCAACGGGAAATTGTGTACATTATATATGTACGAAACGTCTTGATTCGCAAAAAATTTGAATATCTAGATCTGCAAAAATTCAACTAGAAATTGTGTACATTATATATCTACAGAATGTCTAGATTTCTTGAAAAATTGAATATTCAGAGCTGCGGAAATTCCACGGAAAATTTTGTACGTTATATATGTACGGAATGTCTAGATTAGCAAAAAAATTGAATGTCCAAAATTTCGTAAATTCTACTGGAAAATGTACATTATATGTACGAAATGTCTAGAGTTGTAGAAAAATCGAATATTCAGAACAATGTAAATTCAAAGGGAAATTGTGTACATTAATTATATGTACAGAATGTCTGGATTTGCAGAAAATTTGAATATCCAGAACTTCGTAAATTCAACAGTATATTTAGCACATAAATGTAGGGAATGTCTGGATTTGCAGAAAATTTGATTGTCCAGAACAGGGAAAATTCATCGGGAAATTGTGTACGTTATATATGTATAGAATGTCTAGATTTGCAGAAAAATTGAATATCCAGAACTGCATAAATTCAATGGGAAATTGTGTACATTTTAGGTACGGAATGTCTGGATTTGTAAAAAGTTTGAATATCTAAAACTACGAAAATATAACGAGAAATTGTGTACATTATGTATGGAATTTCTGGATTTTCAAAGAAATTGAATATCCAGAACTTGAAAAATTGAACAAAAAATTGTTTACGTTATATATGTACGGAATGTCTAGATTTGTAAAAAAAATTTAATGTCCAGAATTCCGTAAATCCAACGGGAAATTGTGTACATGATATGTACGGAATGTCTGGATTTGCAGAAAACTCGAATATCCAGAATTGCATAAATTCAACGGAATATTGTGTACATTATATATGTTCGGAATGTTTGGATTTGCAGAAAAATAGAATTACCAGAACTGCGTAAATTTAATGTGAAATTATGGACATTAAATATATGGAATGTCCGCATTTGCAGAAAAATTAAATATCTAGAACTGCGTAAATTCAACGGAATATTGTGTACATTATATATATACGAAATGTCTGGATTTGCAGAAAAATTTGAATGTCTTGAACCGCGTAAATTCAACAGGAAATTATGTACATTATATGTACGGAATATCTAGATTTGTAGAAACATTGAATATCCAGAACTGTGTAAATTCGACGGAAAATTGTGTACATTATATATGTACAAAATTTCTGGATTTGCCGAAAAATTGAATGTCCAGAATTGCGTAAATTCTACGGGAATTTGTGTACATTAAATGTACGGAATGTCCAGATTTGCAGAGAAATTGAATATCTAGAATTGCGTAAATTCCACTGGAAATTGTGTACATTATATGTACGGTTTGTCTTGATTTTAGGAGAAATTGTATATCCAGAAGTGCGTAAATTCAACGAGAAATTGTTTACATTCTATGTATAGAATGTCTAGATTTGCAGAAAAGTTGAATATCCAGAAGTGTGTAAATTCAACAGAATGTTTTGTACATTATATGTACAGAATATTTGGATTTGTAGAGAAATATAATATCTAGGAATGCATAAATTGAATAGAAAATTGTGTACATTAGATGTACGAATTGTTTAGATTCCTCGAAAATTTGAATATCCTGAATTGTGTAAATTTTGCGGGAAATTATGTACATTATATGTACAGAATGTCTTGTTTGGCATAAAATTGGAATTCTGTTGATACGTTGATGATACCGAATTGCATGAATTTGTTGGGAATTTATTTATATTAAATATACATATTGTCTGAATTTGTGGAAAATTTGAATTCCCCAGATACGTTGAATATACATAATCTCGTAAATTCAACAAGTAATTGTGCACATTAGATGTACGGAATGGCTAGATTTGAAATAGATTTGAATTCTACCGAGTTGCGTGTAAGTATAGTTGCGTGTAAGTATCGAACACGTGGTGTGTGTCGTATACATAACGAAACTACATGTCACTAACTGACAAGAATTGGGGGCAATTACACAAGTGGTAGATAATACACCCTATAAAGCATGTGTATGTATCTACCTTATAAGCCTTGATTGCATACCCGTACTCCAAGGACAAGATGCATCCATGGTTTGGGAGGGGTTTACACCTAATTGCGGATGTTCGTTATCCGAAGTGAATGAGAAACCTTTAAAACATATTGTATGCACAATATATTTTCATCATGCAGAGTAGGAATGTAGACATGTCCACTCCTAGACATGGTTTTGAAATCCGGACCGGACTGGCCGGTCGGACCGCGGAAATCGGGAACCGTCCATCATTCTGGTTTTTTAAACTATCAAAACCGGAAATTTTAAATTTTCAGTGAAACTTTCGACCTGCGATCAAACCGCCCGGTTTTCAAAACCGGACACGGGTCTGACGATTCCCAAAAAATCACAAAACAAACATTGCTCCTTGTTCTGATCATGAAATCCAATCATTTTTATAGCTTAACAAGTAAGGGGATTTTATTTCTTTCATTCCTATTCATTTGACTCTTAAAATATTTAAATTTTATTTCATTCCTTTTTTTCTAATAAGTAAATAAATGGTTTAAAAAATAGTATTTATTATTTATATAGTATATGAAATTACTCGAAAAAGAAAAGAAAAGAAAAAAGTGTGCAGGATTCTCAATTTAATGGTTCCAATATATGAATTCAACCTGCATTATGATTCTAATGATATCATTATATATATAGATATAGATATCTTAGTGAATTTTTATCGGAAAAAAAAAATGATTGTACATTGTGCAAGCCAAGCTAATTAATTGGTTGATTAGTAACTAACTAACAGCCTCCTAACTAACTTTGTTCCAAAAAAGTTGTCAATTTTGCTAATTGTTACAAAAGACCCTAGGAACTATAACTAGTGGCAGGGAATGGTTGTTGCACCCAGTTTTGGTTTGATGTTTGGTGTGGAGAGGTCCCCCTAATTGTTTCAAAAGTTACTGGACATTCTGTTACAAAAGGTACTACTGCAGATGGTCTTGCATCACTTCCCCAATTAACTTCGAATGTGCTTATTTGATGCTAGTTTCAATTTTTTTATTATTATTAGTTTTAGATAAATTTATATGATGGAAGGTTATTAGCTGCACTGGTTAATGAGAAACATTTAACTGAGCATTCTTTAGGGACATTTGTATAGCAATCACATGTTGATATTCTTTAGGATTCTTTGTAAAATAAACCCACTAATTATATGTATGGATACAACTATTTTCTTTCTTTCTTGTTTAGTATCTTTTTTTCTTCAAAAGTTCCTTGACAAACATTTTCCGAAAAGGGGAAAAGGAACACCACCCCCCCCCCCCCCCCCAACCAAAAAAAAAAAAAAAACCAACAACAACAACAGGATTACTTGCATGGACTTGAAATGGTGAAATCTTGTGCAAACTAACTAGCTTACACCCCCCAATAATGTTGTATTGAAATGGAGGCATCTAGTGGCGTGAAAATGTCATCTCTGTTACATGCTTTACTCTAAGGTGTTCTTTGGTTGAAGAGGGAATTACTTGAGAAAAGCAGAAATTATTGTGAGGAGGCACAAGTTGATGGTTAATAGCAGTGGGAAATAGGTTAGCAAATTCCTTTATTAGATTGCATATCTTAATTTCCAAGGTAGGACTTTATTTAAAGTTTGAAGTTAATTATCTTTAATTTGGAAACACCTATTTGTTCATTTGGCTAGTAAGGACTGTTGATAATATGTTTTTGTTGAGTTTGTAGGTTGTTTAATGTAGGAGACATGTCCTAATTGAGGAGATTTTGTCAAGACCTGGAAATGATCTTTGTAAATGTATCTTCAAGTTACAAATGTCATTGCTTGTGGATAAATGTGTGACTTATGGCTTGATAATGGTGTATTGGATCTTTGATAGAACCAGAGTACCAACTCCATTTGTATATATGCATTTGTAGATATTTGCTTCACTTGGGCTTATTGAGTATTCGAAATGTCTTATAATATTTTTTCATTTGCTTCATATTTTATTTGAAACTTTTCCAACCTATTTTCGCTTGAAATAAAGGCATAATGGTATATTTTAATTTTTTTGAATTTTTTTGCTATTTTCTTGGAATTTTCAATTACGCGTCGGGTAGAAACAAAATGTAATAATAATTTTTATTTTCTCTCTTTCTCATCATTTTCCAACCTATTTTGGCTTGAATTGAGGCCAATATGGTATTTGTTAACTTTTTGAATTTTTTTGCTATTTTTTTAGAATTTTCTATTTAGCGTCGGGTAGGAAAGGAACGGAACGGAACGATAATTATTATTTTCTCTCTTTCTCGGCCTTTTCAAACCTATTTTGGCTAGACAGGAAGTCATAAAGGTATTTTTTAATTTTTTGAATATTTTTACTATTTTTTTGGAATTTTCTATTATGCGTCGTATAGGAACGGAACGGACCAATAATTTTTATTTTTTCTCTTTCTCAGCATTTTCCAACATATTTTGGCTTGAAATGAAGCCATAATGGTATATTTTAATTTTTTCAATTTTATTGCTATTTTTTTGGAATTTTCAATTTCGCGTTGGGTAGGAACGAAACGAAATGATAATTTTTATTTTCTCCCTTTTTCATCTTTTTAAAACCTATTTTGGCTTGAAAAGAATACATAACGGTGTTTTTTGAATTTTTTTTGAATGTTCTATTACGCGTCGGGTTAGAACGAAACGTAATGATAATTTTTATTTTATCTCTTTCTCATCCTTTTCCAACCTATTTTGGCTAGAAATGAAGCCATAATGGTATTTTTTAAATCTTTGAATTTTTTTGCTATTTTTTTTTAATTTTCTATTTCGCGTCGGGTTGAAACGAAACGGAACGATAATTTTTATATTCTCTCTTTCTCGGCCTTTTCCAACCTGTTTTGACTTGAAAGGAAGCCATAATGGTATTTTTTAATTTTTTGAACTTTTTTGCTATTTTATTGGAATTTTCTATTACGCTTCGTGTAGGAACGGAACGGACCGATAATTTTTATTTTTTCTCTTTCTCGGCATTTTCCAACATGTTTTGGCTTGAAATGAAGTCATAATGGTATATTTTAATTCTTTCAATTTTATTTCTATTTTTTTGGAATTTTCAATTTCCCGTTGGGTAGGAACGAAACGAAACGATAATTTTTATTTTCTCCATTTCTCATCTTTTTCAAACCTATTTTGGCTTGAAAAGAATACATAACTGTATTTTTTATTTTTTTGAATTTTTTTGCTATTTTTTTGGAATTTTCTATTACGCGTTGGGTTGGAACGAAACGTAATGATAATTTTTATTTTCTCTATTTCTCATCCTTTTCCAACCTATTTTGGCTAGAAATGAAGCCATAATGGTATTTTTTAAATCTTCGAATTTTTTTGCTATTTTTTTTGAATTTTCTACTTCGCGTCGGGTTGGAACGAAACGGAACGATAATTTTTATATTCTCTCTTTCTCGACCTTTTCCAACCTGTTTTGAGTTGAAAGGAAGCCATAATGGTATTTTTTAATTTTTTGAACTTTTTTGCTATTTTATTGGAATTTTCTATTACGCGTCGTGTCGGAACGGAGCGGACCGATAATTTTTATTTTTTCTCTTTCACGGCCTTTTCCAACCTATTTTCGCTTGAAATGAAGCCATAATGGTATATTTTAATTTTTTGAATTTTATTGCAATTTTTTTGGAATTTTAAATTACGCGTCGGGTAGGAACGAAACGTAACGATAATTTTTATTTTATCTCTTTCCCCTCCTTTTCCAACCGATTTTTGGCTTGAAATGAAGCCATAATGGTATTTTTTTAACTTTTTTAATTTTTTTGCTATTTTTTTGGAATTTTCAATTTCACGTCGGGTAGGAACAGAGCGGAACGATACTTTTTATTTTCCCACTTTCTCGACCTTTTCCAACCGGTTTTGGCATGAAAGGATGCCATAATTTCATAATGGTAATTTTATTTTCTCTCTTTCACGGCAACTTACAACCTATTTTGGCTTAAAATGAAGCCATTATGGGTTTTTTTAATTTTTTGAATTTTTTTGCTATTGTTTTCGAATTTTCAATTACGCTTCGGGTAGGAACGAAACGGAACGGTAAATTTTACATTCTCTCTTTTCTCGGCATTTTCCAATCTATTTTGGCTTGAAATGATGCCAAAATGGTATTGTTGAATATTTTTACTATTTTTTTGGAATTTTCTATTACGCGTTGTGTAGGAACGGAACGAACTGATAATTTTTATTTTTTCTCTTTCTCGGCATTTTCCAACCTATTTTGGCTTGAAATGAAGCCATAATTGTATATTTTAATTTTTTCAATTTTATTGCTATTTTTTTGTAATTTTCAATTTCGCGTTGGGTAGGAACGGAACGAAACGATAATTTTTATTTTCTCATTTTCTCATCTTTTTCAAACCTATTTTGGCTTGAAAAGAATACATAACGGTATTTTTTATTTTTTTGAATTTTTTCGCTATTTTTTTGGAATTTTCTATTACTCGTCGGGTTGGAACGAAACGTAATGATAATTTTTATTTTCTCTATTTCTCATCCATTTCAAACCTATTTTGGCTTGAAAGGAAGCCATAATGGTATATTTTAATTTTTTGAATTTTATTGCAATTTTTTTGGAATTTTAAATTTCGCGTTGGGTAGGAACGGAACGAAACGATAATTTTTATTTTCCCCTTTTCTCATCTTTTTCAAACCTATTTTGGCTTGAAAAGAATACATAACGGTATTTTTTATTTTTTTGAATTTTTTCGCTATTTTTTTGGAATTTTCTATTACTCGTCGGGTTGGAACGAAACGTAATGATAATTTTTATTTTCTCTCTTTCTCATCCTTTTCCAACTTTTTTTGGCTAGAAATGAAGCCATAATGGTATTCTTTAAATCTTTGAATTTTTTTGCAATTTTTTTTGAATTTTCTATTTCGCGTCGGGTTGGAACGAAACGGTACGATAATTTTTATATTCTCTCTTTCTCGGCCTTTTCCAACCTGTTTTGACTTGAAAAAAAGCCATAATGGCATTTTTTAATTTTTTGAACTTTTTTGCTATTTTATTGGAATTTTCTATTACGCGTCGTGGAGGAACGGAACGGACCGATCATTTTTATTTTTTCTCTTTCTCGGTCTTTTCCAACCTATTTTCGCTTGAAAGGAAGCCATAATGGTATATTTTAATTTTTTGAATTTTATTGCAATTTTTTTGGAATTTTAAATTTCGCGTTGGGTAGGAACGGAACGAAACGATAATTTTTATTTTCTCATTTTCTCATCTTTTTCAAACCTATTTTGGCTTGAAATGAAGCCATAATGGTATATTTTAATTTTTTCAATTTTATTGCTATTTTTTTGGAATTTTCAATTTCGCGTTGGGTAGGAACGAAACGAAATGATAATTTTTATTTTCTCCCTTTTTCATCTTTTTCAAACCTATTTTGGCTTGAAAAGAATACATAACGGTGTTTTTTGAATTTTTTGAATTTTTTTTGAATGTTCTATTACGCGTCGGGTTAGAACGAAACGTAATGATAATTTTTATTTTATCTCGTTCTCATCCTTTTCCAACCTATTTTGCTTAGAAATGAAGCCATAATGGTATTTTTTAAATCTTTGAATCTTTTTGCTATTTTTTTTTAATTTTCTATTTCGCGTCGGGTTGGAACGAAACGGAACGATAATTTTTATATTCTCTCTTTCTCGGCCTTTTCCAACCTGTTTTGACTTGAAAGGAAGTCATAATGGTATTTTTTAATTTTTTGAACTTTTTTTGCTATTTTTTTGGGATTTCCTATTTCGCGTCGGGTTGGAACGAAACGGAACGATAATTTTCATATTCTCTCTTTCCCGGCATTTTCCAACCTATTTTCGCTTGAAATAAAGGCATAATGGTATATTTTAATTTTTTTGAATTTTTTTGCTATTTTCTTGGAATCTTCAATTACGCTTCGGGTAGAAACGAAATGTAATAATAATTTTTATTTTCTCTCTTTCTCATCCTTTTCCAACCTATTTTGGCTTGAAATGAGGCCATAATGGTATTTGTTAACTTTTTGAAATTTTTTGCTATTTTTTTGGAATTTTCTATTTAGCGTCGGGTAGGAACGGAACGGAACGATAATTATTATTTTCTCTCTTTCTCGGCCTTTTCAAACCTATTTTGGCTAGACAAGATACCATAAAGGTATTTTTTTAATTTTTTGAACATTTTTACTATTTTTTTGGAATTTCTATTACGCGTTGTGTAGGAACAGAACGGACCGGTAATTTTAATTTTCTCTTTCTCAGCATTTTCCAACCTATTTTGGCTTCAAATGAAGCCATAATGGTATATTTTAATTTTTTCAATTTTATTGCTATTTTTTTGAAATTTTCAATTTCGCGTTGGGTAGGAACGAAACGAAACGATAATTTTTATTTTCTCCCTTTCTCATCTTTTTCAAACCTATTTTGGCTTGAAAAGAATGCATAGCGGTATTTTCTTAAATTTTTGAATTTTTTGATATTTTTTTTGAATTTTCTATTACGTGTCGGGTTGGAACGAAACGTAATGATAATTTTTATTTTATCTCTTTCTCATCCTTTTCCAACCTATTTTGGCTAGAAATGAAGCCATAATGGTATTTTTTAAATCTTTGAATCTTTTTGCTATTTTTTTTTAATTTTCTATTTCGCGTCGGGTTGGAACGAAACGGAACGATAATTTTTATATTCTCTCTTTCTCGGCCTTTTCCAACATGTTTTGACTTGAAAGGAAGCCGTAATGGTATTTTTTAATTTTTAGAACTTTTTTGCTATTTTATTTGAATTTTCTATTACGCTTCGTGTAGGAACGGAACGGACCGATAAATTTTTTTTTTCTCTTTCTCTGCATTTTCCAACCTGTTTTAGCTTTAAATGAAGTCATAATTGTATATTTTAATTCTTTCAATTTTATTTCTCTTTTTTTGGAATTTTCAATTTCCCGTTGGGTAGGAACGAAACGAAACGATAATTTTTATTTTCTCCCTTTCACATCTTTTCCAAACCTATTTTGGCTTGAAAAGAATACATAAATGTATTTTTTATTTTTTTGAATTTTTGTGCTATTTTTTTGGAATTTTCTATTACGCGTCGAGTTGGAACGAAACGTAATGATAATTTTTATTTTCTCTCTTTCTCATCATTTTCTAACCTATTTTGGCTAGAAATGAAGCCATAATGGTATTTTTTAAATCTTTGAATTTTTTTGCTATTTTTTTTGAATTTTCTATTTCGCGTCGGGTTGGAACTAGACGGAACGATAATTTTGATATTCTCACTTTCTCGGCCTGTTCCAGCCTGTTTTGACTTGAAAGGAAGCCATAATGGTATTTTTTAATTTTTTGAACTTTTTTGCTATATTATTGTGATTTTCTATTACGCGTCATGTCGGAACGGAGCGGACCGATAATTTTTATTTTTTCTCTTTCTCGGCCTTTTCCAACCTGTTTTGGCATGAAAGGATGCCATAATTTCATAATGGTATTTTTATTTTCTCTCTTTCATGGCATTTTACAACCTATTTTGGCTTAAAATGAAGCCATTATGGTATTTTTTAATGTTTTGAATTTTATTGCTATTGTTTTGGAATTTTCAACTACGCTTCGGGTAGGAACGAAATGGAACGGTAAATTTTATATTCTCTCTTTCTCGGCATTTTCCACTCTATTTTGGCTTGAAATGCCAAAATGGTATTGTTGAATTTTTTTGCTATTTTTTTGAAATTTTCTATTACGCGTCGGGTAAGAACGGAACAGAACAAAACGACAATTTTTATTTTCTCTCTTTTCCTGCGTTTTCCAACCTATTTTGTCTTGAAAAGAAGCGATAATGGTGTTTTTTAACTTTTTGAATTTTTTTGCTATTTTTTTGGAATTCTCTATTACGCATCATGTAGGAACGGAACGAAACGAAACGGTAATTTTTATTTTTTCTCTTTCTCTGCCTTTTCCAACCAATTTTGGCTTGTAATGAAGCCATAGAGGTATATTTTAATTTTTTCAATTTTTTTGCTTTTGTTTTTGAATTTTCAATTACGCATCGGGTAGGAACGGAACGGAACGATGATTTTTATTTTCTCCCCTTCTCCTCTTTATCAAACTTATTTTGGCTTGAAAAGAATACATAACAGTATTTTTTAATTTTTTTAATTTTTTTGCTATTTTCAATTACACGTCGAGTTGGAACGAAACATAATGATAATTTTTATTTTCTCTATTTCTCATCCATTTCAAACCTATTTTGGCTTGAAATGAAGCCATAATGGTATTTTTTAAATTTTTGAATTTTTTTGCTATTTTTTTGGGATTTCCTATTTCGCGTCGGGTTGGAACGAAACGGAACGATAATTTTCATATTCACTCTTTCCCAGCATTTTCCAACCTATTTTCGCTTGAAATAAAGGCATAATGGTATATTTTAATTTTTTTGAATTTTTTTGCTATTTTCTTGGAATTTTCAATTACGCGTCGGGTAGAAACGAAATGTAATAATAATTTTTATTTTCTCTCTTTCTCATCCTTTTCCAACCTATTTTGGGTTGAAATGAGGCCATAATGGTATTTGTTAACTTTTTGAAATTTTTTGCTATTTTTTTGGAATTTTCTGTTTAGCGTCGGGTAGGAACGGAACGGAACGATAATTATTATTTTCTCTCTTTCTCGGCCTTTTCAGACCTATTTTGGCTAGACAAGAAGCTATAAAGGTATTTTTTAATTTTTTGAACATTTTTACTATTTTTTTGGAATTTTCTATTACACGTTGTGTAGGAACGGAACGGACCGGTAATTTTTATTTTTTCTCTTTCTCGGCATTTTCCACCCTATTTTGGCTTCAAATGAAGCCATAATGGTATATTTTAATTTTTTCAATTTTATTGCTATTTTTTTGGAATTTTCAATTTCGCGTTGGGTAAGAACGAAACGAAACGATAATTTTTATTTTCTCCCTTTCTCATCTTTTTCAAACCTATTTTGGCTTGAAAAGAATACATAACTGTATTTTTTATTTTTTTGAATTTTTTTGCTATTTTTTTGGAATTTTCTATTAGGCGTCGGGTTGGAACGAAACGTAATGATAATTTTTATTTTCTCTCTTTCTCGTCCTTTTCCATCCTATTTTGGCTAGAAATGAAGCCATAATGGTATTTTTTAAATCCTTGAATTTTTTTGCTATTTTTTTTGAATTTTCTTTTTCGCGTCGGGTTGGAACGAAACGGAACGATAATTTTTATATTCTCTCTTTCTCGGCCTTTTCCAACCTTTTTTGACTTGAAATAAAGCCATAATGGTATTTTTTAATTTTTTGAACTTTTTTGCTATTTTATTAGAATTTTTTATTACACGTCATGTCGGAACGGAGCAGATCGATAATTTTTATTTTTCCTCGTTCTCGGCCTTTTCCAACCTATTCTTGCTAGAAATGAAGCCATAATGGTATATTTTAATTTTTTCAATTTTATTGCTATTTTTTTGGAATTTTCAATTTCGCGTTGGATAGGAACGAAACGAAACGATAATTTTTATTTTCTCCCTTTCTCATCTTTTTCAAACCTATTTTGGCTTGAAAAGAATACATAACTGTATTTTTTTATTTTTTTGAATTTTTTTGCTATTTTTTGGAATTTTCTATTACTCGTCGGGTTGGAACGAAACGTACTGATAATTTTTATTTTCTCTCTTTCTCATCCTTTTCCAACTTTTTTTGGCTATAAATGAAGCCATAATGGTATTTTTTAAATCTTTGGATTTTTCTGCTATTTTTTTTGAATTTTCTATTTAGCGTCGGGTTGGAATGAAACGAAACGATAATTTTTATATTCTCTCTTTCTCGGCCTTTTCCAACCTGTTTTGACTTAAAATAAAGCCATTCTGGTATATTTTAATTTTTTGAACTTTTTTGCTATTTTATTGGAATTTTCTATTACGCGTCGTGGAGGAACGGAACGGACCGATAATTTTTATTTTTTCTCTTTCTCGGCCTTTTCCAACCTATTTTCGCTTGAAACGAGGCCATAATGGTATATTTTAATTTTTTGAATTTTATTGCAATTTTTTTGGAATTTTAAATTACGCGTCGAGTAGGAACGAAACGTAACGATACTTTTTATTTTATCTCTTTCCCTTCCTTTTGCAACCGATTCTTGGCTTCAAATGAAGCCATAATGGTATTTTTTAACTTTTTTAATTTTTTTGCTATTTTTTTGAAATTTTCAATTTCGCGTCGGGTAGGAACGGAGTGGAAAGACAATTTTTTTTTTCTCTTTCTCGGCCTTTTCCAACCTGTTTTGGCTTGAAAGGATGCCACAATTTCATAATGGTATTTTTATTTTCTCTATTTTCATGGCATTTTACAACCTATTTTGGCTTAAAATGAAGCCATTATGGTATTTTTTAATGTTTTGAATTTTTTTGCTATTGTTTTGGAATTTTCAATTACGCTTCGGGTAGGAACGAAACGGAACGGTAAATTTTATATTCTCTCTTTCTCGGTATTTTCCAATCTATTTTGGCTTGAAATGATGCCAAAATGGTATTGTTGAATTTTTTTGCTATTTTTTTGAAATTTTCTATTACGCGTCGGGTAGGAACGGAACAGAACGAAAGGACAATTTTTATTTTCACTCTTTCCCTGCGTTTTCCAACCTATTTTGTCTTGAAAAGAAGCCGTAAATGGTGTTTTTTAACTTTTTGAATTTTTTTGCTATTTTTTTGGAATTTTCTATTACGCATCATGTAGGAACGGAACGAAACGATAATTTTTATTTTTTCTCTTTCTCTGCCTTTGCCAACCTATTTTGGCTTGTAATGAAGCCATAATGGTATATTTTAATTTTTTTGAATTTTTTTGCTATTTTCTTGCAATTTTCAATTACGCGTTGGGTAGAAACGAAATGTAATAATAATTTTTATTTTCTCCCTTTCTCATCCTTTTCCAACCTATTTTGGCATGAAATGAGGCCATAATGGCATTTGTTAACTTTTTGAAATTTTTTGCTATTATTTTGGAATTTTCTATTTAGCGTCGCGTAGGAACGGAACGGAACGATAATTATTATTTTCTCCCTTTCTCATCTTTTTCAAACCTATTTTGGCTTGAAAAGAATGCATAACGGTATTTCTTTAAATTTTTGAATTTTTTGATATTTTTTTTGAATTTTCTATTAGCGTCGGGTTGGAACGAAACGTAATGATAATTTTTATTTTATCTCTTTCTCATCCTTTTCCAACCTATTTTGGCTAGAAATGAAGCCATAATGGTATTTTTTAAATCTTTGAATCTTTTTGCTATTTTTTTTAATTTTCTATTTCGCGTCGGGTTGGAACGAAATGGAACAATAATTTTTATATTCTCTCTTTCTCGGCCTTTTCCAACCTGTTTTTACTTGAAAGGAAGCTGTAATGGTATTTTTTAATTTTTTGAACTTTTTTGCTATTTTATTTGAATTTTCTATTACGCTTCGTGTAGGAACGAAACGGACCGATAATGGTAAGCCATAATGGTATTTTTTAATTTTTTGAATTTTATTGCAATTTTTTTGGAATTTTAAATTACGCGTCGGGTAGGAACGAAACGTAACGATAATTTTTATTTTATCTCTTTCCCCTCCTTTTCCAACCGATTTTTGGCTTGAAATGAAGCCATAATGGTATTTTTTAACTTTTTTAATTTTTTTGCTATTTTTCTGGAATTTTCAATTACGCGTCGGGTAGGAACGGAGCGGAACGATAATTTTTATTTTCCCACTTTCTCGGCCTTTTCCAACCGGTTTTGTTAAGAAAGGATGCCATAATTTCATAATGGTAATTTTATTTTCTCTCTTTCAGGGCTATTGACAACCTATTTTGGCTTAAAATGAAGCCATTATGGTATTTTTTTAATTTTTTGAATTTTTTTGCTATTGTTTTCGAATTTTCAATTACGCTTCGGGTAGGAATGAAACGGAACGGCAAATTCTAAATTCTCTCTTTCTCGGTATTTTCCAATCTATTTTGGCTTGAAATGATGCCAAAATGGTATTGTTGAATTTTTTTGCTATTTTTTTGGAATTTTCTATTACGCGTCGGGTAGGAACGGAACAGAACGAAACGACAATTTTTATTTTCTCTCTTTCTCTGCGTTTTCCAACCTATTTTGTCTTGAAAAGAAGCCATAATGGTGTTTTTCAACTTTTTGAATTTTTTTGCTATTTTTTTCAATTTTCTATTACGCGTCGTGTTGAAACGGAACGAAACAATAATTTTTATTTTTTCTCTTTCTCGGCCTTTTCCAACCAATTTTGGCTTGCAATGAAGCCATAATGGTATATTTTAATTTTTTCAATTTTTTTGCTTTTGTTTTTTGAATTTTGAATTACGCGTCGGGTAGGAACGGAACGGAACTATGATTTTTATTTTCTCCCCTTCTCCTCTTTATCAAACCAATTTTGGCTTGAAAAGAATACATAACGGAATTTTTTAATTTTTTGAATTTTTTTGCTATTTTTTTGGAATTTTCTATTACGCATCGAGTTGGAACGAAACGTAATGATAATTTTTATTTACTCTCTTTCTCATCATTTTCTAACCTATTTTGGCTAGAAATAAAGCCATAATGGTATTTTTAAAATCTTTGAATTTTTTTGCTATTTTTTTTTAATTTTCTATTTCGCGTCGGGTTGGAACGAGACGGAACGATAATTTTTATATTCTAACTTTCTCGGCCTTTTCCAACCTGTTTTGACTTGAAAGGAAGCCATAATGGTATTTTTTTAATTTTTTGAACTTTTTTGCTATTTTATTGGAATTTTCTATTACGCGTCATGTCGGATCGGAGCGGACCGATAATTTTTATTTTTTCTCTTTCTCGGCCTTTTCCAACCTCTTTTGGCATGAAAGGATGCCATAATTTCATAATGGTATTTTTATTTTCTCTCTTTCATCGCATTTTACAACCTATTTTGGCTTAAAATGAAGCCATTAAGGTATTTTTTAATGTTTTGAATTTTTTTGCTATTGTTTTGGAATTTTCAACTACGCTTCGGGTAGGAACGAAACGGAACGGTAAATTTTATATTCTCTCTTTCTCGGCCTTTTCCAACCTGTTTTGACTTGAAAGGAAGCCATAATGGTATTTTTTAATTTTTTGAACTTTTTTGCTATTTTATTGGAATTTTCTATTAGGCGTCATGTCGGAACGGAGTGGACCGATAATTTTTGTTTTTTCTCTTTCTCGGCCTTTTCCAACCTATTCTTGCTCGAAATGGAGCCATAATGGTATATTTTAATTTTTTGAATTTTGTTGCAATTTTTTTGGAATTTTAAATTACGCGTCTAGTAGGAACGAAACGTAACGATAATTTTTATTTTATCGCTTTTCCCTCATTTTCCGACAGATTTTTGGCTTGAAATGAAGCCATAATGGTATTTTTTAACTTTTTTAATTTTTTTGCTATTTTTTTGGAATTTTCAATTTTGCGTCGGGTAGGAACGGAGCGGAACGATAATTTTTATTTTCCCACTTTCTCGGCCTTTTCCAACCGGTTTTGGCAAGAAAGGATGCCATAATTTCATAATGGTAATTTTATTTTCTCTCTTTCAGGGCTATTTACAACCTATTTTGGCTTAAAATGAAGCCATTATGGTATTTTTTAATTTTTTGAATTTTTTTGCTATTGTTTTCGAATTTTCAATTATGCTTCGGGTAGGAACAAAACGGAACGGTAAATTTTATATTCTCTCTTTCTCGGTATTTTCCAATCTATTTTGGGTTGAAATGATGCCAAAATGGTATTGTTGAATTTTTTTGCTATTGTTTTGGAATTTTCAATTACGCGTCAGGTAGGAACGAAACGTACCGACAATTTTTATTTTCTCTCTTTCTCCTTCTTTTCCCACCTATTTTTGCTTGAAACGAAGCCATAATGGTATTTTTAAACTTTTTGAATTTTCTTGCTATTTTTTTGGAATTTTCTATTTCGCGTTGGGTACGAACGGAAGAGAACGATAATTTTTATTTTCTCAATTTCTCTGCCTTTTCCAACCTATTTTTGCGTGAAATGAAGGCATAATGGTTTTTTTTAATTTTTAGAATTTTTTTTGCTATTTTTTTAGAATTCTCTATTACGCGTAGGGTAGAAACAGAACGGAACGATACTTTTTTTTTTTCTCTCTTTCTCGGCCTTTTCCAACATGTTTTACCTTGAAAGGATGCCATATTGGTACTTTTTTAATTTTTTTGCTATTTTTTTGGAATTTTCTGTTACGTATCGGGTAGTAACGAAACGGAACGATAATTTTTATTTTCCCTCTTTCTCGTCCTTTTCTTACCTATTTTGGCTTGAAATGAAGCGATAATTGTATTTTTTATTTTTTTGCTTATTTTTGGAATTTTCTATTACGCGTTGGGTAGGAACGGAACGGAACAATAATTTTTATTTTTTCTATTTCTCGGCCTTTTCCAACCTATTTTGGCTTGAAATGAAGCCATAATGGTATTTTTTAATTTTTAGAATTTCAAAGGAAGCCATAATGGTATTTTTTAATTTTTTGAACATTTTCACTATTTTATTGGAATTTTCTATTACGCGTCGTGTAGGAACGGAACGGACCAATAATTTTTATTTTTTCTCTTTCTCGGCCTTTTCAGACCTATTTTGGCTTGAAATGAACCCATAATGGTATATTTTAATTTTTTGAATTTTATTGCTATTTTTTTGGAATTTTAAATTACGCGTCGGGTGGGAACAAAACGTAACGATAATTTATATATTCTCTCTTTCCTGGCATTTTCCAATCTATTTTGGCTTGAAATGATGCCATAATGGTATTTTTGAATTGTTTTGCTATTTTTTTGGAATTTTCTGTTACACGTCGGGTAGAAACGGAACCGAACGAACTGACAATTTTTATTTTCTCTCTTTCTCTGCGTTTTATAACCAATTTTTGCTTGAAATGGAGCCATAGTGGTATTTTTTAACTTTTCAAATTTTTTTGCTATTTTTTTGGAATTTTCTATTTCGTGTCGGGTAGGAACGAAACGAAACGATACTTTTTATATTCTCTCTTTCTCGACCTTTACCAACCTATTTTGGCTTGAAATGAGGCCATAATAGTATTTTTAAACTTTTTGAATTTTTTTGCTATTTTTTTGGAATTTTCTATTTCGTGTCGGGTAGGAACGGAACGATAATTATTGTTTTCTCTCTTTCTCGGCCTTTTCAAATCTATTTTGGCTTGAAAGGAAACCATAAGGGTATTTTTTAATTTTTTGAATTTTATTACTATTTTTTTGGAATTTTCAATTACGCGTCGGGTAGGAACGGAACGATAACTTTTATTTTCTCCCTTTCTCATCTTTTTCAAAACTATATTGTCTTGAAAAGAATACATAATGGTATTTTTTGCTGTTTTTTGGAATTTTCTATTTTGCGTCAAGTAGAAACGGAACGGAACGATAATTTTTATTTTCTCTCATTCTCGGCCTTTTCCAACCTGTTTTGGCTTAAAAGGAAGCCATAATGGTATTTTTTAATTTTTTGAACTTCTTCACTATTTTATTGGAATTTTCTATTACGCGTCGTGTGGGAACGGAACGGACCGATAATTTTTATTTTTTCTGTTTCTCGGCATTTTCCAACATATTTTGTCTTGAAATGAAGCCCTAATGGTATATTTTAATTTTTTCAAATTTTTTGCTATTTTTTTTGGAATTTTCTATTATGCGTAGGGTAGGAACGGAATTACAATTTTTGTTTTCACTCTTTCTATACGTTTTACAACCAATTTTGGCTTGAAATGGAGCCAGAATGGTATTTTTTAAATTTTCGAATTTTTTTGCTATTGTTTTGGAATTTTCTATTACGCGTAGGGTAGGAACGGAATGACAATTTTTGTTTTCACTCTTTCTATACGTTTTACAACCAATTTTGGCTTGAAATGGAGCCAGAATGGTATTTTTTAAATTTTCGAATTTTTTTGCTAATTTTTTGGAATTTTCTATTACGTGTCGTGTAGGAACGGAACGGAACGGACTGATAATTTTTATTTTTTCTCTTTCTCAGCATTTTCAGACCTATTTTGGCTTGAAATGAACCCATAATGGTATATTTTAATTTTTTGAATTTTATTGCTATTTTTTTTGGAATTTTAAATTACGCGTCGGGTGGGAACAAAACGTAACGATAATTTATATATTCTCTCTTTCCTGGCATTTTCCAATCTATTTTGGCTTGAAATGATGCCATAATGGTATTTTTGAATTGTTTTGCTATTTTTTTGGAATTTTCTGTTACACGTCGGGTAGAAACGGAACCGAACGAACTGACAATTTTTATTTTCTCTCTTTCTCTGCGTTTTATAACCAATTTTTGCTTGAAATGGAGCCATAGTGGTATTTTTTAACTTTTCAAATTTTTTTGCTATTTTTTTGGAATTTTCTATTTCGTGTCGGGTAGGAACGAAACGAAACGATACTTTTTATATTCTCTCTTTCTCGACCTTTACCAACCTATTTTGGCTTGAAATGAGGCCATAATAGTATTTTTAAACTTTTTGAATTTTTTTGCTATTTTTTGGAATTTTCTATTTCGTGTCGGGTAGGAACGGAACGATAATTATTGTTTTCTCTCTTTCTCGGCCTTTTCAAATCTATTTTGGCTTGAAAGGAAACCATAAGGGTATTTTTTAATTTTTTGAATTTTATTACTATTTTTTTGGAATTTTCAATTACGCGTCGGGTAGGAACGGAACGATAACTTTTATTTTCTCCCTTTCTCATCTTTTTCAAAACTATATTGTCTTGAAAAGAATACATAATGGTATTTTTTGCTGTTTTTTGGAATTTTCTATTTTGCGTCAAGTAGAAACGGAACGGAACGATAATTTTTATTTTCTCTCATTCTCGGCCTTTTCCAACCTGTTTTGGCTTAAAAGGAAGCCATAATGGTATTTTTTAATTTTTTGAACTTCTTCACTATTTTATTGGAATTTTCTATTACGCGTCGTGTGGGAACGGAACGGACCGATAATTTTTATTTTTTCTGTTTCTCGGCATTTTCCAACATATTTTGTCTTGAAATGAAGCCCTAATGGTATATTTTAATTTTTTCAATTTTTTTGCTATTTTTTTTGGAATTTTCTATTATGCGTAGGGTAGGAACGGAATTACAATTTTTGTTTTCACTCTTTCTATACGTTTTACAACCAATTTTGGCTTGAAATGGAGCCAGAATGGTATTTTTTAAATTTTCGAATTTTTTTGCTATTTTTTTGGAATTTTCTATTACGCGTAGGGTAGGAACGGAATGACAATTTTTGTTTTCACTCTTTCTATACGTTTTACAACCAATTTTGGCTTGAAATGGAGCCAGAATGGTATTTTTTAAATTTTCGAATTTTTTTGCTAATTTTTTGGAATTTTCTATTACATGTCGTGTAGGAACGGAACGGAACGGACTGATAATTTTTATTTTTTCTCTTTCTCAGCATTTTCAGACCTATTTTGGCTTGAAATGAAGCCATAATGGTATATTTTAATTTTTTGAATTTTATTGCTATTTTTTTGGATTTTTAAATTACGCGTCGGGTGGGAACGAAACGTAACGATAATTTTTATATTCTCTCTTTCTTGGCATTTTCCAATCTATTTTGGCTTGAAATGATGCCATAATGGTATTTTTGAATTGTTTTGCTATTTTTTTGGAATTTTCTGTTACACGTCGGGTAGAAACGGAACCGAACGAACCGGCAATTTTTATTTTCTCTCGTTCTCTGCGTTTTACAACCAATTTTGGCTTGAAATGGAGCCATAATGGTATTTTCTAACTTTTCGAATTTTTTTGCTATTTTTTTGGAATTTTCTATTTCATGTCAGGTAGGAACGAATCGGAACGATACTTTTTATATTCTCTCTTTCTCGGCCTTTGCCAACCTATTTTGGCTTTAAATGAGGCCATAATAGTATTTTTTAACTTTTTGACTTTTTTTGCTATGTTTTTGGAATTTTCTATTTCGTGTCGGGTAGGAACGGAACGATAATTATTATTTTCTCTCTTTCTCGTCCTTTTTAGACCTATTTTGGCTTGAAAGGAAGCCATAATGGAATTTTTTAATTTTTTTAATTTTTTTACTATTTTTTTGCAATTTTCAATTACGCGTCGGGTAAGAACGGAACGGAACGATAATTTTTATTTTCTCCCATTCTCATCCTTAATGGTATTTTTTAACTTTTTGAATTTTTTTGCTGTTTTTTTGGAATTTTCTATTTCGCGTCGGGTAGGAATGGAATGGAACGGAACGATAATTATTGTTTTCTCTCTTTCTCGGCCTTTTCAAATCTATTTTGGCTTGAAAGGAAACCATAATGGTATTTTTTAATTTTTTGAATTTTCTTTACTATTTTTTTGGAATTTTCAATTACGCGTCGGGTAGGAGCGGAACGGAACGATAACTTTTATTTTCTCCCTTTCTCATCTTTTTCAACCCTATATTGTCTTGAAAAGAATACATAATGGTATTTTTTAACTTTTTGAATTTTTTTGCTGTTTTTTTGGAATTTTCTATTTCGCGTCAAGTAGAAATGGAACGGAACGATAATTTTTATTTTCTCTCATTCTCGGGCTTTTCCAACCTCTTTTGGCTAGAAAGGAAGCCATAATGGTATTTTTTTAATTTTTTGAACCTCTTCACTATTTTATTGGAATTTTCTATTACGCGTCGTGTGGGAACGGAACGGACCGATAATTTTTATTTTTTCTGTTTCTGGGCATTTTTCAACCTATTTTGTCTTGAAATGAATCCATAATGGTATATTTTAATTTTTTCAATTTTTTTGCTTTTTTTTTGGAATTTTCTATTACGTGTAGGGTAGGAACGGAACAGAATGACAATTTTTGTTTTCTTTATTTCTATGCGTTTTACAACCAATTTTGGCTTAAAATGGAGCCATATTGGTATTTTTTAAATTTTCGAATTTTTTTCCTATTTTTTTGGAATTTTCTATTTCGTGTCATGTAGGAACGAAAACAGAACGATATCTTTTATATTCTCTCTTTCTCAGGCTTTAACCTACCTATTTTAGCTTGAAATGAGGCCATAATAGTATTTTTTAAATTTTTGAATTTTTTTGCTATTTTTTTAGAATTTTCTATTTCGTGTCGGGTAGGAACGGAATGGAACGGAATGACAGTTGCTTTCTCTGCATTTTCCAACCAATTTTGGCTTGAAAGGAACCCATAATGGTATTTTTTAATTTTTTGAACTTCTTTACTGTTTTATTGGAATTTTCTACTACGCGTCGTATAGAAATGAAACAGACCGATAATTTTTATTTTTTCTCTTTCTTGGCCTTTTCAGACCTATTTTGGCTTGAAATGAAGCCATAATGGTATATTTTAATTTTTTGAATTTTATTGTTATTTTTTTAGAATTTTGAATTACGCGTCGGATGGGAACGAAACGTAACGATAATTTTTTATATTATCTCTTTCTCGGCATTTTCCAATCTATTTTGGCTTGAAATGATGCAGTAATGGTATTTTTGAATTTTTTTGCTATTCTTTTGGAATTTTCAATTTCGTGTCGAGTTGGAATGGAACGGACGGACCGATAATTTTTATTTTCTCTCTTTCTCCGAATTTGCCAACCTATTTTGGCTTGAAAAGAAGCCATAATGGTATATTTTAATTTTTTCAATTTTATTGCTATTTTTTTGGAATTTTCAATTTCGCATTGGGTAGGAACGGAATGGAACGATAATTTTTATTTTCGCTCCGTCTCGGCCTTTTCCAACCTATTTTGACTTGAAACGAGGCCATAAAGGTATTTTTTAACTTTTTGAATTTTTTTGCTATTTTCTTGGAATTATCTATTTCGCATCGGGTAGGAACGGAACGATAATTATTATTTTCCCTCTTTCTTGGCCTTTTCAAATCTATTTCGGCATGGAAGGAAGCCATAATGGTATTTTTTAATTTTTTCAATTTTTTTACTATTTTTTTGGAATTTTCTATTTAAGCGTCGTGTAGGAACGGAGTGGACCGATAATTTTTATTTTTTCTCTTTCTCGGCATTTTCCAACCTATTTTGCCTTGAAATGCAGCCGTAATGTTATATTTCAATTTTTTCAATTTTATTGCTATTTTTTTGGAATTTTAAATTATCCATCGGATGGGAATGAAACGTAACGATAATTTTTATATTATCTCTTTCTCGGCATTTTCCAATCTATTTTGGCTTGAAATGATGCCATAATGGTTTGTTTCAATTTTTTTGCTATTTTTTTGGAATTTTCTATTACGCGTCGGGTAGGAACGGAACAGAACGAAACAACATTTTTTATTCTCTCTTTCTCTGTGTTTTCCGGCCTCTGTTGGTTTGAAAAGAAGGTACAATGGTGTTTCTTAACTTTTTGAATTTTTTTTGCTATTTTTTTGGAATTTTTTATTACGCGTCGTGTAAGAACGGAATGGAACGATAATTTTTATTTTTCCTCTTTCTCGGGCTTTTCCAACCTAGTTTTCCT
Source organism: Quercus rubra (assembly GCA_035136125.1). NCBI lineage: Eukaryota > Viridiplantae > Streptophyta > Magnoliopsida > Fagales > Fagaceae > Quercus > Quercus rubra. The sequence goes on from CM068733.1 coordinate 42,628,771, forward strand.
TGAAATGAAGCCATAATTGTATATTTTAATTTTTTGAATTTTTTTGCTTTTGTTTTGGAATTTTCAATTGCGCGTTGGGTAGGAACGGAACGGAACGATAATTTTTATTTTCTCCGTTTCTCATCTATTTCAAACCTATTTTGGCTTAAAAAGAATAGATAACGCTATTTTTTTAATTTTTTCAAATTTTTTGCTATTTTTTTAGAATTTTCTATTTCGCGTCGGGTTGGAACAGAACGGAACGATAATTTTTATTTTCTGTCTTTCTCGGCCATTTCCAACCTATTTTGGCTTGAAAAGATGCCATAATGCCATGATGGTATTTTTATTTTCTCTCTTTCACGGCATTTTACAACCTATTTTGGCTTAAAATGAAGCCATAATGGTATTTTTGAATTTTTTTGCAATTTTTTTGGAATTTCCTATTACGCGAAGGGTAGGAACGGAGCGGAACGGAATGACAGTTTTTATTTTCTCTCTTTCTCTGCCTTTTCCAACCAATTTGGGAAACGGAACGAACCTATAATTTTTATTTTTTCTCTTTCTCGGCCTTTTTAAACCTATTTTGGCTTGAAATGATGCCATAATGGTATTTTTGAATTTTTTGCTATTTTTTTGAAATTTTCTATTACGCGTCGGGTAGAAACGGAACAGAACGAAACGACAATTTTTATTTTCTCTCTTTCTCTCTGTTCTCCAACCTATTTTGGCTTGAAAAGAAGCCATAATGGTGTTTATTAACTTTTTGAATTTTATTGCTATTTTTTTGGAATTTTTTATTACGCGTCGTGTAAGAACGGAACAGAACGGTAATTTTTATTTTTTCTCTTTCTCGGCCTTTTCCAACCTATTTTATCTTGAAATGAAACAATAATGGTATATTTTAATTTTTTGAATTTTATTGCTATTTTTTTGGAATTTTAAATTACGCGTCGGGTAGGAACGAAACGTAACGATAATTTTTATTTTATCTCCTTCTTCTCCTTTTCCAACCTATTTTGGCTTGAAAAGAAGCCATAATGGTGTTTATTAACTTTTTGAATTTTATTGCTATTTTTTTGGAATTTTTTATTACGCGTCGTGTAAGAACGGAACAGAACGGTAATTTTTATTTTTTCTCTTTCTCGGCCTTTTCCAACTTATTTTGGTTTGAAATGAACCCATATTCGTATATTTTAATTTTTTGGAATTTTCTGTTAAGCGTCGTGTAGGAAAGGAACGTACCGTTAGTTTTTATTTTTTCTCTTTCTAGGGATTTTCCTACCTATTTTGGCTTGAAATGAAACCATAATGTTATATTTTAATTTTTTTAATTTAATTGCTATTTTTTTGGAATTTTTAATTTCACGTCGGGTTGGAACATAATGGAATGATAATTTTTATTTTCTCTCCTTCTCGGCCTTTTACAACCTGTTTTGGCTTGAAAGGAAGCCATAATGGTATTTTTTAATTTTTTGAACTTCTTTGCTATTTTTTTGGAATTTCCTATTACGCGTCGTGGAGGAACGGAACGGACCGATAATTTTTATTTTCTTCTCTTTCTCGGCCTTTTCTAACCTATTTCGGCTTGAAAAGAAGCCATAATGGTATATTTTAATTTTTTGAATTTTATTGCTATTCTTTTTCGAATTTTAAATTACGCGTCGGGTAGGAACGAAACGTCACGATAATTTTTATTTTATCTCCTTCTCCTCCTTTTCCAACCTATTTTTGGCTTGAAATGAAGCCATAATGGCATTGTTTAGTTTTTTGAACGATAACTTTTGTTTTCTCCCATTCTCATCTTTTTCAAACCTATATTGTCTTGAAAAGAAATATATAATGGTATTTTTTAACTTTTTGAATTTTTTTGCTGTTTTTTTGGAATTTTCTATTTCGCGTCACATAGAGACGGAACGGAAAGATAATTTTTATTTTCTATCCTTCTCGGCCTTTTCCAACCTGTTTTGGCTTGAAAGGAAGCCATAATGGTATTTTTTAATTTTTTGAACTTCTTCACTATTTTATTGGAATTTTCTATTAAGCGTCGTGTGGGAACAGAACGGACCGATAATTTTTATTTTTTCTGTTTCTCAGCATTTTCCAACCTATTTTGTCTTGAAATGAAGCCATAATGGTATATTTTAATTTTTTCAATTTTTTTGCTATTTTTTTGGAATTTTCTATTACACGTTGGGTAGGAATGGAATGGAACGGAATGACAAATTTTATTTTCTCTATTTCTTTGCGTTTTACAACCAATTTTGGCTTGAAATGGAGCCATAATGGTATTTTTTAAATTTTCGAATTTTTTTGCTATTTTTTTTGGAATTTTCTATTTCGTGTTGTGTAGGAACGAAAACGGAATGATACATTTTATATTCTCTCTTTCTCGGGCTTTACCAGCCTATTTTAGCTTGAAATGAGGCCATAATAGTATTTTTTAACTTTTTGAATTTTTTTGCTATTTTTTTGGAATTCTCTATTTCGTGTCGTGTAGGAACGGAACGGAACGGAACGGAATGACAGTTTCTTTCTCTGCATTTTCCTACCAATTTTGGCTTGAAAGGAACCCATAATGGTATTTTTTAATTTTTGGAACTTCTTTACTGTTTTATTGGAATTTTCTATTACGTGTCGTGTAGGAATGAAACGGACCGATAATTTTTATTTTTTCTCTTTCTTGGCCTTTTCAGACCTATTTTGGCTTCAAATGAAGCCATAATGGTATATTTTAATTTTTTGAATTTTATTGATATTTTTTTGAAATTTTAAATTACGCGTCGGATGGGAACGAAACATAACGATAATTTTTATATTCTCTCTTTCTCGGCATTTTCCAATCTATTTTGGCTTGAAATGATGCCATAATGGTATTTTTGAATTTTTTTGCTATTCTTTTGGAATTTTCTATTACACGTCGGGTAGGAACGGAACCGAACGAAACGACAATTTTTATTTTCTCTCTTTCTCTGCGTTTTCCAACCTTTTTTGGCTTGAAAAGAAGCCATAATGATGTTTCTTAACTTTTTGAATTTTTTTGCTATTTTTTTTGGAATTTTTTATTACACGTCGTGTAAGAACGAAACGGAACGATAATTTTTATTTTTTCCCTTTCTCTGCCTTTTCCAACCTATTTTGGCTTGAAATGAAGCCATAATGGTATATTTTAATTTTTTGAATTTTTTTACTATATTTTTGGAATTTTCTATTACGCGTCGTGTAGGAACGGAACGGACCGATAATTTTTATTTTTTCTCTTTCTCAGCATTTTCCAACCTATTTTGGCTTGAAAAGAAGCTATAATGTTATATTATAATTTTTTTAATTTTATTGCTATTTTTTAAGAAGTTTCAATTTCGTGTCGGGTAGGAACGGAACGGAACGGAGCGATAATTTTTATTTTCTCATTTTCGGCCTTTTCCAACCTGTTTTGGCTTGAAAGGAAGCCATAATGGTATGTTTCAATTTTTTGAACTTCTTCACTATTTTATTGGAATTTTCTATTACGCGTCGTGTGGGAACGGAACGGACCGATAATTTTTATTTTTTCTGTTTCTCGGCATTTTCCAACCTATTTTGTCTTGAAATGAAGCCATAATGGTATATTTTAATTTTTTCAATTTTTTTGCTTTTTTTTTGGAATTTTCTATTACCCGTAGGGTAGGTACGGAACGGAACGGAACGGAACGGAATGACAAATTTTATTTTCTCTCATTTTCGGCCTTTTCCAACCTGTTTTGGCTTGAAAGGAAGCCATAATGGTATTTTTCAATTTTTTGAACTTCTTCACTATTTTATTGGAATTTTTTATTACGCGTCGTGTAGGAACGGAACGGACCGATAATTTTTATTTTTTCTCTTTCTCAGCATTTTCCAACCTATTTTGTCTTGAAAAGAAGCCATAATGTTATATTTTAATTTTTTTAATTTTATTGCTATTTTTTTAGAATTTTCAATTTCGTGTCGGGTAGGAACGGAACGGAACGGAGCGATAATTTTTATTTTCTCTCCTTCTCGGCCTTTTCCTACCTGTTTTGGCTTGAAAGGAAGCCATAATGGTATTTTTTTAATTTTTTGAACTTCTTTGCTATTTTATTGGAATTTTCTATTACGCGTCGTGTAGGAATGGAATGGAACGATAATTTTTATTTTTTCTCTTTCTCGGCCTTTTCCAACCTATTTTGGCTTGAAATGAAGTCATAATGTTATATTTTAATTTTTTTAATTTTATTGCTATTTTTTTGGAATTTTCAATTTCGCGTCAGGTAGGAACGGAACGGAACGGAGCGATAATTTTTATTTTCTCTCCTTCTCGGCCTTTTCCAACCTATTTTGGCTTGAAAGGAAGCCATAATGGTATATTTTAATTTTTTGAATTTTTTTACTATTTTTTTGGAATTTTCTATTACGCGTCGTGTAAGAATGGAATGGACCGATAATTTTTATTTTTTCTCTTTCTCAGCATTTTCCAACCTATTTTGGCTTGAAATGAAGCCATAATGGTATATTTTAATTTTTTGAATTTTTTTACTATTTTTTTGGAATTTTCTATTACGCGTCGTGTAGGAATGGAATGGAACGATAATTTTTATTTTTTCTCTTTCTCGGCCTTTTCCAACCTATTTTGGCTTGAAATGAAGCCATAACGTTATTTTTTAATTTTTTTAATTTTATTGCTATGTTTTTGGAATTTTCAATTTCGTGTCAGGTAGGAACGGAACGGAACGGAGCGATAATTTTTATTTTCTCTCCTTCTCGGCCTTTTCCAACCTGTTTTGGCTTGAAAGGAAGCCATATTGGTATTTTTTAAATTTTCGAATTTTTTTGCTATTTTTTTGGAATTTTCTATTTCGTGTCGTGTAGGAACGAAAACGGAATGATACCTTTTTATATTCTCTCTTTCTCGGGCTTTACCAACCTATTTTAGCTTGAAATGAGGCCATGATAATATTTTTTAACATTTTGAATTTTTTTGGAATTTTCTATTTCGTGTCGTGTAGGAATGGAATGGAACGGAATGACAGTTTCCTTCTCTGCATTTTCCTACCAATTTTGGCTTGAAAGGAACCCATAATGGTATTTTTTTTAATTTTTTGAACTTCTTTACTGTTTTATTGGAATTTTCTATTATGTGTCGTGTAGGACTGAAACGGAGCGATAATTTTTATTTTTTCTCTTTCTTGGCCTTTTCAGACCTATTTTGGCTTGAAATGAAGGCATAATGGTGTATTTTAATTTTTTGAATTTTATTGTTATTTTTTTGGAATTTTAAATTACCCGTCGGATGGGAACGAAACAAAACGATAATTTTTATATTCTCTCTTTCTCGGCATTTTCCATTTTATTTTGGCTTGAAATGATGCCATAATGGTATTTTTGAATTTTTTTGCTATTCTTTTGGAATTTTCTATTACACGTCGGGTAGGAACAAAACAGAACGAAACGACAATTTTTATTTTCTCTCTTTCTCTGCGTTTGCCATCCATTTTTGGCTTAAAAAGAAGCCATAATGGTGTTTCTTAACTTTTTGAATTTTTTTGCTATGTTTTTTGGAATTTTTTATTACGCGTCGTGTAAGAACGGAACAGAACGATAATTTTTATTTTTTCTATTTCTCTGCCTTTTCCAACCTATTTTGGCTTGAAATGAAGCCATAATGGTATATTTTAATTTTTTGACTTTTTTTACTATGTTTTTGGAATTTTCTATTATGCTTCGTGTTGGAACGGAACGGACCGATAATTTTTATTTTTTCTCTTTCTCAGCATTTTCCAACCTATTTTGGCTTGAAAAGAAGCCATAATGTTATATTTTAATTTTTTTTAATTTTATTGCTATTTTTTTGGAATTTTCAATTTCGTGTCAGGTAGGAACGGAACGGAACGGAGCGATAATTTTTATTTTCTGTCCTTCTCGGCCTTTTCCAACCTGTTTTGGCTTGAAAGGAAGCCATAATGGTATTTTTAAATTTTTGAACTTCTTTGCTATTTTATTGGAATTTTCTATTACACGTCGTGTAGGAATGGAATGGAACGATAATTTTTATTTTTTCTCTTTCTCGGCCTTTTCCTACCTATTTTGGCTTGAACTGAAGCCATAATGTTATATTTTAATTTTTTTTAATTTTATTGCTTTTTTTTTTGGAATTTTCAATTTCGCGTCAGGTTGGAACGGGACGGAACGGAGCGATAATTTTTTATTTTCTCTCCTTTTCGGCCTTTTCCAACCTGTTTTGGCTTGAAAGGAAGCCATAATGGTATTTCTTAATTTTTTGAACTTCTTTGCTATTTTATTGGAATTTTCTATTACGCGTCGTGTGGGAACGGAACGGACCGATAATTTTTATTTTTTTCTGTTTCTTGGCATTTTCCAACCTATTTTGTCTTGAAATGATGCCATAATGGTATATTTTAATTTTTTCAATTTTTTTGCTATTTTTTTGGAATTTTCTATTACGCGTAGGGTAGGAACGGAACGGAATGACAAATTTTATTTTCTCTATTTCTATGCGTTTTACAACCAATTTTGGCTTGAAATGGAGCCATAATGGTATTTTTTAAATTTTCGAATTTTTTTACTATTTTTTTGGAATTTTCTATTTCGTGTCGTGTAGGAACGAAAACGGAGTGATACCTTTTATATTCTCTCATTCTCGGGCTTTACCAACCTATTTTAGCTTGAAATGAGGCCATAATAGTAGTTTTTAACTTTTTGAATTTTTTTGCTATTTTTTTGGAATTTTCTATTTTGTGTCGTGTAAGAACGGAACAGAACGGAATGACAGTTTCCTTCTCTGCATTTTCCTACCAATTTTGGCTTGAAAGGAACCCATAATGGTATTTTTTAATTTTTTGAACTTCTTTGCCATTTTATTGGAATTTTCTATTACGCGTCGTGTGGGAACGGAACGGACCAATAATTTTTATTTTCTTGTTTCTCAGTATTTTCCAACCTATTTTGTCTTGAAATGAAGCCATAATGGTATATTTTAATGTTTTCAATTTTTTTGCTTTTTTTTTTGGAATTTTCTATTACGCATAGGGTAGGAACGGAACGGAACGGAAGGAAAAATTTTATTTTCTCTATTTCTATGCGTTTTACAACCAATTTTGGCTTGAAATGGAGCCATAATGGTATTTTTTAAATTTTCAAATTTTTTTGCTATTTTTTTGGAATTTTCTATTTCGTGTCGTATAGGAACGAAAACGGAATGATACCTTTTATATTCTCTCTTTCTCGGGCTTTACCAACCTATTTTAGCTTGAAATGAGCCATAATAATATTTTTTAACATTTTGAAATTTTTTGCAATTTTTTTGGAATTTTCTATTTCGTGTCGTGTAGGAACGGAACGGAATGGAATGACAGTTTCCTTCTCTGCATTTTCCTACCAATTTTGGCTTGAAAGGAACCCATAATGGTATTTTTTAATTTTTTGAACTTCTTTACTGTTATTGGAATTTTCTATTACGTGTCGTGTAGGACTGAAACGGACCGATAATTTTTATTTTTTCTCTTTCTTGGCCTTTTCAAACCTATTTTGGCTTGAAATGAAGCCATAATGGTATATTTTAATTTTTTGAATTTTATTGTTTTTTTTTTGGAATTTTAAATTACCCGTCGGATGGGAACGAAACGTAACGATAATTTTTATATTCTCTCTTTCTCGGCATTTTCCAATCTATTTTGGCTTGAAATGATGCCATAATGGTATTTTTGAATTTTTTTGCTATTCTTTTGGAATTTTGTATTACATGTCGGGTAGGAACGGAACAGAACGAAACGGCAATTTTTATTTTCTCTCTTTCTCTGCGTTTTCCAACCATTTTTGGCTTGAAAAGAAGCCATAATGGTGTTTCTTAACTTTTTGAATTTTTTTGCTATGTTTTTTGGAATTTTTTGTTGCGCGTCATGTAAGAACGGAACAGAACGATAATTTTTATTTTTTCTCTTTCTCTGCCTTTTCCAACCTATTTTGGCTTGAAATTAAGCCATAATGGTATATTTTAATTTTTTGAATTTTTTTTCTATTTTTTTGGAATTTTCTATTACGCGTCGTGTAGGAACGGAACGGACCGATAATTTTTATTTTTTCTCTTTCTCAGCATTTTCCAACCTATTTTGGCTTGAAAAGAAGCCACAATATTTTAATTTTTTTTAATTTTATTGCTATTTTTTTGGAATTTTCAATTTCGTGTCGGGTAGGAACGGAACGGAACGGAGCGATAATTTTTATTTTCTCTCCTTCTCGGCTTTTTCCAACCTGTTTTGGCTTAAAAGGAAGTCATAATGGTATTTTTTAATTTTTTGAACTTCTTTGCTATTTTATTGGAATTTTCTATTACGCGTCGTGTAGGAATGGAATGGAACGATAATTTTTATTTTTTCTCTTTCCCGGCCTTTTCCAACCTATTTTGGCTTGAAATGAAGCCATAATGGTATATTTTAATTTTTTCAATTTTTTTGCTATTTTTTTGGAATTTTCTATTACGCGTAGGGTAGGAACGGAACGGAACGGAACGGAATGACAAATTTTATTTTCTCTATTTCTATGCGCTTTACAACCAATTTTGGCTTGAAAGGAAGCCATAATGGTATTTTTTAAATTTTCGAATTTTTTTACTATTTTTTTGGAATTTTCTATTTCGTGTCGTGTAGGAACGAAAACGGAATGATACCTTTTATATTCTCTCTTTCTCGGGCTTTACCAACCTATTTTAGCTTGAAATGAGGCCATAATAGTATTTTTTAACTTTTTGAATTTTTTTGAATTTTCTATTTCGTGTCGTGTAGGAACGGAACGGAACGGAATGACAGTTTCCTTCTCTGCATTTTCCTACCAATTTTGGCTTGAAAGGAACCCATAATGGTATTTTTTAATTTTTTGAACTTCTTTGCTATTTTATTGGAATTTTCTATTACGCGTCGTGTGGGAACGGAACGGACCGATAATTTTTATTTTTTCTATTTTTTGGCATTTTCCAACCTATTTTGTCTTGAAATGAAGCTATAATGGTATATTTTAATTTTTTCAATTTTTGTGCTATTTTTTTGGAATTTTCTATTACGCGTAGGGAACGAAATAGAACGGAACGGAATGACAAATTTTATTTTCTCTATTTCTATGCGTTTTACAACCAAGTTTGGCTTGAAGTGGAGCCATAATGATATTTTTAAATTTTCGAATTATTTTGCTACTTTTTTGGAATTTTCTATTTCGTGTCGTGTAGGAACGAAAACGGAATGATACCTTTTTATATTCTCTCTTTCTCGGGCTTTACCAACCTATTTTAGCTTGAAATGAGGCCATAATAGTATTTTTTAACTTTTTGAATTTTTTTGCTATTTTTTTTGAATTTTCTATTTCGTGTCGTGTAGGAACGGAACGGAACGGAATGACAGTTTCTTTCTCTGCATTTTCCTACCAATTTTGGCTTGAAAGGAACCCTTAATGGTATTTTTTAATTTTTTGAACTTCTTTACTGTTTTATTGGAATTTTCTGTTACGTGTCGTGTAGGACTGAAACGGACCGACAATTTTTATTTTTTCTCTTTCTTGGCCTTTTCAGACATATTTTGGTTTGAAATGAAGCCATAATGGTATATTCAAATTTTTTGAATTTTATTGTTATTTTTTTGGAATTTTAAATTACCCGTCGGATGGGAACGAAACATAACGATAATTTTTATATTCTCTCTTTCTCGGCATTTTCCAATCTATTTTGGCTTGAAATGATGCCATAATGGTATTTTTGAATTTTTTTGCTGTTCTTTTGGAATTTTCTATTACACGTCGGGTAGGAACGGAACAGAACGAAACGACAATTTTTATTTTCTCTCATTCTTTGCGTTTTCCAACCTTTTTGGGCTTGGAAAGAGGCAATAATGGTGTTTCGTAACTTTTTGAATTTTTTTGCTATGTTTTTTGGAATTTTTTATTACGCGACGTGTAAGAACGGAACGGAACGATAATTTTTATTTTTTCTCTTTCTCTGCCTTTCCAACCTATTTTGGCTTGAAATGAAGCCATAATGGTATATTTTAATTTTTTGAATTTTTTTACTATTTTTTTGGAATTTCTATTACTCGTCGTGTAGGAACGGAACGGACCGATAATTTTTATTTTTTCTCTTTCTCAGCATTTTCCAACTTATTTTGGCTTGAAATGAAGCCATAATGGTATATTTTAATTTTTTGAATTTTTTTACTATTTTTTTGGAATTTTCTATTACGCGTCGTGTAGGAATGGAATGGACCGATAATTTTTATTTTTTCTCTTTCTCAGCATTTTCCAACCTATTTTGGCTTGAAATGAAGCCATAATGGTATATTTTAATTTTTTGAATTATTTTACTATTTTTTTGGAATTTTCTATTACGCGTCGTGTAGGAATGGAATGGAATGGAACGATAATTTTTATTTTTTCTCTTTCTCTGCCTTTTCCAACCTATTTTGGCTTGAAATGAAGCTATAATGGTATATTTTAATTTTTTGAATTTTTTTACTATTTTTTTGGAATTTTATATTACGCGTCGTGTAGGAACGGAACGGACCGATAATTTTTATTTTTTCTCTTTCTTAGCATTTTCCAACCTATTTTGGCTTGAAAAGAAGCCATAATTTTATATTTTAATTTTTTTAATTTTGTTCCTATTTTTTTGGAATTTTCAATTTCGTGTCGGGTAGGAACGGAACGGAACGGAGCGATAGTTTTTATTTTCTATCCTTCTCGGCCTTTTCCAACCTGTTTTGGCTTGAAAGGAAGCCATAATGGTATTTTTTAATTTTTTGAACTTCTTTGATATTTTATTGGAATTTTCTATTACGCGTCGTGTAGGAATGGAATGGAACGATAATTTTTATTTTTTCTCTTTCTCGGCCTTTTCCAACCTATTTTGGCTTGCACTGAAGACAATATTTTAATTTTTTGAATTTTATTGTTATTTTTTTGGAATTTTAAATTACGCGTCGGATGGGAACGAAACATAACGATAATTTTTATTTTCTCTTCTTCATAGCTTTTTCCAACCTGTTTTGGCTTGAAAGGAAGCCATAATGGTATTTTTTTAATTTTTTGAACTTCTTTGCTATTTTATTGGAATTTTCTATTACGCGTCGTGTAGGAACGGAACAGACCAATAATTTTTATTTTTTCCATTTCTCGGCATTTACCAACCTATTTTGGCTTGATATGAAGACATAATGGTAGTTTTTTGAATTTTTTTGCTATTTTTTTGGAATTTTCTATTACGCTTCGTGTAGAAACGGAACGGAATGATAATTTTTATTTTTTCTCTTTCTCAGCCTTTTCCTACCTATTTTGGCTTGAAATTAAGCCATAATGTTATATTTTAATTTTTTTGAATTTTTTTGCTTTTGTTTTGGAATTTTCAATTACGCGTCAGGTAGAAACGAAACGGAATGATAATTTTTGTTTTCTCTATTTCTCATCTTTTTCAAACCTATTTTGGCTTGAAACGTAGGCATAATGATATATTTTAATTTTTTTGAATTTTTTTGCTATATTCTGTTAATTTTCAATTGCGCGTCGGGTATGAACGAAACGTAATAATAATTTTTATTTTCTCACTTTCTCATCGTTTTCCAACCTATTTTTTCTTGAAATGAGGCCATAATGGTATTTTTTAACTTTGTGAATTTTTTTGCTATTTTCTTGGAATTTTCTATTTCACGTCGGGTAGGAATGGAACAGACCGATAATTTTTATTTTCTCACTTTCTCGGCATTGTCCAACCTATTTTGTCTTGAAATGAAGCCGTAACGGTGTATTTTAATTTTTTCAATTTTATTGCTATTTTTTTGGAATTTTTAATTTCGCGTCAGGTAGAAACGGAACGGAACGATAATTTTTATTTTCTCTCCTTCTCGGCCTTTTCCAACCTGTATTGGCTTGAAAGGAAACCATAATGGTATTTTTTAATTTTTCGAACTTTCTTGCTATTTTTTTGGAATTTTTTATTACGCTTCGTGTAGAAACGGAACGGAATGATAATTTTTATTTTTTCTCTTTCTCAGCCTTTTCCTACCTATTTTGGCTTGAAATTAAGCCATAATGGTATATTTTAATTTTTTTGAATTTTTTTGCTTTTGTTTTGGAATTTTCAATTACGCGTCAGGTAGAAACGAAATGGAATGATAATTTTTATTTTCTCTATTTCTCATCTTTTTCAAACCTATTTTGGCTTGAAACGTAGGCATAATGATATATTTTAATTTTTTTGAATTTTTTTGCTATATTCTGTTAATTTTCAATTGCGCGTCGGGTATGAACGAAACGTAATAATAATTTTTATTTTCTCACTTTCTCATCCTTTTCCAACCTATTTTTTCTTGAAATGAGGCCATAATGGTATTTTTTAACTTTGTGAATTTTTTTGCTATTTTCTTGGAATTTTCTATTTCACGTCGGGTAGGAATGGAACAGACCGATAATTTTTATTTTCTCACTTTCTCGGCATTGTCCAACCTATTTTGTCTTGAAATGAAGCCGTAACGGTGTATTTTAATTTTTTCAATTTTATTGCTATTTTTTTGGAATTTTTAATTTCGCGTCAGGTAGGAACGGAACGGAACGATAATTTTTATTTTCTCTCCTTCTCGGCCTTTTCCAACCTGTATTGGCTTGAAAGGAAACCATAATGGTATTTTTTAATTTTTCGAACTTTCTTGCTATTTTTTTGAAATTTTTTATTTCGCGTCGGGTAGGAACGGAGCGGAACGAGAATTTTTATTGTCTCTCTGTCTCGGTCTTTTCCAACCTATTTTGTCTTGAAATGAAGCAATAATGGTATATTTTAGTTTTTTGAATTTTATTGTTATTTTTTTGGAATTTTAAATTACGCGTCGGGTAGGAACGAAACTTAACGATAATTTTTATTTTATCTTATTCTCCTCCTTTTCTAACCCATTTTTGGCTTGAAATGAAGCCATAATGGTATTTTTTAACTTTTTAAATTTTTTTGCTACTTTTTTGGAATTTTCTATTTCGCGTTGGGTAGGAACGGAGCGGAACGAGAATTTTTATTTTCTCTCTTTCTCGGCCTTTTCCAACCTATTTTGGCTTGAAATGATGCCATAATGTTATTTTTGAATTTTTTTGCTTTTGTTTTGGAATTTTCAATTACGCGTTGTGTAGGAACGAAACGGAATGGAACGATAATTTTTATTACAACCTATTTTGGCTTAAAATGAAGCCATAATGGTATTTTTTAATTTTTTGAATTGTTTTGCTATTTTTTTGGAATTTTAAATTACGCGTCGGGCAGGAACGAAACGTAACGATAATTTTTATTTTATCTCATTCTCCTCCTTTTCCAACCCATTTTTGGCTTGAAATGAAGCCATAATGGTATTTTTTAACTTTTTAAATTTTTTGGCTACTTTTTCGGAATTTTCTATTACGCGTCGGGTAGGAACGGAGGGGAACGAAAATTTTTATTTTCTCTCTTTCTCGGCCTTTTCCAACCTATTTTGGCTTGAAATGATGCCATAATGGTATTTTTGAATTATTCTGCTTTTTTTTGGAATTTTCTACTAAACGTCGGGTAGGAACGGAACAGAACGAAACGGCAATTTTTATTTTCTCTCTTTCGCTGTGTTTTCCAACCTATTTTGGCTTGAAAATAAGCCATAATGGTGTTTCTTAACTTTTTGAATTTTTTTGCTATTTTTTTGGAATTTTCTATTAAGCGTCGTGTTGAAACGGAATTGAACGATAAATTTTTTTTTTTTATTTTTTCTTGGCCTTTTCCAACCTATTTTGGCTTGAAGTGAAGCCATACTGGTATATTTTAATTTTTTGAATTTTTTTGCTGTTTTTTTGGAATTTTCAATTACGCGTAAGGTAGGAACGAAACGGAACGATAATTTTTATTTTCTCCCTTTCTCATCATTTTGAAACCTATTTTGGCTTGAAATGAAGACATAATGGTATATTTTAATTTTTTGAATTTTTTTGCTTTTATTTTGGAATTTTCAATTACGCGTGAGGTAGGAACGGAACGGAACGAAACGGAACGATAATTTTTATTCTCTCTGTCTTGGCATTTTCCAACCTATTTTGGCTTGAAATGAAGCCATAAGGGCATATTTTCATTTTTTCAATTTTATTGCTATTTTTTTTCGAATTTTCAATTTCGCGTCGGGTAGGAACAGAACGGAACGATAATTTTTATTGTCTCTCATTCTCGGCCATTTCCAACCTATTTTGACTTGAAATTAGGCCATAAAGGTATTTTTAAATTTTTTGAACTTCTTTGCTACTTTATTGGAATTTTCTATTACGCGTCGTGTAGGAACGGAACGGACTGATAATTTTTAATTTTTCTCTTTCTCGGCCTTTTCTAACCTATTATGGCTTGAAATGATACCATAATGGTATTTTTTAATTTTTTTGCTATTTTTTTGGAATTTTCAATTACGCATCGTGTAGGAACGGAACGATAATTTTTATTATAACCTATTTTGGCTTAAAATGAAGCCATAATGGTATTTTTAATTTATTGAATTTTTTTGCTATTTTTTTCGAATTTTCAATTTCGCGTCGGGTAGGAATGGAACGGAACGATAATTTTTATTTTCGCTCCTTCTCGGCCTTTTCCAACCTATTTTAACTTGAAATGAGGCCATAAAAGTATTTTTTAACTTTTTGAATTTTTTTGCTATTTTTTTGGAATTTTCTATTACGCGTCGTGTAGGAACGGAATGGAACGGAACTATAATTTTTACTTTTTCTCTTTCTCAGCCTTTTCCAACCTATTTTGGCTTGAAATTAAGCCATAATGGTATATTTTAATTTTTTGAATTTTGTTGCATTTGTTTTGGAATTTTCAATTACGCGTCTGGTAGGAACGAAACGGAACGATAATTTTTGTTTTCTCCATTTCTCATCTTTTTCAAACCTATTTTGGCATGAAAGGAAGCCATAATGGTATTTTTTAATTTTTTGAATTTTTTTACTATTTTTTGGAATTTTCAATTACGCGTCGTGTAGAAACGGAACGGAACTATAATTTTTATTTTTTCTCTTTCTCAGCCTTTTCCAACCTATTTTGGCTCAAATTTGAGCTATAATGGTATTTTTTAATTTTTTTAATTTTTTTACTATTTTTTTGGAATTTTCTATTATGCGTCATGTAGGAACAGAACGGACCGATAATTTTTATTTTTTCTCTTTCTCAGCATTTTCCAACCTATTTTGGCTTGAAATGCAGCCATAATGGTATATTTTAATTTTTTGAATTTTTTTACTATTTTGTTGGAATTTTCTATTACGCGTCGTGTAGGAACAGAACGGAATGGAATGACAAATTTTATTTACTCTATTTCTATGCGTTTTACAACCAATTTTGGCTTGAAATGGAGCCGTAATGGTATTTTTTAAATTTTCAAATTTTTTTCCTATTTTTTTTGAATTTTCTATTTTGTGTCGTGTAGGAACGAAAACGGAATGATACCTTTTATATTCTCTCTTTCTCGGGCTTTACCAACCTATTTTAGTTTGAAATGAGGGCATAATAGTATTTTTTAACTTTTTGAATTTTTTTGCTATTTTTTTTGAATTCTCTATTTCGTGTCGTGTAGGAACGGAACTGAACGGAATGACAGTTTCTTTCTCTGCATTTTCCTACCAATTTTGGCTTGAAAGGAACCCATAATGGTATTTTTTAATTTTTTGAACTTCTTTACTGTTTTATTGGAATTTTCTATTACGTGTCGTGTAGGACTGAAACGGACCGATAATTTTTATTTTTTCTCTTTCTTGGCCTTTCCAGACCTATTTTGGCTTGAAATGAAGCCATAATGGTATATTTTAATTTTTTGAATTTTATTGTTATTTTTTTGGAATTTTAAATTACGCGTCGGATGGGAACGAAACATAACGATAATTTTTATATTCTCTCTTTCTCGGAATTTTCCAATCTATTTTGGCTTGAAATGATGCCATAATGGTATTTTTGAATTTTTTTGCTGTTCTTTTGGAATTTTCTATTACATGTCGGGTAGGAATGGAACAGAACGAAACGACAATTTTTATTTTCTCTCTCTCTTTGCGTTTTCCAACCTTTTTTGGCTTGAAAAGAGGCCATAATGGTCTTTCTTAACTTTTTGAATTTTTTCGCTATGTTTTTTGGAATTTCTTATTACGCGTTGTGTAAGAACGGAACGGAATGATAATTTTTATTTTTTCTCGTTCTCTGCCTTTTCCAACCTATTTTGGCTTGAAATGAAGCAATAATGGTATATTTTAATTTTTTGAATTTTTTTACTATTTTTTTGGAATTTTCTATTACGCGTCGTGTAGGAACGGAACGGACCGATAATTTTTATTTTTTCTCTTTCTCAGCATTTTCCAACCTATTTTGGCTTGAAATGAAGCCATAATGGTATATTTTAATTTTTTGAATTTTTTTACTATTTTTTTGGAATTTTCTATTACGCGTCGTGTAGGAATGGAATGGAACGATAATTTTTATTTTTTCTCTTTCTCGGCCTTTTCCAACCTATTTTGGCTTGAAATGAAGCCATAATGTTATTTTTTAATTTTTTTAATTTTATTGCTATGTTTTTCGAATTTTCAATTTCGTGTCAGGTAGCAACGGAACGGAACGGAGCGATAATTTTTATTTTCTCTCCTTTTCGGCATTTTCCAACCTGTTTTAGCTTGAAAGGAAGCCATAATGGTATTTTTTAATTTTTTGAACTTCTTTGCTATTTTATTGGAATTTTCTATTACGCGTCGTGTAGGAATGGAACGGAACGGTAATTTTTATTTTTTTTCTTTCTCGGCCTTTTCCTGCCTATTTTGGCTTGAAATGAAGCCATAATGTTATATTTTAATTTTTTTAATTTTATTGCTATTTTTCTGGAATTTTCAATTTCGCGTCGGGTAGGAACGGAATGGAACGGAACGATAATTTTTATTTTCTCTCTTTCACGACATTTTACAACCTATTTTGGCTTAAAATGAAGCCACAATGGTATTTTTGAATTTTTTTTGCTACTTTTTTGGAATTTTCTATTACGTGTAGGGTAAGAACGAAACGGAACGAAATGATTTATTTTCTCTCTTTCTCTGCATTTTCCAACCAATTTTGGCTTGAATGGAAGCCATAATGGTATTTTTTAATTTTTTCAACTTCTTTACTGTTTTATTGGAATTTTCTATTACGCGTCGTGTAGGAATGAAACGGACCGATATTTTTTATTTTTTCTCTTTCTTGGCCTTTACAGACCTATTTTGGCTTGAAATGAAACCATAATAGTATATTTTAATTTTTTGAATTTTATTGCTATTTTTTTGTAATTTTAAATTACGCATCGAATGGGAACCAAACGTAACGATAATTTTTATATTCTCTCTTTCTCAGGATTTTTCAATCTATTTTGGCTTGAAATGATGCCATAATGGTATTTTTGAATTTTTTTTGCTAATGTTTTGGAATTTTCTATTACGTGTAGGGTAGGAACGAAACGGAACGGAATGATTTATTTTCTCTCTTTCTCTGCATTTTCCAACCAATTTTGGCTTGAAAGGAAGTCATAATGGTATTTTTTAATTTTTTCAACTTCTTTACTGTTTTAATGGAATTTTCTATTACGCGTCGTGTAGGAATGAAACGGACCGATGATTTTTATTTTTTATCTTTCTTGGCCTTTACAGACCTATTTTGGCTTGAAATGAAACCATAATGTTATATTTTAATTTTTTTAATTTAATTGCTATTATTTTGGAATTTTCAATTTCGCGTCGGGTTGGAACGGAACGGAATGATAATTTTTATTTTCTCTCATTCTCGGCCTTTTCCAACCTGTTTTGGCTTGAAAGGAAGCCATAATGGTATTTTTTAATTTTTTGAACTTCTTTGCTATTTTATTGGAATTTTCTATTACGCGTCGTGGAGAAACGGAACAGATCGATAATTTTTATTTTTTCTCTTTCTCGGCATTTTCCAACTTATTTTGGCTTGAAATGCAGCCATAACGGTATATTTTAATTTTTTGAATTTTATTGCTATTTTTTTGGAATTTTAAATTACGCGTCGGGTAGGAACGAAACGTCATGATAATTTTTATTTTATCTCCTTCTACTCCTTTTCCAACCTATTTTTGGCTTCAATGAAGCCATAATGGCATTGTTTAGTTTTTTGAATTTTTTTGCTATTTTTTTGGAATTTTCAATTACGCGTCGTGTAGGAATGGAATGGGACGATAATTTTTATTTTCTCTCTTTCTTGGCCTTTTCCAACCTGTTTTGGCTTGAAAGGATGCCATAATGCCACGATAGTATTTTTATTTTCTCTCTTTCACGGCATTTTACAACCCATTTTGGCTTAAAATGAAGCCATAATGGATTTTTGAATTTTTTTGCTATTTTTTGGAATTTTCTATTACGCGAAGGGTAGGAACGGAGCGGAACGGAATGACAGTTTTTATTTTCTCTCTTTCTCTGCCTTTTCCAACCAATTTGAGCTTGAAAGGAAGCCATAATGGTTTTTTTTTAATTTTTTGAACTTCTTTACTATTTTATTGGAATTTTCTATTACGCGTCGTGTAAGAATGGAACGGACCTATAATTTTTATTTTTTCTCTTTCTCAGCATTTTCAAACCTATTTTGGCTTGAAATGAAGCCATAATAGTATATTTTAAGTTTTTGAATTTTATTACTATTTTTTTAGAATTTTCAATTACGCGTGGGGTGGGAACGAAACGTAACGATAATTTTTATATTCTCTCTTTCTCGGCATTTTCCATAATGGTATTTTTGAATTTTTTTTGAATTTTCTATTACGCGTTGAGTAGGAACGGAACAGAACGAAACGAAAACTTTTATTTTCATTTCTCTGCGTTTTCCAACCAATTTTGGCTTGAAAAGAAGCCATAATGGTGTTTTTTATCTTTTTGAATTTTTTTTGCTATTTTTTTGGAATTTTTTATTACGCGTCGTGTAAGAACGGAACGGAACGATAATTTTTATTTTTTCTCTTTCTCGGTCTTTTCCAACCTATTTTTGCTAGAAATGAAGTCATAATGGTATATTTTAATTTTTTGAATATTTTTGCTTTTGTTTTGGAATTTTCGATTTCGCGTCGAGTAGGAATGGAACGGAACGGAACGATAGTTTTTATTTTCTCATTTTCTCATCTTTTTCAAACCTATTTTGGCTTGAAAAGAATACATAACGGTATTTTTTAATTTTTTTAATTTTTTTGCTATTTTTTTGGAATTTTCTGTTACCCGTCGGGTTGGAATGAAACGGAACGATACTCTTTATATTCTCTCTTTCTTGGCATTTTCCAACCAATTTTGGCCTGAAATGAAGCCATAGTCGTATTTTTTAATTTCTCGAATTTTTTTTTATTTTTTTGGAATTTTCTATTACTCGTAGGGTAAGAACGGAACGGAACGGAATGACAGTTTTTATTTTCTCTCTTTCTCTGCATTTTCCAACCAATTTTCGCTTGAAATGAAGTCACAATGGTATTGTTTAGTTTTTTGAATTTTTTTGCTATTTTTTTTGAATTTTCTATTACGCGTCGTTTAGGAACGGAATGATAATTTTTATTTTTTCTCTTTCTCGGCCTTTTCCAACCTATTTTGGCTTGAAATTAAGCCATAATGGTGAATTTTAATTTTTTGAATTTTGTTGCTTTTGTTTTAGAATTTTCAATTACGCGTTAGGTAGGAACGAAACGGAACGATAATTTTTATTTTCTCAATTTCTCATCTTTTTCAAATCTAATTTGGCTCGAAAGGAAGCCATAATAGTCTTTTTTTAATTTTTTGAATTTTTTTACTATTTTTTTGGAATTTTCTATTATGCGTCGTCGTGTAGGAACGGAACGGACCGATAATTTTTATTTTCTCTTTTTCTCGGCATTTTCCAACCTATTTTGGTTTAAAATGAAGCCATAATGGTATATTTTAATTTTTTCAATTTTATTGCTATTTTTTTGGAATTTTCAATTTCGCTTCGGGTAGGAATGGAACGGAACGATAATTTTTATTTTCGCTCCTTCTCGGCCTTTTCCAACCTATTTTGACTTGAAATGAGGCCATAAAGGTATTTTTTAACTTTTTGAATTTTTTTGTTATTTTTTTGGAATTTTCTATTACGCGTCGTGTAGGAACGGAACGGAACGGGACGGAACTATAATTTTTACTTTTTCTCTTTTTCAGCCTTTTCCAACCTATTTTGGCTTGAAATTAAGCCATAATGGTATATTTTAATGTTTTGAATTTTTTTGCGTTTGTTTTGGAATTTTCAATTACGCGTCTTTTAGGAACGAAACGGAACAATAATTTTTGTTTTCTCCATTTATCATCTTTTTCAAACCTATTTTGGCTTGAAAGGAAGCCATAATGGTATTTTTTAATTTTTTTAATTTTTTTTACTATTTTTTGGAATTTTCAATTACGCGTCGTGTAGAAACAGAACGGAACTATAATTTTTATTTTTTCTCTTTCTCAGCCTTTTCTAACCTATTTTGGCTCAAATATGAGCTATAATGGTATTTTTTAATTTTTTTACTATTTTTTTGGAATTTTCTATTACGCGTCGTGTAGGAACGGAACGGACCGATAATTTTTATTTTTTCTCTTTCTCGGCATTTTCCAACCTATTTTGGCTTGAAATGCAGCTATAATGTTATATTTTAATTTTTTCAATTTTATTGCTATTTTTTTAGGATTTTCAATTTCACGTCGGGTATGAACGGAACGGAACGATAATTTTTATTTTCTCTTCTTCATAGCTTTTTCCAACCTGTTTTGGCTTGAAAGGAAGCCATAATGGTATTTTTTAATTTTTTGAACTTCTTTGCTATTTTATTGGTATTTTCTATTACGCGTCGTGTAGGAACGGAACAGACCAATAATTTTTATTTTTTCCATTTCTCGACATTTACCAACCTATTTTGGCTTGAAATGAAGCCATAATGGAATTGTTTAGTTTTTTGAATTTTTTTGCTATTTTTTTGGAATTTTCTATTACGCTTCGTGTAGGAACGGAACGGAATGATAATTTTTATTTTTTCTCTTTCTCAGCCTTTTCCTACCTATTTTGGCTTGAAATTAAGCCATAATGGTATATTTTAATTTTTTTGAATTTTTTTGCTTTTGTATTGGAATTTTCAATTACGCGTCAGGTAGGAACGAAACGGAACGATAATTTTTATTTTCTCTATTTCTCATCTTTTTCAAACCTATTTTGGCTTGAAACGTAGGCATAATGATATATTTTAATTTTTTTTGAATTTTTTTGCTATATTCTGTTAATTTTCAATTACGCGTCGGGTATGAACGAAACGTAATAATAATTTTTATTTTCTCTCTTTCTCATCCTTTTCCAACCTATTTTTGCTTGAAATGAGGCCA
This sequence comes from Quercus rubra, assembly GCA_035136125.1. Taxonomy (NCBI): domain Eukaryota; kingdom Viridiplantae; phylum Streptophyta; class Magnoliopsida; order Fagales; family Fagaceae; genus Quercus; species Quercus rubra. The sequence continues at coordinate 42,650,149 of CM068733.1, forward strand.
TAATGGTATTTTTCAACTTTCTGAATTTTTTTGCTATTTTCTTGGAATTTTCTATTTCACATCGGGTAGGAATAGAACGGACCGATAATTTTTATTTTCTCACTTTCTCGGCATTGACCAACCTATTTTGTCTTGAAATGAAGCCATAACGGTGTATTTTAATTTTTTCAATTTTATTGCTATTTTTTTGGAATTTTTAATTTCGCGTCAGGTAGGAACGGAACAGAACGATAATTTTTATTTTCTCTCATTCTCGGCCTTTTCCAACCTGTATTGGCTTGAAAGGAAACCATAATGGTATTTTTTAATTTTTTGAACTTTCTTGCTATTTTTTTGGAATTTTTTATTTCGCGTCGGGTAGGAACGAAGCGGAACAAGAATTTTTATTTTCTCTCTGTCTCGGCCTTTTCCAACCTATTTTATCTTGAAATGAAGCAATAATGGTATATTTTAATTTTTTGAATTTTATTGCTATTTTTTTGGAATTTTAAATTACGCGTCGGGTAGGAACGAAACGTAACGATAATTTTTATTTTATCTCATTCTCCTCCTTTTCCAACCCATTTTTGGCTTAAAATGAAGCCATAATGGTATTTTTTAACTTTTTAAATTTTTTTGCTACTTTTTTGGAATTTTCTATTTCGCGTCGGGTAGGAACGGAGTGGAACGAGAATTTTTATTTTCTCTCTTTCTCGGCCTTTTCCAACCTATTTTGGCTTGAAATGATACCATAATGGTATTTTTTAATTTTTTTGCTAGTTTTTTTCTTTTTTTTTGGAATTTTCAATTACGCATCGTGTAGGAACGGAACGATAATTTTTATTACAACCTATTTTGGCTTAAAATGAAGCCATAATGGTATTTTTTTAATTTTTTGAATTTTTTTGATATTTTTTTGGAATTTTCAATTTCGCGTTGGGTAGGAATGGAACGGAACGATAATTTTTATTTTCGCTCATTCTCGGCCTTTTCCAACCTATTTTGACTTGAAATGAGGCCATAAAGATATTTTTTAACTTTTTGAATTTTTTTGCTATTTTTTTGGAATTTTCTATTACGCGTCGTGTAGGAACGGAATGGAACGGAACTATAATTTTTACTTTTTCTCTTTCTCTGCCTTTTCCAACCTATTTTGGTTTGAAATTAAGCCATAATGGTATATTTTAATTTTTTTGAATTTTTTTGCGTTTGTTTTGGAATTTTCAATTACGCGTCTGGTAGGAACGAAACGGAACGATAATTTTTGTTTTCTCCATTTCTCATCTTTTTCAAACCTATTTTGGCTTGAAAGGAAGCCATAACGGTATTTTTTAATTTTTTGAATTTTTTTACTATTTTTTGGAATTTTCAATTACGCGTCGTGTAGAAACGGAACGGAACAATAATTTTTATTTTTTCTCTTTCTCAGCCTTTTCCAACCTATTTTGGCTCAAATTTGAGCTATAATGGTATTTTTTAATTTTTTTACTATTTTTTTGGAATTTTCTATTACGCGTCTTGTAGGAACGGAACGAACCGATAATTTTTATTTTTTCTCTTTCTCGGCATTTTCCTACCTATTTTGGCTTGAAATGCAGCCATAATGTTATATTTTAATTTTTTTCAATTTTATTGCTATTTTTTTGGGATTTTCAATTTCACGTCCGGTATGAACGGAACGGAACGATAATTTTTATTTTCTCTTCTTCTTAGCTTTTTCCAACCTGTTTTGGCTTGAAAGGAAGCCATAATGGTATTTTTTAATTTTTTGAACTTCTTTGCTATTTTATTGGAATTTTCTATTACGCGTTGTGTAAGAACGGAACAGACCAATAATTTTTATTTTTTCCATTTCTCGGCATTTACCAACCTATTTTGGCTTCAAATGAAGCCATAATGGTATTGTTTAGTTTTTTGAATTTTTTTGCTATTTTTTTGGAATTTTCTATTACGCGTCGTGTAGGAACGGAACGGAATGATAATTTTTATTTTTTCTCTTTCTCAGCCTTTTCCTACCTATTTTGGCTTGAAATTAAGCCATAATGGTATATTTTAATGTTTTTTGAATTTTTTTGCTTTTGTATTGGAATTTTCAATTACGCGTCAGGTAGGAACGAAACGGAACGATAATTTTTATTTTCTCTATTTCTCATCTTTTTCAAACCTATTTTGGCTTGAAACGTAGGCATAATGATATATTTTAATTTTTTTGAATTTTTTTGGTATATTCTGTTAATTTTCAATTAAGCGTCGGGTATGAATGAAACGTAATAATAATTTTTATTTTCTCTCTTTCTCATCCTTTTCCAACCTATTTTTGCTTGAAATAAGGCCATAATGGTATTTTTTAACTTTCTGAATTTTTTTGCTATTTTCTTGGAATTTTCTATTTCACGTCGGGTAGGAATGGAACAGACCGATAATTTTTATTTTCTCACTTTCTCGGCATTGTCCAACCTATTTTGTCTTGAAATGAAGCAATAATGGTATTTTTTAATTTTTTGAATTTTTTTGCTTTTATTTTGGAATTTTCAATTACGCGTGAGGTAGGAACGGAACGGAACGGAACGATAATTTTTATTCTCTCTGTCTTGGCATTTTCCAACCTATTTTGGCTTGAAATGAAGCCATAATGGCATATTTTCATTTTTTCAATTTTATTGCTATTTTTTTCGAATTTTCAATTTCGCGTCGAGTAGGAACGGAACGGAACGATAATTTTTATTGTCTCTCATTCTCGGCCATTTCCAACCTATTTTGACTTGAAATGAGGCCATAAAGGTATTTTTAAATTTTTTGAACTTCTTTGCTACTTTATTGGAATTTTCTATTACACGTCGTGTAGGAACGGAACGGACCGATAATTTTTATTTTTTCTCTTTCTCGGCCTTTTCTAACCTATTATGGCTTAAAATGATGCCATAATGGCATTTTTTAATTTTTTTGCTATTTTTTTCTTTTTTTTTTGGAATTTTCAATTACGCGTCGTGTAGGAACGGAATGATAATTTTTATTACAACCTATTTTGGCTTAAAATGAAGCCATAATGGTATTTTTTAATTTTTTTGCTATTGTTTTGGAATTTTTAATTACGCGTCGGGTAGGAATGAAACGGAACGATAGTTTTTATTTTATCTCCTTCTCCACCTTTTCCAACCTATTTTGGCTTGAAATGAAGCCATAACGTTATATTTTAATTTTTTCAATTTTATTGCTATCTTTTTGAAATTTTCAATTTCTCGTCGGTTAGGAACGGAACGGGACGATAATTTTTATTTTCTCTCCTTCTCGGCCCTTTTCAACCTGTTTTGGCTTGAAAGGAAGGTATAATGGTATTTTTTAATTTTTTGAACTTCTTTGCTACTTTATTGGAATTTTCTGTTACGCGTCGTGTAGGAACGGAACGGACCGATAATTTTTATTTTTTCTCTTTCTCGGCCTTTTCCAACCTATTATGACTTGAAATGATGCCATAATGGTATTTTTGAATTTTTTTGCTATTTTTTTTCTTTTTTTTTGGAATTTTCAATTACGCGTTGTGTAGGAACGGAATGATAATTTTTATTACAACCTATTTTGGCTTAAAATGAAGCCATAATGGTATTTTTTAATTTTTTTGCTATTGTTTTGGAATTTTTAATTACGCGTCGGGTAGGAATGAAACGGAACGATAGTTTTTATTTTATCTCCTTCTCCACATTTTCCAACCTATTTTTGGCTTGAAATGAAGCCATAATGTTATTTTTTAACTTTTTACATTTTTATGCTATATTTTTGGAATTTTCTATTTCGCGTCGGGTAGGAATGAAGCGGAACGAGAATTTTTATTTTCTCTCTTTCTCGGCCTTTTCCAACCTATTATGGCTTGAAATGATGCCATAATGGTATTTTTGAATTTTTTTGCTTTTGTTTTGGAATTTTCAATTACGCGTCGTGTAGGAATGGAACGGAACGGAACGATAATTTTTATTACAATCTATTTTGGCTTAAAATGAAGCCATAACGGTATTTTTTATTTTTTTGAATTTTTTTGCTATTGTTTTGGAATTTTCTATTACGCTTCAGGTAGGAACGAAACGGAACGATAAATTTTCTATTCTCTCTTTCTCGGCATTTTCAAATCTATTTTGGCATGAAATGATGCCATAATGTTATTTTTGAATTTTTTTTGCTATTTTTTCTGAATTTTCTATTACACGTTGGGTAGGAACGGAACAGAACGAAACTACAATTTTTATTTTCTCTCTTTCTCTGTGTTTTCCAACCTAATTTGGCTTGAAAAGAAGCCATAATGGTATTTCTTAACTTTTTTAATTTTTTTGCTATTTTTTTGGAATTTTGTATTACGCGTCATGTAAGAACGGAACGGAACGAAAATTTTAATTTTTTGAATTTTTTTGCTTTTGTTTTGGAATTTTCAAATACGCGTCGAGTAGAAACGGAATGGAACAATAATTTTTACTACAACCTATTTTGGCTTAAAATGAAGCCATAATGGTATATTTTAATTCTTTGAACTTTTTTGCTATTTTTTTGGAATTTTCTAGTACGCGTCGGGTATGAACGGAACGGAACGGAACGATAATTTTTATTTTTTCTCCTTCTCGGCCTTTTCCAACCTATTTGGCTTGAAATGAAGCCATAATGGTATATTTTAATTTTTTGAATTTTTTTGCTTTTGTTTTGGAATTTACAATTACGCGTCGGGTAGGAACGGAACGGAACGATAATTTTTATTCTCTCACTTTCTCATCTTTCTCAAACCTATTTTGGCTTGAAAAGAATACATAACGGTATTTTTAAATTTTTTAATATTTTTGCTATTTTTTTGGAATTTTCTATTACGCGTCGAGTAGGAACGAAACGGAACGATACTTTTTATATTCTCTCTTTCTTGGGTTTTACCAACCTATTTTAGCTTGAAAATGAGGCCATAATAGTATTTTTTAACTTTTTGAATTTTTTTGCTATTTTTTTGGAATTTTCAATTACGCGTCGGGTAGAAACGGAACTGAACGATGATTTTTATTTTCTCCCTTTCTCATCTTTTCCAAACCTATTTTGGCTTGAAAAGAATGCATAACGGTATTTTTTAATTTTTTGAATTTTTTTGCTATTTTTTTGGAATTTTTTATTACGCTTCGGGTTGGAATGAAACGGAACGATACTCTTTATATTCTCTCTTTCTCGGCATTTTCCAACCAATATTGGCTTGAAATGAAGCCATAGTGGTATTTTTTAATTTTTTGAATTTTTTGGCTATTTTTTTGAAATTTTCAATTACGCGTAGGGTAGGAACGGAACGAAACAGAATGACAGTTTTTATTTTTTCTCTTTCTCTACGTTTTCCAACTAATTTTGGCTTGAAATGAAGCCATAATGGTATTGTTTAGTTTTTTGAATTTTTTTGCTATTTTTTTTGAATTTTCTATTACGCGTCGTGTAGGAGATGAATTGAACGATAATTTTTATTTTTTCTCTTTCTTGGCCTTCTCCAACCTATTTTGGCTTGAACTGAAGCCATAATGGTATTTTTTAATTTTTAAATTTTTTTGCTATTTTTTTGAATTTTTCTATTTCACGTCGGGTAGGAACAGAGCAGAACGAGAATTTTTATTTTCTCTCTTTCTCGGCCTTTTCCAACCTATTTTCGCTTTAAATGATGCCATAATGGTATTTTTGAATTTTTTTTGCTATTTTTTTGGAATTTTATATTACGCATCGGGTAGGAACGGAACAGAACGAATCGAAAATTTTTATTCTCTCTTTCGCTCCGTTTTCTAACCCATTTTGGCTTGAAAAGAAGCCATAATGGTTTTCTTAACTTTTTAAATTTTTTTACTATTTTTTAGAATTTTCTATTTCGCGTCGAGTAGGAGCGGAGCGGAACGAGAATTTTTATTTTCTCTCTTTCTCGTCCTTTTCCAACCTATTTTGTCTTGAAATCTAGCAATAATGGTATATTTTAATTTTTTGAATTTATTGCTAGTTTTTTGGAATTTTAAATTACGCGTCGGGTAGGAACGAAACGTAACGATAATTTTTATTTTTTCCCTTTCTCATCATTTTCAAACCTATTCTGGCTTGAAATGAAGGCATAATGGTATATTTTAAGTTTTTTGAATTTTTTTGCTATATTCTTGTAATTTTCAATTACGCATCCGGTAGGAAGGAAACGTAATGATAATGTTTATTTGCCCTCTTTCTGATCACTTTCCAACCTATTTTGGTTTGAAATGAGGCCATAATGGTATTTTTTAACATTCTGAATTTTTTTGCCATTTTTTTGGAATTTTCTATTTCGTGTCTGGTAGGAACGGAACGGAACGGAACGATAGTTATTATTTTCTCTCTTTCTCAGCCTTTTCAAACCTATTTTGGCTTGAAAGGAAGCCATAATGGTATTTTTTAATTTTTTCAATTTTTTTACTATTTTTTTGGAATTTTCTATTCCGTTCCGTGTAGGAACGGAATTGACCGATAATTTTTATTTTCTCTCTTTCTCGACATTTTCCAACCTATTTTGGCTGGGAATGAAGCCATAATGGTATATTTTAATTTTTTCAATTTTATTGCTATATTTCTGGAATTTTCAATTTTGCGTCGGGTAGGAACGAAACGGAACGATAATTTTTATTTTCTCTCATTCTTGGTCTTTTCCAACTTGTTTTGGCTTGAAAGGAAGCCATAATGGTATTTTTTAATTTTTTGAACTTCTTTGGTATTTTATTGGAATTTTCTCTTGCGCGTCGTGTAGGAACGGAACGGAACGATAAGTTTTACTTTCTCTCTTTCTCGGCCTTTTCCAACCTATTTTGTTTTGAAATGTAGCAATAATGGTATATTTTAATTTTTTGAATTTATTGCGATTTTTTTGAAATTTTTAAATTACGAGTCGGGTAGGAACGAAACGTAACGATAATTTTTATTTTATCTCATTCTCCTCCTTTTCCAACCTATTTTTGGCTTGAAATGAAGCCATAATGGTATTTTTTAAATTTTAAATTTTTTTGCTTTTGTTTTGGAATTTTCAATTACACGTAGGGTAGGAGAGGAACGGAACGATAATTTTTATGACAATCTATTTTGGCTTAAAATGAAGCCATAATGGTATTTTTTAATTTTTTGAATTTTTTTGCTATTGTTTTGGAATTTTCAATTACGCGTCAGGTACGAACGATACGGAACGATAAATTTTATATTCTCTCTTTCTCTGCATTTTCAAATCTATTTTGGCTTGAAAGGATGCCATAATGGTATTTTTGAATTTTTTTTGCTATTTTTTTGTAATTTTCTATTATGCGTCGGGTTGGAACGGAACAGAACGAAACGACAATTTTTATTTTCTCTCTTTCTTTGTGTTTTCCAACCTATTTTGGCTTGAAAAGAGGCCATAATGGCATTTCTTAACTTTTTGAATTTTTTTGCCATTTTTTTGGAATTTTGTATTACGCATCGTGTAGGAACGGAACGGAACGATAATTTTTATTACAATCAATTTTGGCTTAAAATGAAGCCATAATGGTATTTTTTAATTCTTTGAACTTTTTTGCTATTTTTTTGGAATTTTCTATTACGCGTCGGGAAGGAACGGAACGGAACGGAACGATAATTCTTATTTTTTCCCTTTCTCATCTTTTTCCAACCTATTTTGGCTTGAAAAGAATACATAACGGTATTTTTTTTAATTTTTTGGATTTTTTTGCTATTTTTTTTGAATTTTCTATTACGCGTCGGGATGGAACGAAACGGAACGATACTCTTTATATTCTCTCTTTCTCGGCATTTTCCATTCAATTTTGGCTTGAAATGTAGCCATAGTGGTATTTTTTAATTTTTTGAATTCTTTTGCTATTTTTTTGGAATTTTCAATTACACGTAAGGTAGGAACGGAATGGAACGGAATGACAGTTTTTATTTTCGCTCTTTCTCTACGTTTTCCAACAAATTTTGGCTTGAAATGAAGCCATAATAGTATTGTTTAGTTTTTTCAATTATTTTCCTATTTTTTTGGAATTCTCTTTTACGCGTCGTGTGGGAACGGAACGGACCGATAATTTTTACTTTCTCTCTTTCTCGGCCTTTTCCAACCTATTTTGTCTTGAAATGTAGCAATAATGGTATACTTTAATTTTTTGAATTTATTGCTATTTTTTTTGAATTTTAAATTACGCGTCGGGTAGGAACGAAACGTAATTATAATTTTTATTTTATTTCCTTCTCCTCCTTTTCCAACCTATTTTTGGCTTGAAATGAAGCCATAATGGTATTTTTTAATTTTTAAATTTTTTTGCTATTTTTTTGAAATTTTCTATTTCGCGTCGGGTAGGAACAGAGCAGAACGAGAATTTTTATTTTCTCTCTTTCTCGGCCTTTTCCAACCTATTTTGGTTTGAAATGATGCCATAATGGTATTTTTGAATTTTTTTTGCTATTTTTTTGGAATTTTATATTACGCATCGGGTAGGAACGAAACAGAATGCAACGAAAATTTTTACTTTCACTCTTTCGCTGCATTTTCCAACCTATTTTGGCATGAAAAGAAGCCATAATGGTATTTTTTAATTTTTTCAATTTTTTTTACTATTTTTTTGGAATTTTCTATTCCGTTCCGTGTAGGAACGGAATTGACCGATAATTTTTATTTTCTCTCTTTCTCGACATTTTCCAACCTATTTTGGCTGGGAATGAAGCCATAATGGTATATTTTAATTTTTTCAATTTTATTGCTATATTTCTGGAATTTTCAATTTTGCGTCGGGTAGGAACGGAACGGAACGATAATTTTTATTTTCTCTCATTCTCGGTCTTTTCCAACCTGTTTTGGCTTGAAAGGAAGCCATAATGGTATTTTTTAATTTTTTGAACTTCTTTGGTATTTTATTGGAATTTTCTCTTGCGCGTCGTGTAGGAACAGAACGGAACGATAATTTTTACTTTCTCTCTTTCTCGGCCTTTTCCAACCTATTTTGTCTTGAAATGTAGCAATAATGGTATATTTTAATTTTTTGAATTTATTGCGATTTTTTTGAAATTTTTAAATTACGAGTCGGGTAGGAACGAAACGTAACGATAATTTTTATTTTATCTCATTCTCCTCCTTTTCCAACCTATTTTTGGCTTGAAATGAAGCCATAATGGTATTTTTTAAATTTTAAATTTTTTTGCTTTTGTTTTGGAATTTTCAATTACACGTAGGGTAGGAGAGGAACGGAACGATAATTTTTATGACAATCTATTTTGGCTTAAAATGAAGCCATAATGGTATTTTTTAATTTTTTGAATTTTTTTGCTATTGTTTTGGAATTTTCAATTACGCGTCAGGTACGAACGATACGGAACGATAAATTTTATATTCTCTCTTTCTCTGCATTTTCAAATCTATTTTGGCTTGAAAGGATGCCATAATGGTATTTTTGAATTTTTTTTGCTATTTTTTTGTAATTTTCTATTATGCGTCGGGTTGGAACGGAACAGAACGAAACGACAATTTTTATTTTCTCTCTTTCTTTGTGTTTTCCAACCTATTTTGGCTTGAAAAGAGGCCATAATGGCATTTCTTAACTTTTTGAATTTTTTTGCCATTTTTTTGGAATTTTGTATTACGCATCGTGTAGGAACGGAACGGAACGATAATTTTTATTACAATCAATTTTGGCTTAAAATGAAGCCATAATGGTATTTTTTAATTCTTTGAACTTTTTTGCTATTTTTTTGGAATTTTCTATTACGCGTCGGGAAGGAACGGAACGGAACGGAACGATAATTCTTATTTTTTCCCTTTCTCATCTTTTTCCAACCTATTTTGGCTTGAAAAGAATACATAACGGTATTTTTTTTAATTTTTTGAATTTTTTTGCTATTTTTTTTGAATTTTCTATTACGCGTCGGGATGGAACGAAACGGAACGATACTCTTTATATTCTCTCTTTCTCGGCATTTTCCATTCAATTTTGGCTTGAAATGTAGCCATAGTGGTATTTTTTAATTTTTTGAATTCTTTTGCTATTTTTTTGGAATTTTCAATTACACGTAAGGTAGGAACGGAATGGAACGGAATGACAGTTTTTATTTTCGCTCTTTCTCTACGTTTTCCAACAAATTTTGGCTTGAAATGAAGCCATAATAGTATTGTTTAGTTTTTTCAATTATTTTCCTATTTTTTTGGAATTCTCTTTTACGCGTCGTGTGGGAACGGAACGGACCGATAATTTTTACTTTCTCTCTTTCTCGGCCTTTTCCAACCTATTTTGTCTTGAAATGTAGCAATAATGGTATACTTTAATTTTTTGAATTTATTGCTATTTTTTTTGAATTTTAAATTACGCGTCGGGTAGGAACGAAACGTAATTATAATTTTTATTTTATTTCCTTCTCCTCCTTTTCCAACCTATTTTTGGCTTGAAATGAAGCCATAATGGTATTTTTTAATTTTTAAATTTTTTTGCTATTTTTTTGAAATTTTCTATTTCGCGTCGGGTAGGAACAGAGCAGAACGAGAATTTTTATTTTCTCTCTTTCTCGGCCTTTTCCAACCTATTTTGGTTTGAAATGATGCCATAATGGTATTTTTGAATTTTTTTTGCTATTTTTTTGGAATTTTATATTACGCATCGGGTAGGAACGAAACAGAATGCAACGAAAATTTTTACTTTCACTCTTTCGCTGCATTTTCCAACCTATTTTGGCATGAAAAGAAGCCATAATGGTATTTTTTAATTTTTTCAATTTTTTTACTATTTTTTTGGAATTTTTTTCCGTTCCGTGTAGGAACGGAATTGACCGATAATTTTTATTTTCTCTCTTTCTCGACATTTTCCAACCTATTTTGGCTGGGAATGAAGCCATAATGGTATATTTTAATTTTTTCAATTTTATTGCTATATTTCTGGAATTTTCAATTTTGCGTCGGGTAGGAACGGAACGGAACGATAATTTTTATTTTCTCTCATTCTCGGTCTTTTCCAACCTGTTTTGGCTTGAAAGGAAGCCATAATGGTATTTTTTAATTTTTTGAACTTCTTTGGTATTTTATTGGAATTTTCTCTTGCGCGTCGTGTAGGAACAGAACGGAACGATAATTTTTACTTTCTCTCTTTCTCGGCCTTTTCCAACCTATTTTGTCTTGAAATGTAGCAATAATGGTATATTTTAATTTTTTGAATTTATTGCGATTTTTTTGAAATTTTTAAATTACGAGTCGGGTAGGAACGAAACGTAACGATAATTTTTATTTTATCTCATTCTCCTCCTTTTCCAACCTATTTTTGGCTTGAAATGAAGTCATAATGGTATTTTTTAAATTTTAAATTTTTTTGCTTTTGTTTTGGAATTTTCAATTACACGTAGGGTAGGAACGGAATGGAACGATAATTTTTATAACAATCTATTTTGGCTTAAAATGAAGCCATAATGGTATTTTTTAATTTTTTGAATTTTTTTGCTATTGTTTTGGAATTTTCAATTACGCGTCAGGTAGGAACGATACGGAACGATAAATTTTATATTCTCTCTTTCTCCGCATTTTCAAATCTATTTTGGCTTGAAAGGATGCCATAATGGTATTTTTGAATTTTTTTTGCTATTTTTTTGTAATTTTCTATTATGCGTCGGGTTGGAACGGAACAGAACGAAACGACAATTTTTATTTTCTCTCTTTCTTTGTGTTTTCCAACCTATTTTGGCTTGAAAAGAAGCCATAATGGCATTTCTTAACTTTTTGAATTTTTTTGCCATTTTTTTGGAATTTTGTATTACGCGTCGTGTAGGAATGGAACGGAACGATAATTTTTATTACAACCAATTTTGGCTTAAAATGAAGCCATAATGGTATTTTTTAATTCTTTGAACTTTTTTGCTATTTTTTTGGAATTTTCTATTACGCGTCGGGAAGGAACGGAACGGAACGGAACGATAATTTTTATTTTTTCCCTTTCTCATCTTTTTCCAACCTATTTTGTCTTGAAAAGAATACATAACGGTATTTTTTTAATTTTTTGAATTTTTTTGCTATTTTTTTTGAATTTTCTATTACGCGTCGGGATGGAACGAAACGGAACGATACTCTTTATATTCTCTCTTTCTCGGCATTTTCCATTCAATTTTGGCTTGAAATGTAGCCATAGTGGTATTTTTTAATTTTTTGAATTCTTTTGCTATTTTTTTGGAATTTTCAATTACACGTAAGGTAGGAACGGAATGGAACGGAATGACAGTTTTTATTTTCGCTCTTTCTCTACGTTTTCCAACAAATTTTGGCTTGAAATGAAGCCATAATGGTATTGTTTAGTTTTTTCAATTTTTTTCCTATTTTTTTGGAATTCTCTTTTACGCGTCGTGTGGGAACGGAACGGACCGATAATTTTTACTTTCTCTCTTTCTCGGCCTTTTCCAACCTATTTTATCTTGAAATGTAGCAATAATGGTATACTTTAATTTTTTGAATTTATTGCTATTTTTTTTGAATTTTAAATTACGCGTCGGGTAGGAACGAAACGCAATGATAATTTTTATTTTATCTCCTTCTCCTCCTTTTCCAACCTATTTTTGGCTTGAAATGAAGCCATAATGGTATTTTTTAATTTTTAAATTTTTTTGCTATTTTTTTGAAATTTTCTATTTCGCGTCGGGTAGGAACAGAGCAGAACGAGAATTTTTATTTTCTCTCTTTCTCGGCCTTTTCCAACCTATTTTGGTTTTAAATGATGCCATAATGGTATTTCTGAATTTTTTTTGCTATTTTTTTGGAATTTTATATTACGCATCGGGTAGGATGCAACGAAAATTTTTACTTTCACTCTTTCACTGCATTTTCCAACCTATTTTGGCTTGAAAAGAAGCCATAATGGTGTTTCTTAACTTTTTAAATTTTTTTGCTATTTTTTTGGAATTTTCTATTTCGCGTCGGGTAGGAACAGAGCGGAACGAGAATTTTTATTTTCTCTCTTTCTCGTCCTTTTCCAACCTATTTTGTCTTGAAATCTAGCAATAATGGTATATTTTAATTTTTTGAATTTATTGCTATTTTTTTAGAATTTTAAATTACGCGTCGGGCAGGAACGAAACGTAACGATAATTTTTATTTTTTCCCTTTCTCATCATTTTCAAACCTATTCTGGCATGAAATGAAGGCATAATGGTATATTTTAATTTTTTTGAATTTTTTTGCTATATTCTTGTAATTTTCAATTACGCATCGAGTAGGAACGAAACGTAATGATAATTTTTATTTTCTCTCCTTCTCATCACTTTCCAACCTATTTTGGCTTGAAATGAGGCCATAATGGTATTTTTTTAGCTTTCTGAATTTTTTTGCAATTTTTTGGAATTTTCTATTTCGTGTCGGGTAGGAACGGAACGGAATGGAACGATAATTATTATTTTCTCTCTTTCTCGGCCTTTTCAAACCTATTTTGGCTTGAAAGGAAGCTGATGGGATAGCGGAAAATTACTTCATCTCTGGTTCGTCCATAGGGATCGTCCACACCCAAGGGACCAAATTAAACCAGGAAGTCACCCAAGGAGACTACGAGACGTTACTGATATGCTAACTGTAAACTATAACCAACAAGTTTCCCTTAGACGATGATAAGGTCGTCCAAGGACGTGTTCTATGGATGGACGACAGTGAAGTCGTCCATAAACGTTTCCATGGACGATGATCAATAGACCTTGCTTGACCCAGCCCGCCATACAGTAGGTGGACGAATGTACTACACTTAGTAAAATCCGATGTATTGAGCGGTTAACAAACCCTTGATTATCGCCCTAAGTTCCTCGAGTAGTTAACTTCCCTGAGCAGTTTTTAGCCGTTGGGGAAGTTATATCCGAACTCCCTGGCTTCCGTGAATCTTGGGGAAGTTACCGAGAAAATAACTACCCCAAGATCCCTATATAAAGGACCGGTCCGAACCAAATAAGGGTAAGAAATCTCTTAAACACAATATTCCAAAACATTCAAAACTCCATACTAACTTTCTCATCGGAGAGGGTTTGGCCGGTCATCTCCGGTCTCCTCTTTGACTGCATTTTCTTCTTTGCAGGCCTTACACCACCGTCGGTAGTCTCACCGAAGCCAGATTATCCAACCCAACTGATTTGAAGCGATATCAGTTGGCGCCGTCTGTGGGAAGAGTATAAGTAAGGCTGTTTTGTGACTCTTTTCCGCGACAAAGGGTTGGGATGGTCAGGACTAGGTCGAGGGCTACTAGCCCAGGCCGTCAGGGAAGCAGAGGCGCTTCAAGCGATCCCCAGCGCGATCGCCAATCTGCACCAGCCATGCAGAGATCGTCTGTTCCGCATGCGCAATCTATGGCGGCTGCAATGGCGGAATTGACTCGCTAAAACCAAGAGTTAAGAATGGAGATCAATCAGAGAAGACAGATGCGTGAGGAACATGAAGGAGGAGGACAAACACAAGGTCATGGCGATAGAGAAAATCTTGAGATTGGAAGTCAGTTAAGGGGCACAACTTCACGGACGGTGAAAGAAGAGATGGACCAAATGAAAAAGGTCATGCAGGAAATGAAGGAAAATATGAGGAGGACGAATCCTATAGAAGATTTGGTCCACAGAACTGATTCTCCCTTCACGGCTTCCATCAACGGTCATCCTCTACCATCAAAGTTCAAACTGTCTTCCCTGGATTCGTACGATGGAACGCGTGACCCGTTTGATCACATTGCTACTTTCAAAACGACAATGCACCTTCAAGGGCTTCCTGACGAAATCATGTGTAGAGCCTTCCCAACCACCCTTAAAGGCCCAGCACGGGTTTGGTTCAGCAAAATACCCCCAAGTTCTGTAAGTTCTTTTGAAGAGTTAAGCAAATTGTTTGTTAACAATTTCATTGGGGGACAGAGACACAAGCGTTCTTCATCTAGCTTGCTGACCATAGAGCAAGGGGAGAACGAAAGCCTGCGGTCATTCATCACTCGCTTCAACAGAGAAGCCCTTAGTGTGGACGAGGTAGACGACAAGCTTCTATTGGCGGCCTTCCACAACGGGATTAATTCTGACCTATTTATCCACAAGCTGTATGAGAAGGAGCCTCAAACCATGGCCGAGCTAGTTCATTCAGCTCAGAACTTCACGAATGCAGAAGATGCGATCATAGCCAAGAAGAGGAAAAGAGCTGAAAGAACGAAAGCACATCCAGCACGCCACTCAGAGCAAGTCCCTCGTCCAAAGAAGGGACGGACGGAAGATAAAAAGGAACGAGATAACAGGAAGACTGGTCCTTCGGGAAGAGGTCAAAACTACACGCCCTTGAATGCTCCCCTTGATCAGGTGCTCATGCAAATCAAGGACGACCCTTCTCTAAAATGGCCAGAGAAGATGAAGGGAGATCCCAATAAGCGCAATAAGAATAAATATTGTCGCTTCCACAGGGACCATGGGCATGACACTGATGAATGTTACGATCTGAAACAACAAATTGAGAATCTCATTAAACAAGGAAAGCTGAGGCATTTTGTCGGAAGGGATCATAGAGAGGAGAAGTTGAAAGGAAAAATGGAGGAATCGTCTCGCCCCCCACTTGGAGAGATAAGGATTATCATTGGAGGAAATTCAATGGGGCAATCTTCCAAATCGAAGAAAACGTATCTCAAAGTGGTTCAGAACGTCCAGCTCTCTGGACGATCTCCAAGGACGAATTCGATGGACGACCCTGCCATTTCCTTCACCGACGAAGATGCCGAGAGGATCCATCACCCGCATGACGATGCAATTGTCATTACTCTGCTTATTGCAGATTATACGACCAGGAGAGTGCTAGTGGATAATGGAAGCTCAGCAGACATATTGTACTATCCCGCCTTCCAACAGATGAGGCTTGGACGGGATCAACTTCGTCCAGTTTGCTCACCACTGATAGGGTTTGGAGGAATGAAGGTGCAGCCTGTGGGCACCATTACATTACCAGTAGTGGTAGGGTCATACCCACAGCAGGTAACTAGGGAAGTCAATTTCCTCGTGGTGGATTGTTCATCTTCGTACAATGCTATTATCGGAAGACCAACCCTGAACAGTTGGAAGGCGATAACGTCTACCTACCATCTATCAGTCAAATTCCCAACGGAGTATGGAATAGGCCAAGCACAAGGAGATCAGTTGGCAGCTAGAGAATGTTATTTAGCTATGATGGCTCTGGACGAGCAGGTGCAAACATTGAGTATTGAGGAGAGAAGGGTTGTTGCAGAGCCCATAGAAGTATTGGAAAATGTTCTTTTATAAGAAAATGATCTCGAGAAGTTCACTAGAATTGGAACAGGTATAAAGGAGAAGGCAAGAGAAGACCTCATCCAGTTCCTGAGAGAGAGTATCGACGTCTTTGCATGGAGTCATGACGACATGCCGGGAATCGATCCAAGTGTAATCACTCATCGATTGAACGTGTACCCCTTTTTTAAGCTTGTTCGCCAGAAGAAGAGGGTATTCGCTCCGGAGCGAGATAAGGCAATCAAGGAAGAGCTTCAGAAATTGACCATTGTCCAGTTCATTAAGGAAGTCTATTATCCGGATTGGTTAGCCAATGTGGTGATGGTGAAGAAAGCAAGTTGCAAGTGGAGAATATGCGTAGATTTCACTGACTTGAACAAGGCGTGTCCCAAAGATAGTTATCCTTTGCCACGCATTGATCAACTAGTAGACTCTACGGCTGGCCACCAATTGCTGAGCTTCATGGACGCCTTCTCAGGATACAACCAGATTAAGATGGATGAAGCTGATCAGGAGAAGACTTCCTTCATCACTAGCCAAGGCTTGTTTTGCTACAAAGTGATGCCCTTCGGTCTGAAGAACGCGGGGGCAACTTATCAAAGGCTGGTAAATCATATGTTTCGTCTGCAGATAGGACGGAATGTAGAGGTTTATGTTGACGACATGCTTGTGAAGAGCATAGACGAGGGAAGCCATTTGGACGATCTACAGGAAACCTTTGAAACACTTAGGCGGTATAAGATGAAATTGAACCCAAGTAAATGTGCGTTCGGAGTATCATCGGGAAAGTTTCTAGGCTTCATGGTCTCCCAAAGATAGTTATCCTTTGCCACGCATTGATCAACTAGTAGACTCTACGGCTGGCCACCAATTGCTGAGCTTCATGGACGCCTTCTCAGGATACAACCAGATTAAGATGGATGAAGCTGATCAGGAGAAGACTTCCTTCATCACTAGCCAAGGCTTGTTTTGCTACAAAGTGATGCCCTTCGGTCTGAAGAACGCGGGGGCAACTTATCAAAGGCTGGTAAATCATATGTTTCGTCCGCAGATAGGACGGAATGTAGAGGTTTATGTTGACGACATGCTTGTGAAGAGCATAGACGAGGGAAGCCATTTGGACGATCTACAGGAAACCTTTGAAACACTTAGGCGGTATAAGATGAAATTGAACCCAAGTAAATGTGCGTTCGGAGTATCATCGGGAAAGTTTCTAGGCTTCATGGTCTCGCAAAGGGGGATTGAGGCGAATCCAGACAAGATCCAAGCCATACTGGACATGGAGCCACCAAAGAACATCAAAGAAGTCCAATCCCTCACTGGACGAGTTGCTGCTTTGAACAGGTTTGTTTCGAAAGCCACAGACAAATGTCTACCTTTCTTCAAAGTCCTCAGGAAGGCATTCGAATGGACGGACGAATGTCAGAAGGCTTTCCAAGACCTGAAGGACTATCTCACTAGAGCTCCATTATTAAGTCCGTCCGAGCAAGGAGAAGAACTGTACCTGTACTTAGCGGTGTCCCCACACGGCGTAAGTTCAGCTCTAGTCAGAGAGGAAGGAAAAGTGCAAAAACCCGTGTACTACACAAGCCGAGCACTTAGAGGGGCAGAGGGAAGGTACCCACTTATAGAGAAGTTGGCTTTTGCACTAATAACAGCTTCCAGGAAGTTAAGACATTACTTCCAAGTTCATGTCATCAATGTCATGACAGACCATCCGCTCAAAAAGGCAATGAACAAGCTGGAAGCCGCAGGACGACTGATTCAATGGGCGGTGGAACTCAGTGAATTTGACATTCGGTACCAACCGAGAAATGCAATAAAGGCTCAAGCCCTAGCAGATTTCATTGCAGAGTTCACTCCCAATTACGAGGACCATGGCGAAGGAGAGTACAATAAAAAATGGGTTGTCCATGTAGATGGATCGTCCACATCGTATGCTGGAGGAATCGGAGTTGTTTTGCAGTCACCAGAAGGAGACAAGTTGAAATACAAAGCTCGTTTGCAATACCAGCCTACTAATAATGAAGTGGAGTACGAAGCCCTTTTAAAGGGGTTGGAGTTGGCTAAGTCTGTAGACGCAGACTCAATACTTGTCTTGGGAGACTCTCAGTTGGTCATGGGCCAAGTAAATGGACTATGTGAAGCGAAGGAAGACAGAATGAAGAAATATTTAAAGAAGGTAGTGCGACTTGTAAAGAAATTTAAGAAAGCTGATTTCATTCGAATCCCAAGGGAAGAGAATGTGGAAGCGGATACTCTGGCAAAGGAAGCGTCTGCAAATGAAGCAGTGGACGGATTGGATGCAGTACAATATATGCCTAGTATAGACCTTCCAGAGATACTGCAGATAGAAGGTGATGGAAATTGGATGATCCCTATAGTGTCATACTTGAAGGATGGAAGGCTTCCAGAAGAGAAGGACGAAGCAAGGAAGCTCAAGGTCAAGTCAGCCAGGTACGTACTTATAGACGAAGTGTTATACAAAAGAGGTTTTTCCCAACCTCTCTTAAGATGTCTGGCCCCAGACGAGGCAAACTACATGTTAAGGGAGGTTCATGAAGGAGCATGTGGCAACCATTCGGGAGCCAGATCACTCGTCCATAAAGTCATCCGTAGCGGATTCTATTGGCCAACCATCCAAGCTGATGCCAAGGCATATGTTAAAGTATGTGATCAATGTCAGCGCTTCAGCAACATTCCCAGACAACCCGCAGAGTATCTCACGCCCATGATAGCCCCTTGGCCTTTCGCGCAATGGGGACTAGACATTTTGGGGCCCTTCCCAACTGGGACTCGGCAAATGAAGTTTCTGGTAGTAGGAATAGACTACTTCACAAAATGGGTGGAAGCCGAACCCTTAGCAAAAATTACACAACAGAATGTCAAGAACTTCGTCTGGAAGAACATTGTATGCAGATTCGGCGTATCAAGAGCACTAGTGTCTGACAATGGACGACAGTTCGACAATACACCTTTCAAAGAATTCTATGAACAGCTTGGAATGAAGAATCACTACTCCTCACCCGCCCACCCACAGGCCAATGGCCAGGCAGAAGTAGCAAACCGATCCTTGTTGAAGATCATCAAGACTCGGCTTAAAGGGGCAAAGGGCGTATGGCCGGACGAGCTACCAGGTGTTTTATGGGCTTACAGAACAACAGTGAGAACTCCGACAGGGGAAACTCCTTTTAAACTGGCCTACGGAAGCGAGGCAGTTATACCAGCAGAGGTACACATGATGAGCCACAGGGTGAGGAAGTATCAAGCTGAAGAAAACGAAGAACAGCTCCGTCTTAACCTTGACCTCATGGACGAAGTCAGGATGGATGCAGAACAGAGAACAGCGAGGTACAAAAATCTCATGGCCAGACAGTATGATGCCATGGTGAAGCCTAGGCGCTTCAATATTGGGGATCTCGTCCTGAAAAAGGTTACCTTGGCAACAAGAAACCCAGCCTATGGGAAACTGGGACCAAATTGGGAAGGACCCTACAGGGTCATCAACTGCAAGAGGCAAGGATCTTATTATCTGGAAGCTCTGGATGGACAGAGGCTTGAACACCCTTGGAACGTTGAGCATCTAAGAAGATACTATCAGTAAGTGTTGGCTCCGTACTCTGGACGAAAGTGGCCATAGACGACATCCCTGGACGAATGGAATTTAATATTCGTGTTTGTTTACTGCTTTATGTTTGTTAATAATCCCCTAGAAAGTACTTGTACTATTCTTGGATGAATTTGTGTGGTTTTTATTATTGTGTGTTTTTATCCCCTAAGGCACTAGCTCTCGAGCATGTGCCATACCTATGGACAAGTATTTGCATAAGTTTGGATTTTTAGTTATATATATATATGATGTATTTTCAAGTACATACATAGTTGTATGAGAATCCCTCATTCTTTTTATGCATTTATCCAGAATGATCCATTAAGGGCAAACAAGCATGGACGGATAAATTCCTTGGACGCAAGGATGTATCGTCCGTAAGTTTGACTCAAAGGAGAAAAACACCAAGGCATGCACGTCTAAAGCTTAAGACAGGATGCAATCCTAGCAACCCTCGTCTAAGCCATGAAGGAACCAAGGTGTTCCAAATTGTAGACTCCTCGTCCAACACATGGACGAATAAAAGCAATATCAAACCTTCCGTCCAAACCCTGGACGGAAAAAGGTTGTGTAATGCAAACCCATAAACGAGATCTAACCATCACAGCAATTCTGTGCATGGACGGAAGTTTAATGGAAATTATTCTACTGACGTTGTTCGTAGACGAGATCTACTCTGTTTTGGTGATGTAAAAGAAATTCACCTACATATTTAAGACGGGGTAAGCAAATTTCCTGAATGGACGAACCACACGTCCACGAAAGGGACATGGACGATATAAACGTTCATACATAAAAACATTCAAACACTGATGTAAATGAGAAACATACATTCATTCAATTTGAAAAAGGGTGGACGACCAACGTACCAAAAACCCTTGAATGTTTAAAAATAAAAAACCCAAAACTGATTATATGCATAACTCGTCCATAAATTTGGACGAGATAATTGTACTTGGGTAAATTTGAATATGATGAAGAAATAAAGCCCAAAACAACGGGCACTACTAAAAAAAAAAAGAATCTACTTAGAGCCGTCCTGATTCACTTCATTGGAGGCGTCGTCCAGGATGTTGACGTCCTCAGTACTCGTCTGCAGTAAGGAACTCTCAGTGGCGAGGGGAAGCTTGAACGAATCAAAGTCCAACTCAGGATAAGTCTCCTTTGCATCAGCACGAAAGTCTTCATAGCCTGCTGCATAGTGACTATCTAGAGCTTTCTTATGCTCGTCAGACTTCTTAAAGGCTGCAACAGCTTCTCCCCGTGCTTTCTCTAAGGACGAGACAAATGATGCAATCTGCCCCTCGAGATAGACGATGCGAGTATCTTTCTCAATGTTGTCAGCTTTAAGTTCTTCCACCTCGTTCTTGAGTTTCGTCTCACTTCCTTGCAGACGATTGAAATCTTCAGTCAACCTGATCACCTCCCCCTTCTTTAGCAAAATTTCGTTGTTCAGCTCCTTAGCTTCGTCCTTAGCCGTCTTGACCTCAGCAGCAAGCTCCTTAGCCTGGCAGGTTGCTGTGTAGAACTTTGACATAGCCTGTTCATGGACGAATGTAAGTTGAAAAAGAAAATAATGATAGTAACGACAGGAGAGAGCAAAGCAAAACACAAGGACGAAAAGAACTCACCTTAAAAAGGTCGTGGATTCCAGAGCGTTCAAATTCTCTCACGGACATGTTGTAACATTCATTTACTTCATTGTCCGTGACGATCCTTTTGAACGTCCTCCAGGCGTAGTTCTCGTCCAGCACCAGATTGGAAGGACGGTCAGATGGCTCAGACGGGCCAGGCTTGCGAGAGTTTTTGGTTGAAGGGGGAGGATCAGCCTGGACGGGATGAACAGTTTGGACGGGCTCCACGTCGACAAGGGGCTCGTCCAAGTTCACAGTGGGGGGTGTGAACTTGGGAACCTTGGGGATTGGAGTCTTCACAGGTCTCTGCTTCTTGGCACCTCGACGACTTGGAAGGTCGTCCAGATCCACAGCACTGGATATTGATTTAGACTTCCTCTTCCCTCCCTGGACGGACGCTACTGGGACCACAGGAGGAGCAGCCACGTCTTCGTCCCCACTGGTCACAGTTTTTTCCCTATTTTCCCTCATTGTGATTATCCCTGCGACGAGGAAAACCAATTAAAAAAAAAAAAAAAAAACAACAACAAAACAACAAAGAGCAAAATGATATGGACGACACTCACTTCGACGAGTAGTGTCTTCGTGACTGAGATTCTCGGCGGTGGGTAATGGACCAAGTCCCCAAGTTGCTAGACGGCTGAGGGTGACGAGATCGTGGAAAGTCCTACCAGGGAAGGCGCGGACTTCGTCTATCCGGTCCAAATAAATTTTGTCCAAACGTGGACGAATAACAGCTGCAGTACCAAAAGAAAGAGTTAGACGAAAGAAAGATGGAAAACATATGAGAATATAAAACAAAATGAAAAGAAAACATACCCTCAGGACGAAGACGACCTAGAGGGCTGGTAAAAGGTGGGAAGAGGGGAATACCCACGTCAGCTGGGTCCCCAGCCCAATTTCCAGAAAGTATGAAAAACTCTTTTTTCCAAAGTCTGTCAGACGAACTACGCCCCTTTATTAAACTATACTGAGGGCCTCTGGACGAAAACTGGTAAAAACCAGCAGACTTCTTTATTTCTGAAGGCTTATAGCAGTAAAGGAACTCGTCCACTGTAATTGGACGGTTCCCTTCCAACGCCTCACGCCATAGCACTTGCATGGCAACTATCGTCCTCCAACCATTGGGGTTGAGTTGGTTAGGTCCAATACCCAATCTATGGAGGAGGTCTCTACAAAAGGAATTTAAGGGAAACCTAAGGCCAGCTAAGAGATAAGAAGCGTACACTCCTAAACCAGAGGACGGGGAGCAACACCACTCTCCTGCCTCAGGTAGACGAGGGTTAAACTCCCTAGGAATTTGATACCTATCTATGATGGTTTTTAACTTAGCAGCGTCTAAGCTAGAAGCCACCTCTGGGGCACAGCTATAAATGACATCTTCCTCGTCCTCGTCTTGAGGAGGACTAGGTGGCTGTCTGGACAAGCTAGCCCCAGATCCAGAAGCCATTCTACGCTGTAGTTCCTAAAGGAATGCCAGGCACCCCAGACGAGTAATGTTCGTCGGAGGAGTCGTAGGACGCACTACTCTCACTACTCTCACCACTGTCAGAAGTGTCGTCCTGATACTCGTCTATCTCTCTCTCTAAACTACTAGACGAAGACATGTTCGAAATGAATAAGCTAAAAACCTAAAAAGAGAAAGGAAGTACCTGGTAAAACTAGGAAGAAGAGTTAGACGAAGCTCTTGGACGATATGGCAGAAGGGGAATTGAGAGAAGAAGTGAGGGGCAAGGCTGGGAATGCACTATTTATAGGGCCCAGAAGTAGGGACAACGAAGCGACACGCGCCACTCAGCAAGTGACACGTGGCAATACCGTCGAAAACACAATCGACGCAACAGCGAAACGACACCCTCCACTCAGGAATTGACGCGTGTCACTTCCTTGGGAAAGACGAGAGAACACAAAAAGTCAACCAATGGCATTGCGACACGTGGATCACAAACCGCTGTGGATTAGCTCCAGATTATGTCAATATCCTGGACGACCCCTTGAACGAAGGGGCAACTGATGGGATAGTGGAAAATTACTTCATCTCTGGTTCGTCCATAGGGAACGTCCACACCCAAGGGACCAAATTAAACCAGGAAGTCACCCAAGGAGACTACGAGACGTTACTGATATGCTAACTGTAAACTATAACCAACAAGTTTCCCTTAGACGATGATAAGGTCGTCCAAGGACGTGTTCTATGGATGGACGACAGTGAAGTCGTCCATAAACGTTTCCATGGACGATGATCAATAGACCTTGCTTGACCCAGCCCGCCATACAGTAGGTGGACGAATGTACTACACTTAGTAAAATCCGATGTATTGAGCGGTTAACAAACCCTTGATTATCGCCCTAAGTTCCTCGAGTAGTTAACTTCCCTGAGCAGTTTTTAGCCGTTGGGGAAGTTATATCCGAACTCCCTGGCTTCCGTGAATCTTGGGGAAGTTACCGAGAAAATAACTACCCCAAGATCCCTATATAAAGGACCGGTCCGAACCAAATAAGGGTAAGAAATCTCTTAAACACAATATTCCAAAACATTCAAAACTCCATACTAACTTTCTCATCGGAAAGGGTTTGGCCGGTCATCTCCGGTCTCCTCTTTGACTGCATTTTCTTCTTTGCAGGCCTTCCACCACCGTCGGTAGTCTCACCGAAGCCAGATTATCCAACCCAACTGATTCGAAGCGATATCAAAAGCCATAATGGTATTTTTTTTTTAATTTTCTGAATTTTTTTACTATTTTTTTGGAATTTTTTATTCCGTGCCGTGTAGGAACGGAACGGACCGATAATTTCTACTTTCTCTCTTTCTCGGCCTTTTCCGACCAATTTTGTCTTGAAATCTAGCAATAATGGTATATTTTAATTTTTTGAATTTGTTGCTATTTTTTTGGAATTTTCAATTACGCGTCGGGTAGGAATGAAACGTAACGATAATTATTATTTTTTCCCATTCTCCTCCTTTTCCAACCTATTTTTGGCTTGAAATGAAGCCATAATGGTATTTTTTAACTTTTTAATTTTTTTTGCTATTTTTTTGGAATTTTCTATTACGCGTCCGGTAGGGACGAAACGAAAATTTTTATTTTCTCTCTTTCGTTGCGTTTTCCAACCTATTTTGGCTTGAAAAGAAGCCATAATGGTGTTTCTTAACTTTTTAAATTTTTTTGCTATTTTTTTAGAATTTTGTATTTCGCGTCGGGTAGGAGCGGAGCGGAACGAGAATTTTTATTTTCTCTCTTTCTCGGCCTTTTCCAACCTATTTTGTCTTTAAATGATGCCATAATGGTATTTTTGAATTATTTTGCTATTTTTTTAAAATTTTCTATTACGCATCGGGTAGGAACGGAACAGAACGAATCGAAAATTTTTATTCTCTCTTTCGCTGCGTTTTCTAACCTATTTTGGCTTGAAAAGAAGCCATAATGGTTTTCTTAACTTTTTAAATTTTTTTACTATTTTTTTAGAATTTTCTATTTCGCGTTGAGTAGGAGCGGAGCGGAACGAGAATTTTTATTTTCTCTCTTTCTCGTCCTTTTCCAACCTATTTTGTCTTGAAATCTAGCAATAATGGTATATTTTAATTTTTTGAATTTATTGCTATTTTTTTGGAATTTTAAATTACGCGTCGGGTAGGAACGAAACGTAACGAGAATTTTTATTTTTTCCCTTTCTCATCATTTTCAAACCTATTCTGGCTTGAAATGAAGGCATAATGGTATATTTTAATTTTTTTGAATTTTTTTGCGATATTCTTGTAATTTTCAATTACGCATCGAGTAGGAACGAAACGTAATGATAATTTTTATTTTCTCTCCTTCTCATCACTTTCCAACCTATTTTGGCTTGAAATGAGGCCATAGTGGTATTTTTTAGCTTTCTGAATTTTTTTGCAATTTTTTGGAATTTTCTATTTCGTGTCGGGAACGTAACGGAACGGAACGGAACGATAATTATTATTTTCTCTCTTTCTCGGCCTTTTCAAACCTATTTTGGCTTGAAAGGAAGCAATAATGGTATTTTTTGAATTTTTTTACTATTTTTTTGGAATTTTTTATTCCATGCCGTGAAGGAACGGAACGGACCGATAATTTTTACTTTCTCTCTTTCTCGGCCTTTTCCGACCAATTTTGTCTTGAAATCTAGCAATAATGGTATATTTTAATTTTTTGAATTTATTGCTATTTTTTTGGAATTTTCTATTACGCGTCCGGTAGTGACGAAACAGAACGAAATGAAAATTTTTATTTTCTCTCTTTCGCTGCGTTTTCCAACCTATTTTGGCTTGAAAAGAAGCCATAATGGTGTTTCTTAACTTTTTAAATTTTTTTGCTATTTTTTTAGAATTTTCTATTTCGCGTCGGGTAGGAGCGGAGCGGAACGAGAATTTTTATTTTCTCTCTTTCTCGGCCTTTTCCAACCTATTTTGGCTTTAAATGATGCCATAATGGTATTTTCGAATTATTTTGCTATTTTTTTAGAATTTTCTATTACGCATCAGGTAAGAACGGAACAGAACGAATCGAAAATTTTTATTCTCTGTTTCGCTGCGTTTTCTAACCTATTTTGGCTTGAAAAGAAGCCATAATGGCTTCTTAACTTTTTAAATTTTTTTTGCAATTTTTTTGGAATTTTCTATTTCGCGTTGGGTAAGAACAGAGCGGAACGAGAATTTTTATTTTCTCTCTTTCTAGGCCTTTTCCAACCTATTTTGGCTTGAAATGATGCCATAATGGTATTTTTGAATTTTTTTTGCTATTTTTTTGCTTTTGTTTTGGATTTTTCAATTACGCTTCGGGTAGGAACGGAACGGAACGATAATTTTTATTTTTTCCCTTTCTCATCTTTTTCCAACCTATTTTGGCTTGAAAAGAATACATAACGGTATTTTTTTAATTTTTTGAATTTTTTTGCTATTTTTTTTTAAATTTTCAATTACGCGTCGGGATGGAACGAAACGGAACGGTACTCTTTTTACTCTCTCTTTCTCAGCATTTTCCATCCAATTTTGGCTTGAAATGTAGCCATAGTGGTATTTTTTAATTTTTTGAATTCTTTTGCTATTTTTTTGGAATTTTCAATTACGCGTAAGGTAGGAACGGAATGGAACGGAATGACATTTTTTATTTTCGCTCTTTCTCTGCGTTTTCCAACAAATTTTGGCTTGAAATGAAGCCATAATGGTATTGTTTAGTTTTTTGAATTTTTTTCCTATTTTTTTGGAATTCTCTTTTACGCGTAGTGTAGGAACGGAACGGACTGATAATTTTTACTTTCTCTCTTTCTCGGCCTTTTCCAACCTATTTTGTCTTGAAATGTAGCAATAATGGTATACTTTAATTTTTTGAATTTATTGATATTTTTTTTGAATTTTAAATTACGCGTCGGGTAAAAACGAAACGTAACGATAATTTTTATTTTATCTCCTTCTCCTCCTTTTCCAACCTATTTTTGGCTTGTAATGAAGCCATAATGGTATTTTTTAATTTTTAAATTTTTTTGCTATTTTTTTGAAATTTTCTATTTCGCGTCGGGTAGGAACGGAGCAGAACTAGAATTTTTATTTTCACTTTTTCTCGGCCATTTCCAACCTATTTTGGCTTTAAATGATGCCATAATATTTTTTTAATTTTTTTTGCTATTTTTTTGGAATTTTATATTACGCATCGGGTAGGAACGAAACAGAACGCAATGAAAATTTTTATTTTCACTCTTTTGCTGCGTTTTCCAACCTATTTTGGCTTGAAAAGAAGCCATAATGGTGTTTCTTAACTTTTTAAATTTTTTTGCTATTTTTTTGAAATTTTCTATTTCGCGTCGGGTAGGAACGGAGCGGAACGAGAATTTTTATTTTCTCTCTTTCTCGGCCTTTTCCAAGCTATTTTGGCTTTAAATGATGCCATAATGGTATTTTTGAATTATTTTGCTATTTTTTTGGAATTTTCTATTACGCATCGGGTAGGAACGAAACAGAACGAATCGAAAAATTTTATTCTCTCTTTCGCTGCATTTTCCAACCTATTTTGGCTTGAAAAGAAGCCATAATGGTGTTTCTTAACTTCTTAAATTTTTTTGCTATTTTTTTGGAATTTTCTATTTCGCGTCGGGTAGGAACGGAGCGGAACGAGAATTTTTATTTTCTCTCTTTCTCGGCCTTTTCCAACCTGTTTTGTTTTGAAATGAAGCAATAATGGTATATTTTAACTTTTTGAATTTTATTGCTATTTTTTTGGAATTTTAAATTACGCGTCGGGTAGGAACGAAACGTAACGATAATTTTTATTTTATCTTCTTCTCCTCCTTTTCCAACCTATTTTTGGCTTTAAATGAAGCCATTATGGTATTTTTTAACTTTTTAAATTTTTTTGCTATTTTTTTGGAATTTTCTATTTTGCGTCGGGTAGGAACAGAGCGGAACGAGAATTTTTATTTTCTCTTTTTCTAGGCCTTTTCCAACCTATTTTGGCTTGAAATGATGCCATAATGGTATTTTTAAATTTTTTTGCTATTTTTTTGCTTTTGTTTTGGAATTTTCAATTACGAGTCGGGTAGGAACGGAACGGAACGGAATGATAATTTTTATTTTTACCCTTTCTCATCTTTTTCCAATGTATTTTGGCTTGAAAAGAATACATAACGGTATGTTTTAATTTTTTGAATTTTTTTGCTATTTTTTTTAATTTTCTATTACGCGTCCGGATTGAACGAAACGGAACAGTACTCTTTATATTCTCTCTTTCTCGGCATTTTCCAACCAATTTTGGCTTGAAATGAAGCCATAGTGGTATTTTTTAATTTTTTGAATTCTTTTGTTATTTTTTTGGAATTTTCAATTACGCGTATGGTAGGAACGGAATGGAACAGAATGACAGTTTTTATTTTCTCTCTTTCTCTGTGTTTTCCAACCAATTTTGTCTTGAAATGAAGCCATAATGGTATTGTTTAGTTTTTTGAATTTTTTTTCCTATTTTTTTGGAATTTTCTATTACGCGTAATGTAGGAACGGAATAGAACGATAGTTTTTATTTTTTATTTTTTATTTTTCTTGGCCTTTTCCAACCTATTTTGGCTTCAAATGATGCCATAATGGTATATTTTAATTTTTTCAATTTTATTGCTATTTTTTTGGAATTTTCAATTTCGCATGGGGTAGGAACGGAACGGAACGATAATTTTTATTTTCTCTCCTTCTCGGCCTTTTCCAACCAGTTTTGGCTTGAACGGAAGCCATAATGGTATTTTTTTAATTTTTTGAACTTCTTTGGTATTTTATTGGAATTTTCTATTACGCGTCTTGTAGGAACGGAACGGAACGGACCGATAATTTTTATTTTCTCTCTTTCTAGGCCTTTTCCAACCTATTTTGTTTTGAAATGAAGCAATAATGGTATATTTTAATTTTTTGAATTTTATTGCTATTTTTTTGGAATTTTAAATTACGCGTCAGGTAGGAACGAAACGTAACGATAATTTTTATTTTATCTTCTTCTCCTCCTTTCGCTGCGTTTTCCAACCTATTTTGGCTTGAAAAGAAGTCATAATGGTGTTTCTTAACTTTTTAAATTTTTTTGCTATTTTTTTGGAATTTTCTATTTCGCGTCGGGTAGGAACGGAGCGGAACGAGAATTTTTATTTTCTCTCTTTCTAGGCCTTTTCCAACCTATTTTGGCTTGAAATGATGCCATAATCGTATTTTTGAATTTTTTTGCTATTTTTTTGCTTTTGTTATGGAATTTTCAATTACGCGTCGGGTAGGAACGGAACGGAACGGAACGATAATTTTTGTTTTTTCCCTTTCTCATCTTTTTCCTACCTATTTTGGCTTGAAAAGAATACATAACGGTATTTTTGAATTTTTTGAATTTTTTTGCTATTTTTTTTGAATTTTCTATTACTCGTCGAGATGGAACGAAACGGAACGGTACTCTTTATATTCTCTCTTTCTCGACATTTTCCAACCAATTTTGGCTTGAAATGAAGCTATAGTGGTATTTTTTAATTTCTTGAATTTTTTTGGAATTTTCTATTACGCGTCGGGTAAGAATGGAATGAAACGGAATGACAGTTTTTATTTTCTCTCTTTCTCTGTGTTTTCCAACCAATTTTGGCTTGAAATGAAGCAATAATGGTATTGTTTAGTTTTTTGAATTTTTTTGGAATTTTCTATTACCCGTCATGTAAGAACGCAACGGAACGATAATTTTTATTTTTTCTCTTTCTCAGCCTTTTCCAACCTATTTTGGCTTGAAATGAAGCCATAATGGAATATTTTAATTTGTTGAATTTTTTTGCTTTTGTTTTGGAATTTTCAATTACGTGTCGGGTAGGAAGGGAACGGAACGATAATTTTTATTTTCTCCCTTTCACATCTTTTCCAACCTATTTTGGCTTGAAATGAAGCCATAATGGTATATTTTAATTTGTTGAATTTTTTTGCTTTTGTTTTGGAATTTTCAATTGCGTGTCGGGTAGGAAGGGAACGGAACGATAATTTTTATTTTCTCCCTTTCTCATCTTTTCCAACCTATTTTGGCTTGAAATGAAGCCATAATAGTATATTTTAATTTTTTAAATTTTTTTGCTTTTGTTTTGAAATTTTCAATTACGCGTCGGGTAGGAACGAAACGGAACGATAATTTTTATTTTCTCCCTTTCTCGTTTTTTCAAACCTATTTTGGCTTGAAATGAAGGCATAATAGTGTTTTTTAATTTTTTTCATTTTTATTGCTATTTTTTAGGAATTTTCAATTTCGCGTCGGGTAGGAACAGAACGGAACGGAATGACAGTTTTTATTTTCGCTCTTTCTCGGCCTTTTCCACCCTATTTTGGCTTGAAATGAAGCCATAATGGTATATTTTAATTTTTTGAATTTTTTTGCCTTTGTTTTGGAATTTTCAATTACGCGTCGGGAAGGAACGAAACGGAACGATACTTTTTATTTTCTCCCTTTCTCATCTTTTTCCAACCTATTTTGGCTTGAAAAGAATACATAACGGTATTTTTTAATTTTTTGAATTTTTTTGCTATGTTTTTGGAATTTTCTATTACGCGTCGGGTTGGAACGAAACGTAATGATGATTTTTGTTTTCTCTCTTTCGCATCCTTTTCCGACCTATTTTGGCTTGAACTGAAGCCATAATGGTATTTTTTTAATTTTTGAATTTTTTGACTATTTTTTTTGAATTTTCGATTTCGCGTCGGGTAGGAACGAAACGGAACGATACTTTTTATATTCTCTCTTTCTCAGCATTTTCCAACCTATTTTGGCTTGAAATGAAGCCATAGTGGTATTTCTTAATTTTTGGAATTTTTTTGATATTTTTTTGGAATTTTCTATTTCGAGTCGGGTAGAAACGGAACGGAACGGAACGATAATTATTATTTTCTCTCTTTCTTAGCCTTTTCAAACCTATTTTGGCTTGAAAAGAAGCCATAATGGTGTTTTTTAACTTTTTCAATTTTTTTGCTATTTTTTTGGAATTTTCCATTACGCGTCGTGTAGGAACGGAACGGACCGATAATTTTAATTTTTTCTCTTTCTCGGCCTTTTCCATCCTATTTTGGTTTGAAATGAAGCAATAATGGTATATTTTAATTTTTTGACCTTTATTGCTATTTTTTTGGAATTTTAAATTACGCGCCGGGTAGGAACGAAACGTAACGATAATTTTTATTTTATCTCCTTCTCCACCTTTTCCAACCTATTTTTGGCTTGAAATGAAGCCATAAAGGTATTTTTTTTAATTTTTAAATTTTTTTGCTATTTTTTTGGAATTTTCAATTTCGCGTCGGGTAGGAACGGAGCAAAACGAGAATTTTTATTTTCTCTATTTCTCGTCCTTTTCCAACCTATTTTGGCTTTAAATGATGCCATAATGGTATTTTTGAATTATTTTGCTATTTTTTTGGAATTTTCTATTACGCATCGGGTAGGAACGAAACAGAACGAAACGAAAATTTTGACTTTCTCTCTTTCGCTGCATTTTCCAACCTATTTTGGCTTGGAAAGAAGCCATAATGGTGTTCCTTAACTTTTTAAATTTTTTTCCTATTTTTTTGGAATTTTCTATTCCGCGTCGGGTAGGAACGGAGCGGAACGAGAATTTTTATTTTCTCTCTTTCTAGGCCTTTTCCAACCTATTTTGGCTTGAAATGATGCCATAATCGTATTTTTGAATTTTTTTGCTATTTTTTTGCTTTTGTTATGGAATTTTCAATTACGCGTCGGGTAGGAACGGAACGGAACGGAACGATAATTTTTGTTTTTTCCCTTTCTCATCTTTTTCCTACCTATTTTGGCTTGAAAAGAATACATAACGGTATTTTTGAATTTTTTGAATTTTTTTGCTATTTTTTTTGAATTTTCTATTACTCGTCGAGATGGAACGAAACGGAACGGTACTCTTTATATTCTCTCTTTCTCGACATTTTCCAACCAATTTTGGCTTGAAATGAAGCTATAGTGGTATTTTTTAATTTCTTGAATTTTTTTGGAATTTTCTATTACGCGTCGGGTAAGAATGGAATGAAACGGAATGACAGTTTTTATTTTCTCTCTTTCTCTGTGTTTTCCAACCAATTTTGGCTTGAAATGAAGCAATAATGGTATTGTTTAGTTTTTTGAATTTTTTTGGAATTTTCTATTACCCGTCATGTAAGAACGCAACGGAACGATAATTTTTATTTTTTCTCTTTCTCAGCCTTTTCCAACCTATTTTGGCTTGAAATGAAGCCATAATGGAATATTT
The DNA here is from genome assembly GCA_035136125.1 of Quercus rubra. Classification (NCBI taxonomy): domain Eukaryota; kingdom Viridiplantae; phylum Streptophyta; class Magnoliopsida; order Fagales; family Fagaceae; genus Quercus; species Quercus rubra. Next base: position 42,682,342 of record CM068733.1, read on the forward strand.
TAATTTGTTGAATTTTTTTGCTTTTGTTTTGGAATTTTCAATTACGTGTCGGGTAGGAAGGGAACGGAACGATAATTTTTATTTTCTCCCTTTCACATCTTTTCCAACCTATTTTGGCTTGAAATGAAGCCATAATGGTATATTTTAATTTGTTGAATTTTTTTGCTTTTGTTTTGGAATTTTCAATTGCGTGTCGGGTAGGAAGGGAACGGAACGATAATTTTTATTTTCTCCCTTTCTCATCTTTTCCAACCTATTTTGGCTTGAAATGAAGCCATAATAGTATATTTTAATTTTTTAAATTTTTTTGCTTTTGTTTTGAAATTTTCAATTACGCGTCGGGTAGGAACGAAACGGAACGATAATTTTTATTTTCTCCCTTTCTCGTTTTTTCAAACCTATTTTGGCTTGAAATGAAGGCATAATAGTGTTTTTTAATTTTTTTCATTTTTATTGCTATTTTTTAGGAATTTTCAATTTCGCGTCGGGTAGGAACAGAACGGAACGGAATGACAGTTTTTATTTTCGCTCTTTCTCGGCCTTTTCCACCCTATTTTGGCTTGAAATGAAGCCATAATGGTATATTTTAATTTTTTGAATTTTTTTGCCTTTGTTTTGGAATTTTCAATTACGCGTCGGGAAGGAACGAAACGGAACGATACTTTTTATTTTCTCCCTTTCTCATCTTTTTCCAACCTATTTTGGCTTGAAAAGAATACATAACGGTATTTTTTAATTTTTTGAATTTTTTTGCTATGTTTTTGGAATTTTCTATTACGCGTCGGGTTGGAACGAAACGTAATGATGATTTTTGTTTTCTCTCTTTCGCATCCTTTTCCGACCTATTTTGGCTTGAACTGAAGCCATAATGGTATTTTTTTAATTTTTGAATTTTTTGACTATTTTTTTTGAATTTTCGATTTCGCGTCGGGTAGGAACGAAACGGAACGATACTTTTTATATTCTCTCTTTCTCAGCATTTTCCAACCTATTTTGGCTTGAAATGAAGCCATAGTGGTATTTCTTAATTTTTGGAATTTTTTTGATATTTTTTTGGAATTTTCTATTTCGAGTCGGGTAGAAACGGAACGGAACGGAACGATAATTATTATTTTCTCTCTTTCTTAGCCTTTTCAAACCTATTTTGGCTTGAAAAGAAGCCATAATGGTGTTTTTTAACTTTTTCAATTTTTTTGCTATTTTTTTGGAATTTTCCATTACGCGTCGTGTAGGAACGGAACGGACCGATAATTTTAATTTTTTCTCTTTCTCGGCCTTTTCCATCCTATTTTGGTTTGAAATGAAGCAATAATGGTATATTTTAATTTTTTGACCTTTATTGCTATTTTTTTGGAATTTTAAATTACGCGCCGGGTAGGAACGAAACGTAACGATAATTTTTATTTTATCTCCTTCTCCACCTTTTCCAACCTATTTTTGGCTTGAAATGAAGCCATAAAGGTATTTTTTTAATTTTTAAATTTTTTTGCTATTTTTTTGGAATTTTCAATTTCGCGTCGGGTAGGAACGGAGCAAAACGAGAATTTTTATTTTCTCTATTTCTCGTCCTTTTCCAACCTATTTTGGCTTTAAATGATGCCATAATGGTATTTTTGAATTATTTTGCTATTTTTTTGGAATTTTCTATTACGCATCGGGTAGGAACGAAACAGAACGAAACGAAAATTTTGACTTTCTCTCTTTCGCTGCATTTTCCAACCTATTTTGGCTTGGAAAGAAGCCATAATGGTGTTCCTTAACTTTTTAAATTTTTTTCCTATTTTTTTGGAATTTTCTATTCCGCGTCGGGTAGGAACGGAGCGGAACGAGAATTTTTATTTTCTCTCTTTCTCGGCCTTTTCATACCTATTTTGGCTTTAAATGATGCCATAACGGTATTTTTGAATTATTTTGCTATTTTTTTGGAATTTTTTATTACGCATCGGGTAGGAACGGAACAGAACGAATCGAAAATTTTTATTCTCTCTTTCGCTGCGTTTTCCAACCTATTTTGGCTTGAAAAGTAGCCATAATGGAGTTTCTGAACTTTTTAAATTTTTTTGCTATTTTTTTGGAATTTAGTATTTCGCGTTAGGTAGGAACGGAGCGGAACGAGAATTTTTATTTTCTCTCTTTCTAGGCCTTTTCCAACCTATTTTGGCTTGAAATGATGCCATAGTGGTATTTTTTAATATTTTGAATTCTTTTGCTATTTATTTGGAATTTTCACTTACGCGTAGGGTAGGAACGGAATGGAACGGAATGACAGTTTTAATTTTCTCTCTTTCTCTGCGTTTTCCAATCAATTTTGGCTTGAAATGAAGCAATAATGGTATTGTTTAGTTTTTTGAATTTTTTTGCTATTTTTTTGGAATTTTCTATTACACGTCGGGTTGGAACGAAACGTAATGATGATTTTTTTTTCTCTCTTTCGCATCCTTTTCCTACCTATTTTGGCTTGAATTGAAGCCATAATGGTATTTTCTAAATTTTTGAATTTTTTGACTATTTTTTTTTAATTTTCGATTTCGCGTCGGGTATGAACGAAACGGAACGATACTTTTTATATTCTCTCTTTCTCAGCATTTTCCAACCTATTTTGGCTTGAAACGAAGCCATAGTGGTATTTCTTAATTTTTTGAATTTTTTTGATTTTTTTTGGAATTTTCTATTTCGAGTCGGGTAGAAACGGAACGGAACGGAACGATAATTATTATTTTCTCTCTTTCTCAGCCTTTTCAAACCTATTTTGGCTTGAAAAGAAGCCATAATGGTGTTTTTTAACTTTTTCAATTTTTTTGCTATTTTTTGGAATTTTCCATTACGCGTCGTGTAGGAACGGAACGGACCGATAATTTTTATTTTTTCTCCTTCTCGGCATTTTCCAACCTATTTTGGATTGAAATGAAGCCATAATGGTATATTTTTATTTTTTGAACTTTTTTGCTATTTTATTGGAATTTTCTATTATGCGTCGTGTTGGAACGGAACGGACCGATAATTTCTATTTTTTTTCTTTCTCGGCCTTTTCCAACCTATTTTATGCTTGAAATGAAGGCATAATGGAATATTTTTATTTTTTTGAATTTTTTTGCTATTTTCTTGTTATTTTCAATTACGCGTTGGGTAGGAACGAAACGTAAGGATAACTTTTAACTTTTCTCATCATTTTCCAACCTATTTTGGCTTGAAATGAGGCCATAATGGTATTTTTTAACTTTTGGAATTTTTTTGCTATTTTTTTAGAATTTTCTATTTCACGTCGGGAGAAACGAAACGGAACGGAACGATAATTATTATTTTCTCCCTTTCTCGGCCTTTTCAAACCTATTTTGTTTTGAAATGAAGCAAAAATGGTATATTTTAACATTTTGAATTTTATTGCAATTTTTTTGGAATTTTAAATTACTCGTCGGGTAGGAACGAAACGTAACGATAATTTTTATTTTATCTTCTTCTCCTCCTTTTCCAACCTATTTTTGGCTTTAAATGAAGCCATTATGGTATTTTTTAACTTTTTAAATTTTTTTGCTATTTTTTTTGAATTTTCTATTTCACGTCGGGTAGGAACGGAGCGGAACGAGAATTTTTATTTTCTCTCTTTCTAGGCCTTTTCCTACCTATTTTGGCTTGAAATGATGCCATAATGGTATTTTTGAATTTTTTTGCTATTTTTTTGCTTTTGTTTTGGAATTTTCAATTACGAGTCGGGTAGGAACGGAACGGAACGATAATTTTTATTTTTTCCCTTTCTCATCTTTTTCCAATGTATTTTGGCTTGAAAAGATTACAAAACGGTATGTTTTAATTTTTTGAATTTTTTTGCTATTTTTTTTTAATTTTCTATTACGCGTCGGGATGGAACGAAACGGAACGGTACTCTTTATATTCTCTCTTTCTCGGCATTTTCCAACCAATTTTGGCTTGAAATGAAGCCATAGTGGTATTTTTTAATTTTTTGAATTCTTTTGCTATTTTTTTGGAATTTTCAATTACGCGTATGGTAGGAACGGAATGGAACGGAATGACAGTTTTTATTTTCTCTGTTTTTCTGCGTTTTCCAACCAATTTTGTCTTGAAATGAAGCCATAATGGTATTGTTTAGTTTACGATAGTTTTTATTTTTTATTTTTCTTGGCCTTTTCCAACCTAATTTGGCTTGAAATGATGCCATAATGGTATATTTTAATTTTTTCAATTTTGTTGCTATTTTTTTGGAATTTTCAATTTCGCGTGGGGTAGGAACGGAACGGAACGATAATTTTTATTTTCTCTCCTTCTCGGCCTTTTTCAACCAGTTTTGGCTTGAAGGGAAGCCATAATGGTATTTTTTAATTTTTTGAACTTCTTTGGTATTTTATTGGAATTTTCAATTACGCGTCTTGTAGGAACGGAACGGAACGGACCGATAATTTTTATTTTCTCTCTTTCTCGGCCTTTTCCAACCTATTTTGTTTTGAAATGAAGCAATAATGGTATATTTTAATTTTTTGAATATTATTGCTATTTTTTTGGAATTTTAAATTACGCGTCGGGTAGGAACGAAACGTAACGATAATATTTATGTTATCTTCTTCTCCTCCTTTTCCAACTTATTTTTGGCTTTAAATGAAGCCATTATGGTATTTTTTAACTTTTTAAATTTTTTTGCTATTTTTTTGGAATTTTCTATTTTGCGTCGGGTATGAACGGATCGGAATGAGAATTTTTATTTTGTCTCTTTCTCGGCCTTTTCCAACCTATTTTGGCTTGAAATGATTTCAAAATGGTATTTTTGAATTATTTTGTTATTTTTTTGGAATTTTCTATTACGCGTCAGGAAGGAACGGAACAAAACGAAACGACAATTTTTATTTTCTCTCTTTCGCTGCGTCTTCCAACCTTTTTTGGCTTCAAAAGAAGCCATAATGGTGTTTCTTAACTTTTTGAATTTTTTTGCTATTTTTTTTTGGAATTTGGTATTACGCGTCTTGTAAGAACTGGACGGAATGATAATTTTTATTTTTTCTCTTTCTCAGCTTTTTCTAACCTATTTTGGCTTGAAATGAAGCCATAATGGTATATTTTAATTTGTTGAATTTTTTTGGTTTTGTTTTGGAATTTTCAATTACGTGTCGGGTAGGAACGGAACGGAACGGAACGATAATTTTTATTTTTTCCATTTCTCATCTTTTTCCAACCTATTTTGGCTTGAAAAGAATACATAACGGTATTTTTTCATTTTTTTGCTATTTTTTTGGAATTTTCTATTACGCGTCGGGATTGAACGAAACGGAACGATAATCTTTATATTCTCTCTTTCTCGGTATTTTCCAACCAATTTTGGCTTGAAATGAAGCCATAGTGGTATTTTTTAATTTTTTTAATTTTTTTGCTTTTTTTTTTCGAATTTTCAATTACGCGTAGGGTAGGAGTGGAACGGAACGGAATGACAATTTTTATTTTCTCTCTTTCTCTGCGTTTTCCAACCAATTTTGGCTTGAAATGAAGCCATAACGGATTTGTTTAGTTTTTTCAATTTTTTGCTATTTTTTAGGAATTTTCAATTTCGCATCGGGTAGGAATAGAACGGAACGGAATGACAGTTTTTATTTTCGCTCTTTCTCGACCTTTTCCACCCTATTTTGGCTTGAAATGAAGCCATAATGGTATATTTTAATTTTATGAATTTTTTTGCTTTTTTTTTGGAATTTTCTATTACGCTTCGGGTTGAAACGAAACGTAATGATGATTTTTGTTTTTTGTTTTCTCTCTTTCACATCCTTTTCCAACCTATTTTGGCTTGAATTGAAGCCAAAATGGTATTTTTTAAATTTTTGAGCTTTTTTGCTATTTTTTTTGAATTTTCTATTTCGCGTCGGGTAGGAACGAAACGGAACGATACTTTTTATATTCTCTCTTTCTCAGCATTTTGCAACCGATTTTGGCTTGAAATGAAGCCATAGTGGTATTTCTTAATTTTTTAAATTTTTTTGTTAATTTTTTGGAATTTTCTATTTCGAGTCGGGTAGAAACGAAACAGATCGAAACGATAATTATTATTTTCTTCCTTTCTCAGCCTTTTCAAACCTTTTTTGGCTTGAAAAGAAGCCATAATGGTGTTTTTTAACTTTTTGAATTTTATTGCTATTTTTTTGGAATTTTAAATTACGCGTTAGGTAGGAACGAAATGTTACGATAATTTTTATTTTATCTTCTTCTCCTCCTTTTCCAACCTATTTTTGGCTTTAAATGAAGCCATTATGGTATTTTTAAACTTTTTAAATTTTTTTGCTATTTTTTTGGAATTTTCTATTTTGCGTCGGGTATGAACGGACCCGAATGAGAATTTTTATTTTGTCTCTTTCTCGGCCTTTTCCAACCTATTTTGGCTAGAAATGATTTCAAAATGGTATTTTTGAATTATTTTGCTATTTTTTTGGAATTTTCTATTACGCGTCAGGAAGGAACGGAACAAAACGAAACGACAATTTTTATTTTCTCTCTGTCGCTGCGTCTTCCAACCTTTTTTGGCTTCAAAAGAAGCCATAATGGTGTTTCTTAACTTTTTGATTTTTTTTGCTATTTTTTTTTGGAATTTTGTATTACGCGTCTTGTAAGAACTGGACGGAATGATAATTTTTATTTTTTCTCTTTCTCAGCCTTTTCTAACCTATTTTGGCTTGAAATGAAGCCATAATGGTATATTTTAATTTGTTGAATTTTTTTGGTTTTGTTTTGGAATTTTCAATTACGTGTCGGGTAGGAACGGAACGGAACGGAACGATAATTTTTATTTTTTCCCTTTCTCATCTTTTTCCAACCTATTTTGGCTTGAAAATAATACATAACGGTATTTTTTAATTTTTTTTCTATTTTTTTGGAATTTTCCATTACGCGTCGGGATTGAACGAAACGGAACGATACTCTTTATATTCTCTCTTTCTCGGTATTTTCCAACCAATTTTGGCTTGAAATGAAGCCATAGTGGTATTTTTTAATTTTTTGAATTTTTTTGCTTTTTTTTTTTTCGAATTTTCAATTACGCGTAGGGTAGGAATGGAACGGAACGGAATGACAGTTTTTATTTTCTCTCTTTCTCTGCGTTTTCCAACCAATTTTAGCTTGAAATGAAGCCATAATGGTTTTGTTTAGTTTTTTGAATTTTTTGCTATTTTTTTGGAATTTTCTATTATTACGCGTCGTGTAGGAACGAAATGTAATGATAATTATTATTTTCTCTCTTTCTCATCCTTTTTCAAACTATTTTGGCTTGAAATGAGGCCATAATTGTATTTTTTAACTTTCTGAATTTTTTTGCTATCTTTTTGGAATTTTCTATTACGCGTCATGTTGGAACGGAATTGAACGATAATTTTTATTTTTTTCTCCTTCTTGGTATATTTTAATTTTTTGAAATTTTTTGCTTTTGTTTTGGAATTTTCAATTACGCGTCGTGTAGGAACGGAACGGACCGATAATTTTTATTTTTTCTCTCTCATGGCCTTTTCCAACATTTTTTGGCTTGAAATGAAGCAATAATGGTATACTTTAATTTTTTGAATTTTATTGCTATTTTTTTGGAATTTTAAGTTATGCGTCGGGTAGGAACGAAATGTAACGATAATTTTTATTTTATCTCCTTCTCCTCCTTTTCCAACCTATTTTTTTGCAATTTTTTTGGAATTTTCTATTTCGCGTCGGGTAGGAACGGATTGGAACGAGAATTTTTATTTTCTCTCTGTCGCGGCCTTTTCCAACCTACTTTGGCTTGAAATGAAGTCATATTGGAATTTTCTATCAAGCCAACCTACTTTGGCTTGATAATTTTTACTTTCTCTTTTTCTCGACCTTTTCCATCCTATTTTGTTTTGAAATGAATACATAACAGTATTTGTTTCATTTTTTGAATTTTTTTACTATTTTTTTGGAATTTTCTATTACGCGTCGGGTTGGAAAAAAACGGTACGATACTTTTTATATTCTCACTTTCTCGGCATTTTCCAACCAATTTTGGCTTGAAATTAAGCCATAGTGGTATTTTTTAATTTTTTTAATTTTTTTGCTATTTTTTTGGAATTTTCTATTACGCGTCGGGTAAGAACGGAACGAAACGGAATGACAGTTTTTATTTTCTCTCTTTCTCTGCGTTTTCCAACCAATTTTGGCTTAAAATGAAGCCATAATGGTATTGTTTAGTTTTTTGAATTTTTTTGCTATTTTTTTGGAATTTTCTATTACGCGTCGTGTAGGAACGCAACGGAACGATAATTTTTATTTTTTCTCTTTCTCAGCCTTTTCCAACCTATTTTGGCTTGAAATGAAGCCATAATGGTATATTTTAATTTTTTGAATTTTTTTTCTTTTGTTTTGGAATTTTCAATTACGCGTCGGGTAGGATGGGAACGGAACAATAATTTTTATTTTCTCCCTTTCTCATCTTTTCCAACCTATTTTGGCTTGAAATGAAGCCATAATGGTGTATTTTAATTTTTTGAATTTTTTTGCTTTTGTTTTGGAATTTTCAGTTACGCGTCGGGTAGGAACGAAACGGAACGATAATTTTTATTTTCTCCCTTTCTCATTTTTTCAAACATATTTTGGCTTGAAATGATGGCATAACGGTATTTTTTAATTTTTTCAATTTTATTGCTATTTTTTAGGAATTTTTAATTTCGCGTCGGGTAGGAACGGAACGAAATGGAATGACAGTTTTTATTTTCGCTCTTTCTCGGCCTTTCCCACCCTATTTTGGCTTGAAATGAAGCCATAACGGTATATTTTAATTTTTTGATTTTTTTTGCTTTTTTTTTGGAATTTTCAATTACGCGTCGGGTAGGAACGAAATGGAACGATAATTTTTATTTTCTCCCTTTCCCATATTTTTCCAACCTATTTTGGCTTGAAAAGAATACATAACAGTATTTTTTAATTTTTTTAATTTTTTTGCTATGTTTTTGGAATTTTCTATTACGCGTCGGGTTGAAACGTAACGTAATGATGATTTTTGCTTTCGGTTTTCTCTCTTTCGCATCCTTTTCCAACCTATTTTGGCTTGAATTGAAGCAAAAATGGTATTTTTTAAATTTTTGAATTTTTTTGCTATTTTTTTTTTAATTTTATATTTCGCGTTGGGTAGGAACGAAACGGAACGATACTTTTTATATTCTCTCTTTCTCAGCATTTTCCAACCTATTTTGGCTTGAAATGAAGCCATAGTGGTATTTCCTAATTTTTTGAATTTTTTTGTTAATTTTTTGGAATTTTCTATTTCGAGTCGGGTAGAAACGAAACGAAATGAAACGATAATTATTATTTTCTCCCTTTCTCAGCCTTTTCAAACCGTTTTTGGCTTTAAAAGAAGCCATAATGGTGTTTTTTAACTTTTTGAATTTTATTGCTATTTTTTTGGAATTTTGAATTACGCGTCAGGTAGGAACGAAACGTAACGATAATTTTTATTTTATCTTCTTCTCCTCCTTTTCCAACCTATTTTTGGCTTTGAATGAAGCCATTATGGTATTTTTAAACTTTTTAAATTTTTTTGCTATTTTTTTGGAATTTTCTATTTTGCGTAGGGTATGAACGGACCGGAATGAGAATTTTTATTTTGTCTCTTTCTCGGCCTTTTCCAACCTATTTTGGCTTAAAATGATTTCAAAATGGTATTTTTGAATTATTTTGCTATTTTTTTGGAATTTTCTATTACGCGTCAGGAAGGAACGGAACAGAACGAAACGACAATTTTTATTTTCTCTCTTTCGCTGCGTTTTCCAACCTATTTTGGCTTCAAAAGAAGCCATAATGGTGTTTCTTAACTTTTTGAATTTTTTTGCTATTTTTTTTGGAATTTTGTATTACGTCTCTTGTAAGAACTGGACAGAATGATAATTTTTATTTTTTCTCTTTCTCAGCCTTTTCTAACATATTTTGGCTTGAAATGAAGCCATAATGGTATATTTTAATTTGTTGAATTTTTTTGGTTTTGTTTTGGAATTTTAAGTTATGCGTCGGGTAGGAACGAAATGTAACGATAATTTTTATTTTATCTCCTTCTCCTCCTTTTCCAACCTATTTTTTTGCTATTTTTTTGGAATTTTCTATTTCACGTTGGGTAGGAACGGATTGGAACGAGAATTTTTATTTTCTCTCTGTCGCGGCCTTTTCCAACCTATTTTAGCTTGAAATGAATCCATAGTGGTATTTTTTAATTTTTTGAATTTTTTTGCTATTTTTAAGGAATTTTCTATTATGCGTCGGGTAAGAACGGAACGAAACGGAATGAAAGTTTTTATTTTCTCTCTTTCTCTGCTTTTTCCAACCAATTTTGGCTTGAAATGAAGCAATAATGGTATTGTTTAGTTTTTTGAATTTTTTTGCTATTTTTTTGGAATTTTCTATTACGCGTCGTGTAGGAACGCAACAGAATGATAATTTTTATTTTTTTGTCTTTCTCAGCCTTTTCCAACCTATTTTGGCTTGAAATGAAGCCATAATGTTATATTTTAATTTTTTGAATTTTTTTGCTTTTGTTTTGGAATTATCAATTACGCGTCGGGTAGGAACGAAACGGAACGATAATTTTTATTTTCTCCCTTTCTCATTTTTTCAAACCTATTTTGGCTTGAAATGATGGCATAATGGTATTTTTTAATTTTTTCAATTTTATTGCTATTTTTTAGGAATTTTCAATTTCGCGTCGGGTAGGAACGGAACGGAATGGAATGACAGTTTTTATTTTCGCTCTTTCTCGTCCTTTTCCACCCTATTTTAGCTTGAAATGAAGCCATAACGGTATATTTTAATTTTTTGAATTTTTTTGCTTTTGTTTTGGAATTTTCAATTACGCGTCGGGTAGGAACGAAACGGAACGATAATTTTTATTTTCTCCCTTTCCTATCTTTTTCCAACCTATTTTGGCTTGAAAAGAATACATAACGGTATTTTTTAATTTTTTTAATTTTTTTGCTATGTTTTTGGAATTTTCTATTACGCGTTGGGTTGAAACGAAACATAATGATGATTTTTGTTTTTTGTTTTCTCTCTTTCGCATCCTTTTCCAACCTATTTTGGCTTGAATTGAAGCCAAAATGGTATTTTTTAAATTTTTGAATTTTTTTGCTATTTTTTTTTAATTTTCTATTTCGCGTCGGGTAGGAACGAAACGGAACGATACTTTTTATATTCTCTCTTTCTCAGCATTTTCCAACCTATTTTGGCTTGAAATGAAGCTATAGTGGTATTTCTTAATTTTTTGAATTTTTTTGTTAATTTTTTGGAATTTTCTATTTTGAGTCGGGTAGAAACGGAACGGAACGAAACGATAATTATCATTTTCTCTCTTTCTCAGCCTTTTCAAACCTATTTTGGCTTGAAAAGAAGCCATAATGGTGTTTTTTAACTTTTTGAATTTTTTTGCTATTTTTTTGGAATTTTCTATTACGCGTCGTGTAAGAACGGAACAGATCGATAATTTTTATTTTTTCTCTTTCTCGGCCTTTTCCATCCTATTTTGGCTTGAAATGAAGCAATAATGGTATATTTTAATTTTTTGACCTTTATTGCTATTTTTTTTGGAATTTTAAATTACGCGCCGGGTAGGAACGAAACGTAACGATAATTTTTATTTTATCTCATTCTCCTCCTTTTCCAACCTATTTTTGGCTTGAAATGAAGCCATAATGGTATTTTTTAACTTTTTAAATTTTTTTGGTATTTTTTTGGAATTTTCTATTTCGCGTCGGGTAGGAACGGAGCGGAACGAGAATTTTTATTTTCTCTCGTTCTCGGCCTTTTCCAACCTATTTTGGCTTTAAATGATGCCATAATGGTATTTTTGAATTATTTTGCTATTTTTTTGGAATTTTCTATTACGCATCGGGTAGGAACGAAACAGAACGAAACGAAAATTTTTATTTTCTCTCTTTCGCTGCGTTTTACAACCTATTTTTGCTTGAAAAGAAGCAATAATAGTGTTTCTTAACTTTTGGCTTTAAATGATGCGATAATGGTATTTTTGAATTATTTTGCTATTTTTTTGGAATTTTCTATTACGCATCGGGTATGAACGGAACAGAACGAATCGAAAATTTTTAATCTCTCTTTCGCTGCGTTTTCCAACCTATTTTGGCATGAAAAGAAGCCATAATGGGTTTTCTTAACATTTTAAATTTTTTTGCTATTTTTTTGGAATTTTCTATTTCGCGTCGGGTAGGAACGGAGCGGCACATGAATTTTTATTTTCTCTCTTTCTAGGTCTTTTCCAACTTATTTTGGCTTGAAATGATGCCATAATGGTATTTTTGAATTTTTTTGCTTTTGATATGTAATTTTCAATTACGCGTCGGGAACGGAACGGAACGGGAACGATAATTTTTGTTTTTTCCCTTTCTCATATTTTTCCTACCTATTTTGGCTTGAAAAGAATACATAACGGTATTTTTGAATTTTTTTGCTATTTTTTTTTAATTTTCTATTACGGAACGGTACTCTTTATATTCTCTCTTTCTCGGCATTTTCCAACCAATTTTGGCTTGAAATGAAGCCATAATGGTATTTTTTAATTTCTTGAATTTTTTTGCTATTTTTTTGGAATTTTCTATTACGCGTCGGGTAAGAACGGAATGAAATGGAATGACTGTTTTTAATTTCTCTCTTTCTCTCTTTATATTCTCTCTTTCTCGGCATTTTCCAACCAATTTTGGCTTGAGAGGAAGCCATAATGGTATTTTTTAATTTTTTTACTATTCTTTTGGAATTTTCTATTACGCGTCGTGTAGGAACGGAAGGGACCGATAGTTTTTATTTTTTCTCTTTCTCGGAATTTTCCAACCTATTTTGGCTTGAAATGAAGCAATAACGGTATATTTTAATTTTATGAATTTTATTGCTATTTTTTTGGAATTTTAAATTACGCGTCGGGTAGGAAAGAAACGTAACAATAATTTTTATTTTATCTCCTTCTCCTCCATTTCCTATCTATTTTTGGCTTGAAATGAAGCCATAATGGTATTTTTTAAAATTTTAAACTTTTTTGCTATTTTTTTTTAATTTTATATTTCGCGTCGGGTAGGAACGAAACGGAACGATACTGTTTATATTCTCTCTTTCTCGGCATTTTCAAACCTATTTTGGCTTGAAATGAAGCCATAGTAGTATTTCTTAATTTTTTGAATTTTTTAACTATTTTTTTGGAATTTTCTATTACGCGTTGGGAACGGAACGGAATGGAATGACAATTTTTATTTTCTCTCTTTCTCTGCGTTTTACAACCAATTTTGGCTTGAAATGGTGCCAAAATGGTACTTTTTAACTTTTTGAATGTTTTTGCTATTTTTTTGGAATTTTCTATTTTGCGTCGTGATATGAACTTCACCAACAATTGTGATGAAACCCGATAACAATGATGGTTTGGAACCCCAAGATCGTGTAGACAAGATTTGTTGAACCTTGACCCGTCACCTAACCAGATGAAAACCAAGACTACGATAGAATTGAAACGCCACACCCAGAATTCCTAAGAATCTCTCAAGAATCAAAGGTGATGATAAGTTTGGTTGTTTGAACGCCACAAGCTTAACTTGATAAGTTTAAGAGTTCTTTTAAGAAACAAGAGGATCACAAGACTTACAAGGAGAATAATTTCTGAATACAAAACTTTACTTTTCAAAATTCGTACTATTAGATATATACTTGGAACAACCCTCCAAGAATAGGTAAAAATCATAATTAAAACTTCAAAAACAACACCAAAGATTAATATAATCAAGTTTCCACGTTTTTTAGTTTTCTAGGACTTCAAAAATGGCTAAATGACTAGAATTAACATGCCCAGCCAATACCAAGACATCTTCCCATTTAATATCCTTGGAACTTAACAAATTCACATTTAATATCCTTGGAACTTAGCAAATTCACACCCTTTTATGGTCAGACCATGCTGGTTGTGAATTTGCATGCATTAGCCTCTTCAATTGCTTTGATGACATGGACTAAGCCTTGATTATTATTTGAGCCCGTCTTGGTCTTTCTAGAATCTGCCCAAATCTCTTGGACAAGCCCATTTAGTGCTTCCTTGAAACGTTTGGCTCTAAGTCTTGTAATTGGGCCACTAGAAAATGACAAAGGGTCTTATGCAAATTCAGCTCCATTTCCACTTGTATGATCAGCATGTCCAGCTCCTTGGTGTGCATCACGTCGGGTAGAAACGAAACGGAACGATACTTTTTATATTCTCTCTTTCTCGGCTTTACCAACCTATTTTGGCTTGAAATGAGGCCATAATGGTATTTTTTAACTTTTTGCATTTTTTTGCTATTTTCTTGTAATTTTCAATTACGCGTCGGGTAGGAACGAAACGTAATGATAAGTTCTATTTTCTCTCTTTCTCATCATTTTCCAACCTATCTTGGCTTGAAATGAGGCCATAATGGTATTTTTTAAGTTTTGGAATTTTTTTTGCTATTTTTTTGGAATTTTCTATTACGCGTCGTGTAGGAACAGAACGGACCGTTAATTTATATTTTTTCTCTTTCTCGGCATTTTCCAACCTATTTTGGCTTGAAATGAAATCATAATGGTATATATTAATTTTTTGAACTTTTTTGCTATTTTATTGGAATATTCTATTACGCGTCGTGTAGGAGCGAAACGGACCGATAATTTTTATTTTTTCTATTTCTCGGCTTTTTCCAACCTATTTTAAGCTTGAAATGAAGCCATAATAGTATATTTTAATTTTTTGAATTTTATTGCTATTTTATTGGAATTTTCTATTACGCGTCGTGTAGGAACTGAACGGACCGATAATTTTTATTTTTTCTCTTTCTCGGCATTTTCCAACCTATTTTATGCTTGAAATGAAGGCATAATGGAATTTTTTTTTATTTTTTTGCTATTTTCTTGTTATTTTCAATTACGCGTTGGGTAGGAACGAAACATAAGGATAATTTTTATTTTGTCTCTTTCTCATCATTTTCCAACCTATTTTGGCTTGAAATGAGGCCATAATGGTATTTTTTAACTTTTGGAATTTTTTTGCTATTTTTTTTGAATTTTCTATTTCGCGTCGGGTAGGAACGAAACGAAACGGAACGATAATTATTATTTTCTCTCTTTCTCGGCCTTTTCAAACCTATTTTGCTTGAAAGGAAGCCATAATGGTATTTTTTAATTTTTTGAATTTTTTTACAATTCTTTTGGAATTTTCTATTACGCGTCGTGTAGGAACGGAACGGACCGAGTGTTTTTATTTTTTCTCCTTCTTGGCATTTTCCAACCTATTTTGGCTTGAAATGAAGCAGTAATGGTATATTTTAATTTTTTGAATTTTATTACTATTTTTTTGGAATTTTAAATTACGCGTCGGGAAAGAACGAAACGTAACGATAATTTTTATTTTATCTCCTTCTCCTCCTTTTCCTATCCATTTTTGGCTTGAAATGAAGCCATAATGGTATTTTTTAACTTTTTAAATTTTTTTGCTATTTTTTTGGAATTTTCTATTTCGCGTCGGGTAGGGACGGAGCGGAACGAGAATTTTTATTTTCTCTCTTTCTCACCCTTTTCCAACCTATTTTGGCTTGAAATGATGCCATAGTGGTATTTTTGAATATTGTTGCTAGTTTTTTCCTTTTGTTTTGGAATTTTCAATTACGCGTTGAGTAGGAACGAAACGGAACGATAATTTTTGTTTTCTCCCTTTCTCATCTTTTACAAACCTATTTTGGCCTGAAAAGAATTCATAATGGTATTTTTTAATTTTTTGAATTTTTTTGCTATTTTTTTGGAATTTTCTATTACGCGTCGGGTAGGAACGGAACAGAACGAAACGACAATTTTTATTTTCTCTCTTTTGCTGCGTTTTCTAACCTATTTTGGCTTCAAAAGAAGCCATAATGGTGTTTCTTAACTTTTTGAATTTTTTTTTCTATTTTTTTGGAATTTTGTATTACGCGTCGTGTAAGAACGGAACGGATCGGTAATTTCTACTTTCTCTCTTTCTCAGTATTTTCCAACCTATTTTGGCTTGAAATGAAGCCATAGTGGTATTTTCTAATTTTTTGATTTTTTTTACAATTTTTTTGGAATTTTCTAATACGCGTCGTGTAGGAACGGAACGGACCGATAATTTTTATTTTTTCTCTTTCTCGGCATTTTCCAACCTATTTTGGCTTGAAATGAAGCCATAATGGTACATTTTAATTTTTTGAACTTTTTTGCTATTTTATTGGAATTTTCTATTACGCGTCGTGTAGGAACGGAACGGACCGATAATTTTTATTTTTTCTCTTTCTCGGCCTTTTTCAACCTATTTTATGCTTGAAATGAAGGCATAATGGAATATTTTTATTTTTTTGAATTTTTTTACTATTTTCTTGTGATTTTCAATTACGCGTTGGGTAGGAACGAAACGTAAGGATAATTTTTATTTTCTCTCTTTCTCATCATTTTCCAACCTATTTTGGCTTGAAATGAGGCCATAATGGTATTTTTTAACTTTTTGAATTTTTTTGCTATTTTTTTGGAATTTTGTATTACGCGTCGTGTAAGAACGGAACGGATCGATAATTTTTATTTTCTCTCTTTCTCGGCATTTTCCAACCTATTTTGGCATGAAATGAAGCCATAGTGGTATTTTTTAATTTTTTGATTTTTTTTACAATTTTTTTGGAATTTTCTAATACGCGTCGTGTAGGAACGGAACAGAACGATAATTTTTATTTTCTCCCTTTCTCATCTTTTTCTAACCTATTTTGGCTTGAAAAGAATTCATAACTGTATTTTTTAATTTTTTGAATTTTTTTGCCATTTTTTTGGTATTTTCTATTACGCGTCGAGTTAGAATGAAGCGGAACGATAATTTTTATTTTCTCCCTTTCTCATCTTTTACAAACCTATTTTCGCTTGAAAAGAATTCATAAGGGTATTTTTTTATATTTTTTGATATTTCTCTCTTTCTCATCATTTTCCAACCTATTTTGGCTTGAAATGAGGCCATAATTGTATTTTCTAACTTTTGGAATTTTTTTTGCTATATTTTTGGAATTTTCTTTTACGCGTCGTGTAGGAACGGAATTGAACGATAATTTTTATTTTTTCTTTTTCTTGGCCTTTTCCAACCTATTTTGGCTTGAAATGAAGCCATAATGGTATATTTTAATTTTTTCAATTTTATTGCTATTTTTTTGGAATTTTCTATTACGCATCGGGTAGGAACGGAACAGAACGAAACGACAATTTTTATTTTCTCTCTTTTGCTGCGTTTTCTAACCTATTTTGGCTTCAAAAGAAGCGATAATGGTGTTTCTTAACTTTTTGAATTTTTTTGCTATTTTTTTGGAATTTTGTATTAAGCGTCGTGTAAGAACGGAACGGATCGATAATTTTTATTTTCTCTCTTTCTCGGCATTTTCCAACCTATTTTGGCTTGAAATTAAGCCATAGTGGTATTTTTTAATTTTTTGATTTTTTTTACAATTTTTTTGGAATTTTCTAATGCGCGTCGTGTAGGAACGGAACAGAACGATAATTTTTATTTTCTTCTTTTCTCTTCTTTTTCTAACCTATTTTGGCTTGAAAAGAATTCATAACTGTATTTTTTAATTTTTTGAATTTTTTTGCCATTTTTTTAGTATTTTCTATTACGCGTCGAGTTAGAATGAAACGGAACGATAATTTTTATTTTCCCCCTTTCTCATCTTTTACAAACCTATTTTCGCTTGAAAAGAATTCATAAGGGTATTTTTTTATTTTTTTTTATATTTCTCTCTTTCTCATCATTTTCCAACTTATTTTGGCTTGAAATGAGGCCATAATGGTATTTTTTAACTTTTGGAATTTTTTTGCTATTTTTTTGGAATTTTCTATTTCGCGTCGGGTAGGAACGAAACGGAACGGAACGATAATTATTGTTTTCTCTCTTTTTCGGCCTTTTCAAACCTATTTTGCTTGAAATGAGGCCATAATGATTTTTTTTTTTTAACTTTTGGAATTTTTTTGCTATTTTTTGGGAATTTTCTATTACGCGTTGTGTAGGAACGGAACGGACCGATAATTTTTATTTTTTCTCTTTCTCGGCATTTTCCAACCTATTTTGGCTTGAAATGAAGCCATAATGGTATATTTTAATTTTTTGAACTTTTTTGCTATTTTATTGGAATTTTCCATTTCGCGTCGGGTAGGAACGAAACGGAACGGAACGATAATTATTGTTTTCTCTCTTTCTCGGCCTTTTCAAACCTATTTTGCTTGAAATGAGGCCATAGTGGTTTTTTTTTTAACTTTTGGAATTTTTTTGCTATTTTTTGGGAATTTTCTATTACGCGTCGGGTAAGAACGAAACGTAACGATAATTTTTAGTTTATCTCTTTCCCCTCCTTTTTCCAACCTATTTTGGCTTGAAATGAAGGCATAATGGTATATTTTAATTTTTTTGAATTTTTATTGCTATTTTTTGGAAATTTTCTATTACGCGTCGGGTAAGAACGAAACGTAACGATAATTTTTAGTTTATCTCTTTCCCCTCCTTTTTCCAACCTATTTTTGGCTTGAAATGAATCTATAATGATATTTTTTCACTTTTGGAATTTTTTTTCTATTTTTTTTGGAATTTTCTATTTCACGTCGGGTAGGAACGAAACGGAACGGAATGATAATTGTTATTTTCTCTCTTTCTCGGCCTTTTCAAACCTATTTTGCTTGAAAGGAAGCCATAATGGTATTTTTTAATTTTTTAATTTTTTTACTATTCTTTTGGAATTTTCTATTATGCGTCGTGTAGGAACGGAAGGAATCGATAGTTTTTATTTTTTTCTCTTTTTCGGCATTTTCGAACCCATTTTGGCTTGAAATGAAACAATAACGGTATATTTTAATTTTATGAATTTTATTGCTATTTTTTTGGAATTTTAAATTACGCGTCGGGTAGGAAAGAAACGTAACGATAATTTTCATTTTATCTCATTCTCCTCCATTTCCTATCTATTTTTGGCTTGAAATGAAGCCATAATGGTATTTTTAAAATTTTTATACTTTTTTGCTATTTTTTTTTAATTTTATATTTTGCGTCGGGTAGGACGAAACGGAACGATACTGTTTATATTCTCTCTTTCTCGGCATTTTCAAACCTGTTTTGGCTTGAAATGAAGCCATAGTGTTATTTCTTAATTTTTTGAATATTTTTGCTATTTTTTTGGAATTTTCCATTACGCGTAGGTTAGGAATAGAACGGAACGGAATGTCAATTTTTATTTTCTCTCTTTCTCTGCGTTTTACAACCAATTTTGGCTTGAGATGGAGCCAAAATGGTATTTTTTAACTTTTTGAATGTTTTTGCTATTTTTTTGGAATTTTCTATTTCGCGTCGGGTAGGAACGAAACGGAACGGAACGGAACGATAATTATTATTTTCTCTCTTTCTCGGTCTTTTCAAACCTATTTTGCTTGAAAGGAAGCCATAATAGTATTTTTTAATTTTTTGAATTTTTTTACAATTCATTTGGAATTTTCTATTACGCGTCGAGTAGGAACGGAACGGACCGATAGTTTTTATTTTTTATCTTTCTTGGCATTTTCCAACCTATTTTGGCTTGAAATGAAGCAATAATGGTATATTTTAATTTTTTGAATTTTATTACTATTTTTTTGGAATTTTAAATTACGCGTCGGGAAAGAACGAAACGTAACGATAATTTTTATTTTATCTCCTTCTCCTCCTTTTCCTATCTATTTTTGGCTTGAAATAAAGCCATAATGGAATTTTTTAACTTTTGAAATTTTTTTGCTATTTTTTTGGAATTTTCTATTTCGCGTCGGGTAGGGACGGAGCGGAACGAGAATTTTTATTTTCTCTCTTTCTCGGCCTTTTCCAACCTATTTTGGCTTGAAATGATGCCATAATGGTATTTTTGAATATTGTTGCTATTTTTTTCCTTTTGTTTTGGAATTTTCAATTGCGCATCGAGTAGGAACGAAACGGAACGATAATTTTTATTTTCTCCCTTTCTCATCTTTTTCCAACCTATTTTGGCTTGAAAAGAATACATAATGGTATTTTTTAATTTTTTGAGTTTACTTGCTATTTTTTTGGAATTTTCTATTTCGCGTCGAGTTGGAATGAAACGGAACGATAATTTTTGTTTTCTCCCTTTCTCATCTTTTACAAACCTATTTTGGCTTGAAAAGAATTCATAACGGTATTTTTTAATTGTTTGAATTTTTTTGCTATTTTTTTTGGAATTTTCTATTATGCGTCGGGTTGGAACGAAAGGTAATGATAATTTTTATTTTCTCTCTTTCTCATCCTTTTCCAACCAGATTTGGCTTGAAATGAAACCATAATGGTATTTTTTAAATTTTTGAACTTTTTTGCTATTTTTTTTTAATTTTCTATTTCGCGTCGGGTAGGAACGAAACGTAACGATAGTTTTTATTTTATCTCCTTCTCCTCCTTTTCCAACGTATTTTTGGCTTGACATGGAGCCATAATGGTATTTTTTAACTTTTTAAATCTTTTTGCTATTTTTTTGGAATTTTCTGTTTCGCGTCGGGTAGGAACGGAGCGGAACGAGAATTTTTATTTTCTCTCTTTCTCAGCCTTTTCCATCCTTTTTTGGCTTGAAAAGAATACATAATGGTATTTTTTAATTTTTTTAATTTTTTTGGAATTTTCTATTACGTGTCGTGATGGAACGAAACGGAACGATACTCTTTATATTCTCTCTTTCTCGGCATTTTCCAACCAATTTTGGCTTGAAATGAAGCCATAGTGGTATTTTTTAATTTTTTGAAATTTTTTGCTATTTTTTTGGTATTTTCAATTACGCGTAGGGTAGGAATGAAATGGAACGGAGTGACAATTTTTATTTTCACTCTTTCTCTGCGTTTTACATGCAATTTTGGCTTGAAATGATGCCATAATGGTATATTTTAATTTTTTGAACTTTTTTGCTATTTTATTGGAATTTTCTATTACGTGTCGTGTAGGAACGGAACGGACCGATAATTTTTATTTTTTCTCTTTCTCGGCCTTTTCCAACCTATTTTATGCTTGAAATGAAGGCAGAATGGAATATTTTTATTTTTTTGAATTTTTTTGCTATTTTCTTGTTATTTTCAACTACGCGTTGGGTAGGAACGAAACGTAAGGATAATTTTTATTTTCTCTCTTTCTCATCATTTTCCAACCTATTTTGGCTTGAAATGAGAACATAATGGTATTTTTTAACTTTTGTAATTTTTTTGCTATTTTTTTGGAATTTTCTATTTCGCATCGGGTAGGAACGAAACGGAACGGAACGATAATTATTATTTTCTCTCTTTCTCGGCCTTTACAAACCTATTTTGCTTGAAATGAGGCCATAATGGTTTTTTTTTTAACTTTTGGAATTTTTTTGCTATTTTTTTGGAATTTTCTATTTCGCGTCGGGTAGGAACGAAACGGAACGGAACGATAATTATTATTTTCTCCCGTTCTCGGCCTTTTCAAACCTATTTTGCTTGAAAGAAAGCCATAACAGTATTTTTTAATTTTTTAAATTTTTTTACTATTCTTTTGGAATTTTCTATTACGCGTCGTGTAGGAACGGAAGGGACCGATAGTTTTTATTTTTTCTCTTTCTCGGCATTTTCCAACCGATTTTGGCTTGAAATGAAACAATAACGGTATATTTTAATTTTATGAATTTTATTGCTATTTTTTTGGAATTTTAAATTATGCATCGGATAGGAAAGAAACGTAACGATAATTTTTATTTTATCTCCTTCTCCTCCATTTCCTAACTATTTTTGGCTTGAAATGAAGCCATAATGGTATTTTTTAAAATTTTGAACTTTTTTGCTATTTTTTTTTTTAATTTTATATTTCGCGTCGGGTAGGAACGAAATGGAACGATACTATTTATATTCTCTCTTTCTTGGCATTTTCAAACCTATTTTGGCTTGAAATGAAGCCTTAGTGTTATTTCTTAATTTTTTAAATTTTTTTGCTATTTTTTTGGAATTTTCTATTACGCGTAGGGTAGGAACGGAACGGAACGGAATGACAATTTTTATTTTCTCTCTTTCTCTGCGTTTTACAACCAATTTTGGCTTGAAATGGAGCCAAAATGGTATTTTTTAACTTTTTGAATGTTTTTGCTATTTTTTTGGAATTTTCTATTTTGCGTCAGGTAGGAACGAAACGGAACAATACTTTTTATATTCTTTCTTTCTCGGCTTTACCAACCAATTTTGGCTTGTAATTAGGCCATAATGGTTTTTTTTTAACTTTTTGAATTTTTTTGCTATTTTTTTGGAATTTTCTATTTCGCGTCGGGTAGGAACAGAACGGAACGGAACGATAATTATTATTTTCTCTCTTTCCCGGCCTTTTCAAACCTATTTTGGCTTGAAAAGAAGGCATAATGGTATATTTTAATTTTTTTGAATTTTTGTTGCTATTTTTTGGAAATTTTCTATTACGCGTCGGGTAGGAACGAAACGTATCGATAATTTTTAGTTTATCTCTTTCCCCTCCTTTTCCAACCTATTTTTGGCTTGAAATGAATCTATAATGATATTTTTTAACTTTTGGAATTTTTTTGCTATTTTTTTTGGAATTTTCTATTTCGCGTCGGGTAGGAACGAAACGGAACGGAATGATAATTATTATTTTCTCTCTTTCTCGGCCTTTTCAAACCTATTTTGCTTGAAAGGAAGCCATAATGGTATTTTTTAATTTTTTGAATTTTTTTACAATTCTTTTGGAATTTTCTATTACGCGTCGTGTAGGAACGGAACGGACCGATAGTTTTTATTTTTTCTCTTTCTTGGCATTTTCCAACCTATTTTGGCTTGAAATGAAGCAATAATGGTATATTATAATTTTTTGAATTTTATTACTATTTTTTTGGAATTTTAAATTACGCGTCGGGAAAGAACGAAATGTAACGATAATTTTTATTTTATCTTCTTCTCCTCCTATTCCTATCTATTTTTGGCTTGAAATGAAGCCATAATGTTATTTTTTAACTTTTTAAATTTTTTTGCTATTTTTTTGGAATTTTCTATTTCGCGTCGGGTAGGGACGGAGCGGAACGAGAATTTTTATTTTCTCTCTTTCTCGGCCTTTTACAACCTATTTTGGCTTGAAATGATGCCGTAATGGTATTTTTGAATATTGTTGCTATTTTTTTCCTTTTGTTTTGGAATTTTCAATTACGCGTCGAGTAGGAACGAAACGGAACGATAATTTTTATTTTCTCCCTTTCTCATCTTTTTCCAACCTATTTTGGCTTGAAAAGAATACATAATGGTATTTTTTAATTTTTTGAGTTTATTTGCTATTTTTTTGGAATTTTCTATTACGCGTCGAGTTGCAATGAAACGGAACGATAATTTTTGTTTTCTCCCTTTCTCATCTTTTTCCAACCTATTTTGGCTTGAAAAGAATACATAATGGTATTTTTTAATTTTTTGAGTTTATTTGCTATTTTTTTGGAATTTTCTATTACGCGTCGGGTTGGAACGAAACGTAATGATAATTTTTATTTTCTCTCTTTCTCATCCTTTTCCAACCAGATTTGGCTTGAAATGAAACGATAATGGTATTTTTTAAGTTTTTGAACTTTTTTGCTATTTTTTTTGAATTTTCTATTTCACGTCGGGTAGGAACGAAACGTAACGATAATTTTTATTTTATCTCCTTCTCCTCCTTTTCCAACGTATTTTTGGCTTGAAATGGAGCCATAATGGTATTTTTTAATTTTTTGAATTTTTTTAGCTTTTATTTTGGAATTTTCAATTACGCTTAAGGAAGGATCGAAACGGAACGATAATTTTTATTTTCTCCCTTTCTCATCAATTTCAGACCTATTTTTGCTTGAAATTAAGGCATAATGGTATATTTGAATTTTTTTGCTATATTCTTAGAATTTTCAATTACGCGTCGAGTAGGAACGAAACGTAATGATAATTTTTATTTTCTCTCTTTCTCATCCTTTTCCAACCTAGGCGTTTTACAACCTATTTTGGCTTGAAATGAAGCCATAGTGGTATTTTTTAATTTTTTGAATTTTATTGCTATTTTTTTGGAATTTTAAATTACGCGTCGGGTAGGAAAGAAACGTAACGATAATTTTTATTTTATCTCCTTCTCCTCCATTTCCTATCTATTTTTGGCTTGAAATGAAGCCACAATGGTATTTTTTAAATTTTTAAACTTTTTTGCTATTTTTTTTTTTTTATATTTCGCGTCGGGTAGGAACGAAACGGAACGATACTGTTTATATTCTCTGTTTCTCAGCATTTTCAAACCTATTTTGGCTTGAAATGGAGCCATAGTGTTATTTCTTAATTTTTTGAATTTTTTTGCTATTTTTTTGGAATTTTCTATTAGCGTAGGGTAAGAACGGAACGGAATGGAATGACAATTTTTATTTTCTCTCTTTCTCTGCGTTTTACAACCAATTTTGGCTTGAAATGGAGCCAAAATGGTATTTTTTAACTTTTTGAATGTTTTTGCTATTTTTTGGGAATTTTCTATTTCGCGTCGGGTAGGAATGAAACAGAACGATACTTTTTATATTCTTTCTTTTTCGGCTTTACCAACCTATTTTGGCTTGAAATGAGGCCATAATGGTATTTTTAAATTTTTGAATTTTTTTGCTATTTTTTGGAATTCTCTATTTCGCGTCGGGTAGGAACGGAACGGAACGGAACGATAATTATTATTTTCTCTCTTTCTCGACCTTTTCAAACCTATTTTGGCTTGAAATGAAGGCATAATGGTATATTTTAATTTTTTTGAATTTTTATTGCTGTTTTTTGGAAATTTTCTATTACGCGTCGGGTAGGAACGAAACGTAACGATAATTTTTAATTTATCTCTTTCCCCTCCTTTTCCAACCTATTTTTGGCTTGAAATGAATCTATGATGATATTTTTTAACTTTTGGAATTTTTTTGCTATTTTTTTTGGAATTTTCTATTTCGCGTTGGGTAGGAACGAAACGGAACGAAATGATAATTATTATTTTCTCTCTTTCTCGGCCTTTTCAAACATATTTTGCTTGAAAGGAAGCCATCATGGTATTTTTTAATTTTTTGAATTTTTTTACAATTTTTTTGGAATTTTCTATTACGCGTCGTGTAGGAACAGAACGGACCGATAGTTTTTATTTTTTCTCTTTCTTGGCATTTTCCAACCTATTTTGGCTTGAAATGAAGCAATAATGGTATATTTTAATTTTTTGAATTTTATTACTTTTTTTTTTGGAATTTTAAATTACGCGTAGGGAAAGAACGAAACGTAACGATAATTTTATTTTATCTCCTTCTCCTCCTTTTCCTATCTATTTTTGGCTTGAAATGAAGCCATAATGGTATTTTTTAAATTTTTAAATTTTTTTGCTATGTTTTTGGAATTTTCTATTAGCGTAGGGTAAGAACGGAACGGAATGGAATGACAATTTTTATTTTCTCTCTTTCTCTGCGTTTTACAACCAATTTTGGCTTGAAATGGAGCCAAAATGGTATTTTTTAACTTTTTGAATGTTTTTGCTATTTTTTTGGAATTTTCTATATCGCGTCGGGTAGGAATGAAACAGAACGATACTTTTTATATTCTTTCTTTCTCGGCTTTACCAACCTATTTTGGCTTGAAATGAGGCCATAATGGTATTTTTTAACTTTTTGAATTTTTTTGCTATTTTTTGGAATTCTCTATTTCGCGTCGGGTAGGAACGGAACGGAACGGAACGATAATTATTATTTTCTCTCTTTCTCGGCCTTTTCAAACCTATTTTGGCTTGAAATGAAGGCATAATGGTATATTTTAATTTTTTTGAATTTTTATTGCTGTTTTTTGGAAATTTTCTATTACGCGTCGGGTAGGAACGAAACGTAACGATAATTTTTATTTTATCTCCTTCTCCTCCATTTCCTATCTATTTTTGGCTTGAAATGAAGCCACAATGGTATTTTTTAAATTTTTAAACTTTTTTGCTATTTTTTTTTTTTTTATATTTCGCGTCGGGTAGGAACGAAACGGAACGATACTGTTTATATTCTCTGTTTCTCAGCATTTTCAAACCTATTTTGGCTTGAAATGGAGCCATAGTGTTATTTCTTAATTTTTTGAATTCTTTTGCTATTTTTTTGGAATTTTCTATTAGCGTAGGGTAAGAACGGAACGGAATGGAATGACAATTTTTATTTTCTCTCTTTCTCTGCGTTTTACAACCAATTTTGGCTTGAAAGGGAGCCAAAATGGTATTTTTTAACTTTTTGAATGTTTTTGCTATTTTTTTGGAATTTTCTATTTCGCATCGGGTAGGAATGAAACAGAACGATACTTTTTATATTCTTTCTTTTTCGGCTTTACCAACCTATTTTGGCTTGAAATGAGGCCATAATGGTATTTTTTAAATTTTTGAATTTTTTTGCTATTTTTTGGAATTCTCTATTTCGCGTCGGGTAGGAACGGAACGGAACGGAACGATAATTATTATTTTCTCTCTTTCTCGACCTTTTCAAACCTATTTTGGCTTGAAATGAAGGCATAATGGTATATTTTAATTTTTTTGAATTTTTATTACTGTTTTTTGGAAATTTTCTATTACGCGTCGGGTAGGAACGAAACGTAACGATAATTTTTAATTTATCTCTTTCCCCTCCTTTTCCAACCTATTTTTGGCTTGAAATGAATCTTTGATGATATTTTTTAACTTTTGGAATTTTTTTGCTATTTTTTTTGGAATTTTCTATTTCGCGTTGGGTAGGAACGAAACGGAACGGAATGATAATTATTATTTTCTCTCTTTCTCGGCCTTTTCAAACATATTTTGCTTGAAAGGAAGCCATCATGGTATTTTTTAATTTTTTGAATTTTTTTACAATTTTTTTGGAATTTTCTATTACGCGTCGTGTAGGAACAGAACGGACCGATAGTTTTTATTTTTTCTCTTTCTTGGCATTTTCCAACCTATTTTGGCTTGAAATGAAGCAATAATGGTATATTTTAATTTTTTGAATTTTATTACTTTTTTTTTTGGAATTTTAAATTACGCGTAGGGAAAGAACGAAACGTAACGATAATTTTATTTTATCTCCTTCTCCTCCTTTTCCTATCTATTTTTGGCTTGAAATGAAGCCATAATGGTATTTTTTAAATTTTTAAATTTTTTTGCTATTTTTTTGGAATTTTCTATTAGCGTAGGGTAAGAACGGAACGGAATGGAATGACAATTTTTATTTTCTCTCTTTCTCTGCGTTTTACAACCAATTTTGGCTTGAAATGGAGCCAAAATGGTATTTTTTAACTTTTTGAATGTTTTTGCTATTTTTTTGGAATTTTCTATATCGCGTCGGGTAGGAATGAAACAGAACGATACTTTTTATATTCTTTCTTTCTCGGCTTTACCAACCTATTTTGGCTTGAAATGAGGCCATAATGGTATTTTTTAACTTTTTGAATTTTTTTGCTATTTTTTGGAATTCTCTATTTCGCGTCGGGTAGGAACGGAACGGAACGGAACGATAATTATTATTTTCTCTCTTTCTCGGCCTTTTCAAACCTATTTTGGCTTGAAATGAAGGCATAATGGTATATTTTAATTTTTTTGAATTTTAATTGCTGTTTTTTGGAAATTTTCTATTACGCGTCGGGTAGGAACGAAACGTAACGATAATTTTTATTTTATCTCCTTCTCCTCCATTTCCTATCTATTTTTGGCTTGAAATGAAGCCACAATGGTATTTTTTAAATTTTTAAACTTTTTTGCTATTTTTTTTTTTTTTATATTTCGCGTCGGGTAGGAACGAAACGGAACGATACTGTTTATATTCTCTGTTTCTCAGCATTTTCAAACCTATTTTGGCTTGAAATGGAGCCATAGTGTTATTTCTTAATTTTTTGAATTTTTTTGCTATTTTTTTGGAATTTTCTATTAGCGTAGGGTAAGAACGGAACGGAATGGAATGACAATTTTTATTTTCTCTCTTTCTCTGCGTTTTACAACCAATTTTGGCTTGAAATGGAGCCAAAATGGTATTTTTTAACTTTTTGAATGTTTTTGCTATTTTTGTGGAATTTTCTATTTCGCGTCGGGTAGGAATGAAACAGAACGATACTTTTTATATTCTTTCTTTTTCGGCTTTACCAACCTATTTTGGCTTGAAATGAGGCCATAATGGTATTTTTTAAATTTTTGAATTTTTTTGCTATTTTTTGGAATTCTCTATTTCGCGTCGGGTAGGAACGGAACGGAACGGAACGATAATTATTATTTTCTCTCTTTCTCGGCCTTTTCAAACCTATTTTGGCTTGAAATGAAGGCATAATGGTATATTTTAATTTTTTTGAATTTTTATTGCTGTTTTTTGGAAATTTTCTATTACGCGTCGGGTAGGAACGAAACGTAACGATAATTTTTATTTTATCTCCTTCTCCTCCATTTCCTATCTATTTTTGGCTTGAAATGAAGCCACAATGGTATTTTTTAAATTTTTAAACTTTTTTGCTATTTTTTTTTTTTTTATATTTCGCGTCGGGTAGGAACGAAACGGAACGATACTGTTTATATTCTCTGTTTCTCAGCATTTTCAAACCTATTTTGGCTTGAAATGGAGCCATAGTGTTATTTCTTAATTTTTTGAATTCTTTTGCTATTTTTTTGGAATTTTCTATTAGCGTAGGGTAAGAACGGAACGGAATGGAATGACAATTTTTATTTTCTCTCTTTCTCTGCGTTTTACAACCAATTTTGGCTTGAAAGGGAGCCAAAATGGTATTTTTTAACTTTTTGAATGTTTTTGCTATTTTTTTGGAATTTTCTATTTCGCATCGGGTAGGAATGAAACAGAACGATACTTTTTATATTCTTTCTTTTTCGGCTTTACCAACCTATTTTGGCTTGAAATGAGGCCATAATGGTATTTTTTAAATTTTTGAATTTTTTTGCTATTTTTTGGAATTCTCTATTTCGCGTCGGGTAGGAACGGAACGGAACGGAACGATAATTATTATTTTCTCTCTTTCTCGACCTTTTCAAACCTATTTTGGCTTGAAATGAAGCCATAGTGGTATTTTTTAATTTTTTGAATTTTATTGCTATTTTTTTGGAATTTTAAATTACGCGTCGGGTAGGAAAGAAACGTAACGATAATTTTTATTTTATCTCCTTCTCCTCCATTTCCTATCTATTTTTGGCTTGAAATGAAGCCACAATGGTATTTTTTAAATTTTTAAACTTTTTTGCTATTTTTTTTTTTTTTATATTTCGCGTCGGGTAGGAACGAAACGGAACTATACTGTTTATATTCTCTGTTTCTCAGCATTTTCAAACCTATTTTGGCTTGAAATGGAGCCACAGTGTTATTTCTTAATTTTTTGAATTTTTTTGCTATTTTTTTGGAATTTTCTATTAGCGTAGGGTAAGAACGGAACGGAATGGAATGACAATTTTTATTTTCTCTCTTTCTCTGCGTTTTACAACCAATTTTGGCTTGAAATGGAGCCAAAATGGTATTTTTTAACTTTTTGAATGTTTTTGTTATTTTTTGGGAATTTTCTATTTCGCGTTGGGTAGGAATGAAACAGAACGATACTTTTTATATTCTTTCTTTTTCGGCTTTACCAACCTATTTTGGCTTGAAATGAGGCCATAATGGTATTTTTTAAATTTTTGAATATTTTTGCTATTTTTTGGAATTCTCTATTTCGCGTCGGGTAGGAACGGAACGGAACGGAACGATAATTATTATTTTCTCTCTTTCTCGACCTTTTCAAACCTATTTTGGCTTGAAATGAAGGCATAATGGTATATTTTAATTTTTTTGAATTTTTATTGCTGTTTTTTGGAAATTTTCTATTACGCGTCGGGTAGGAACGAAACGTAACGATAATTTTTAATTTATCTCTTTCCCCTCCTTTTCCAACCTATTTTTGGCTTGAAATGAATCTATGATGATATTTTTTAACTTTTGGAATTTTTTTGCTATTTTTTTTGGAATTTTCTATTTCGCGTTGGGTAGGAACGAAACGGAACGGAATGATAATTATTATTTTCTCTCTTTCTCGGCCTTTTCAAACATATTTTGCTTGAAAGGAAGCCATCATGGTATTTTTTAATTTTTTGAATTTTTTTACAATTTTTTTGGAATTTTCTATTACACGTCGTGTAGGAACAGAACGGACCGATAGTTTTTATTTTTTCTCTTTCTTGGCATTTTCCAACCTATTTTGGCTTGAAATGAAGCAATAATGGTATATTTTAATTTTTTGAATTTTATTACTTTTTTTTTTGGAATTTTAAATTACGCGTAGGGAAAGAACGAAACGTAACGATAATTTTATTTTATCTCCTTCTCCTCCTTTTCCTATCTATTTTTGGCTTGAAATGAAGCCATAATGGTATTTTTTATCTTTTTAAATTTTTTTGCTATTTTTTTGGAATTTTCTATTAGCGTAGGGTAAGAACGGAACGGAATGGAATGACAATTTTTATTTTATCTCTTTCTCTGCGTTTTACAACCAATTTTGGCTTGAAATGGAGCCAAAATGGTATTTTTTAACTTTTTGAATGTTTTTGCTATTTTTTTGGAATTTTCTATATCGCGTCGGGTAGGAATGAAACAGAACGATACTTTTTATATTCTTTCTTTCTCGGCTTTACCAACCTATTTTGGCTTGAAATGAGGCCATAATGGTATTTTTTAACTTTTTGAATTTTTTTGCTATTTTTTGGAATTCTCTATTTCGCGTCGGGTAGGAACGGAACGGAACGGAACGATAATTATTATTTTCTCTCTTTCTCGGCCTTTTCAAACCTATTTTGGCTTGAAATGAAGGCATAATGGTATATTTTAATTTTTTTGAATTTTTATTGCTGTTTTTTGGAAATTTTCTATTACGCGTCGGGTAGGAACGAAACGTAACGATAATTTTTAGTTTATCTCTTTCCCCTCCTTTTCCAACCTATTTTTGGCTTGAAATGAATCTATGATGATATTTTTTAACTTTTGGAATTTTTTTGCTATTTTTTTTGGAATTTTCTATTTCGCGTTGGGTAGGAACGAAACGGAACGGAATGATAATTATTATTTTCTCTCTTTCTCAGCCTTTTCAAACCTATTTTGCTTGAAAGGAAGCCATCATGGTATTTTTTAATTTTTTGAATTTTTTTACAATTCTTTTGGAATTTTCTATTACGCGTCGTGTAGGAACAGAACGGACCGATAGTTTTTATTTTTTCTCTTTCTTGGCATTTTCACCCCTATTTTGGCTTGAAATGAAGCAATAATGGTATATTTTAATTTTT
This sequence comes from Quercus rubra, assembly GCA_035136125.1. Taxonomy (NCBI): domain Eukaryota; kingdom Viridiplantae; phylum Streptophyta; class Magnoliopsida; order Fagales; family Fagaceae; genus Quercus; species Quercus rubra. The sequence continues at coordinate 42,713,618 of CM068733.1, forward strand.
TGAATTTTATTACTATTTTTTTTGGAATTTTAAATTACGCGTAGGGAAAGAACGAAACGTAACGATAATTTTATTTTATCTCCTTCTCCTCCTTTTCCTATCTATTTTTGGCTTGAAATGAAGCCATAATGGTATTTTTTAACTCTTTAAATTTTTTTGCTATTTTTTTGGAATTTTCTATTTCGCGTTGGGTAGGGACGGAGCGGAACGAGAATTTTTATTTTCTCACTTTCTCAGCCTTTTCCTACCTATTTTGGCTTGAAATGATGCCATAATGGTATTTTTGAATATTGTTGCTATTTTTTTCCTTTTGTTTTGGAATTTTCAATTACACGTCGAGTAGGAACGAAACGGAACGATAATTTTTATTTTCTCCCTTTCTCATTTTTTTCCACCCTATTTTGGCTTGAAAAGAATACATAATGGTATTTTTTAATTTTTTGAGTTTTTTTGCTATTTTTTTGAAATTTTCTATTACGCGTCGGGTTGGAACGAAATGTAATGATAATTTTTATTTTCTCTCTTTCTCATCCTTTTCCAACCAGATTTGGCTTGAAATGAAGCCATAATGGTATTTTTAAAATTTTTGAACTTTTTTGCTATTTTTTTTGAATTTTCTATTTCGCGTCGGGTAGGAACGAAACGGAACGATACTTTTTATATTCTCTTTCTCGGCATTTTCAAACCTATTTTGGCTTGAAATGAAGCCATAGTAGTATTTCTTAATTTTTTGAATTTTTTAACTATTTTTTTGGAATTTTCTATTACGCGTTGGGAACGGAACGGAATGGAATGACAATTTTTATTTTCTCCCTTTCTCTGCGTTTTACAACCAATTTTGGCTTGAAATGGAGCCAAAATGGTATTTTTTAACTTTTTGAATGTTTTTGCTATTTTTTTGGAATTTTTTATTTCGCGTCGGGTAGAAACGAAACGGAATGATACTTTCTATATTCTCTCTTTCTCGGCTTTACCAACCTATTTTGGCTTGAAATGAGGCCATAATGGTATTTTTTAACTTTTTGAATTTTTTTGCTATTTTCTTGTAATTTTCAATTACGCGTCGGGTAGGAACGAAACGTAATGATAAGTTCTATTTTCTCTCTTTCTCATCATTTTCCAACCTATTTTGGCTTAAAATGAGGCCATAATGGTATTTGTTTTTAACTTTTGGAATTTTTTTGCTATTTTTTTGCTATTTTTTTGGAATTTTCTATTTCACGACGGGTAGGAACGAAACGGCACGGAACGATAATTATTATTTTCTCTCTTTCTCGGCCTTTTCAAACCTATTTTGCTTGAAAGGAAGCCATAATGGTATTTTTTAATTTTTTGAATTTTTTTGCTATTTTTTTGGAATTTTCTATTTCGAGTTGGGTAGAAACGGAACCGAACGTAACGATACTTTTTATATTCTCTCTTTCTCGGCTTTACCTACCTATTTTGGCTTGAAATGAGGCCATAATGGTATTTTTTAACTTTTTGAATTTTTTTGCTATTTTTTTGGAATTTTTGATTTCGCGTCGGGTAGGAACGAAAAGGAACGGAACGGAATAAAAATTTTTATTTTCTCTCTTTCTCTGCATTTTACAACCAACTTTGGCTTGAAATGGAGCCCAAATGGTATTTTTTAACTTTTTGAATGTTTTTGCTATTTTTTTGGAATTTTCTATTACGCGTCGTGTAGGAACGGAACGGAACGGAACGATAATTTTTGTTTTGTCTCTTTCTCGACCTTTTCCAACCTATTTTGCCTTGAAATGAAGCCATAATGGTATATTTTAATTTTTTGAATTTTTTTGCTTTTGTTTTGGAATTTTCTATTTCGTGTCGGGAACGGAACGGAACGGAATCAAAATTTTTATTTTCTCTCTTTCTCTGCGTTTTTCAACCAATTTTGGCTTGAAATGTAGCCAAAATGGTATTTTTTAACTTTTTGAATGTTTTTGCTATTTTTTTGTAATTTTCAATTTCGCGTTGGGTAGGAACGAAACGAAACGATACTTTTTATATTCTCTCTTTCTCGGCTTTGCCAACCTATTTTGGCTTGAAATGAGGCCATAATGGTATTTTTTAACTTTTTGAATTTTTTTGCTATTTTTTTGGAATTTTCTATTTTGCGTCGGGTAGGACCGAAACGAAACGATAATTGTTATTTTCTCTCTTTCTCGGCCTTTTCAAACCTATTTTGGCTTGAAATGAAGCCATAATGGTATATTTATATTTTTTGAACTTTTTTGCTATTTTATTGGAATTCTTAATTACGCGTCGGGTAGGAATGAAACGTAATGATAATTTTTATTTTCTATCTTTGTCATCCTTTTCCAACCTATCTTGGCTTGAAATGAAGCCATAATGGTATTTTTAAAATTTTTTATTTTTTTGCTATTTTTTTGGAATTTTCTATTACGCGTCGTGTAGGAACGGAACGGAACGATAATTTTTGTTTTTTCTCTTTCTCGGCTTTTTCCAACCTATTTTGCCTTGAAATGAAGCCATAATGGTATATTTTAATTTTTTGAATTTTTTTGCTTTTGTTTTGGAATTTTCTATTTCGTGTCGGGTAGGAACGGAACGGAACGGAATCACAATTTTTATTTTCTCTCTTTCTCTGCGTTTTACAACCAATTTTGTTTTGAACTGTAGCCAAAATGGTATTTTTTAACTTTTTGAATGTTTTTGCTATTTTTTTGGAATTTTCTATTTCGCGTCGGGTAGGAACGAAACGAAACGATACTTTTTATATTCTCTCTTTCTCGGCTTTGCCAACCTATTTTGGCTTGAAATGAGGCCATAATGGTATTTTTTAACTTTTTGAATTTTTTTGCTATTGTTTTGGAATTTTCTATTTCGCGTCGGGTAGGAACGAAACGGAACGATAATTATTATTTTCTCTCTTTCTCGGCCTTTTCAAACCTATTTTGGCTTGAAATGAAGCCATAATGGTATATTTATATTTTTTGAACTTTTTTGCTATTTTATTGGAATTCTTAATTACGCGTCGGGTAGGAACGAAACGTAATGATAATTTTTATTTTCTATCTTTGTCATCCTGTTCCAACCTATTTTGGCTTGAAATGAAGCCATAATGGTATTGTTAAAATTTTTTAATTTTTTTGCTATTTTTTTGGAATTTTCTATTACGCGTCGTGTAGGAACGGAATGGAACGATAATGTTTGTTTTTTCTCTTTCTCGGCCTTTTCCAACCTATTTTGCCTTGAAATGAAGCCATAATGGTATATTTTAATTTTTTGAATTTTTTTGCTTTTGTTTTGGAATTTTCTATTTCGTGTCGGGTAGGAACGGAACGGAACGGAATCATAATTTTTATTTTCTCTCTTTCTCTGCGTTTTACAACCAATTTTGGCTTGAAATGTAGCCAAAATGGTATTTTTTAACTTTTTGAATGTTTTTGCTATTTTTTTGGAATTTTCTATTACGCGTCGGGTAGGAACGAAACGAAACGATACTTTTTATATTCTCTCTTTCTCGGCTTTACCAACCTATTTTGGCTTGAAATGAGGCCATAATGATATTTTTTAACTTTTTGACCTGTCACCTAGCCAGATGAAAACCAAGACTACGATAGAATTGAAACGCCACACCAAGAATTCCTAAGAATCTCTAAAGAATCAAAGGTGATAAGTTTGGTTGTTTGAACGCCACAAGCTTAACTTGATAAGTTCAAGAGTTCTTTTAAGAATCAAGAGGATCACAAGACTCACAAGGAGAATAATTTCTGAATACCAAACTATCCTTTTCAAAATTCGTACTACCAGATATATACTTGGAACAACCCTCCAAGAATAGGTAAAAATCATAATTACAACTTCAAAAACAACACCAAAGATTAATATAATCAAGTTCCCACGTTTTTTTAGTTTTCTAGGACTTCAAAAATGGCTAAATGACTAGAATTAACATGCCCAGCCAATACCAAGACATCTTCCCATTTAATATCCTTGGAACTTAACAAATTCACATTTAATATCCTTGGAACTTAACAAATTCACACCCTTTTATGGTCAGACCATGCTGGTTGCGAATTTGCATGCATTATCCTCTTCAATTGCTTTGATGACATGGACTAAGCCTTGATTATTATTTGAGCCCATCTTGGTCTTCCTAGAATCTGCCCAAATCTCTTGGACAAGCCCATTTAGTGCTTCCTTGAAACGTTTGGCTCTAAGTCTTGTAATTGGGCCACTAGAAAATGACAAAGGGTCTTGTGCAAATTCAGCTCCATTTCCACTTGTATGATCAGCATGTCCAGCTCCTTGGTGTGCATCATTCTCCCCCTCTTAAGAAGGATTTGTCCTCAAATCATCACCTACATCAAAAGGAGACAAATCAGCAACATTAAAGCTTGCACTGACACCATACTCACCGGGTAAGTCTAGCTTGTAGGCATTATCATTGATGCGCTCTACTACTTGAAATGGTCCATCACCTCGAGGTAGGAGTTTTGAATGCCGTTTCTTTGGAAAACGTTCCTTCCTTAAGTGCAACCAAACCCAATCTCCTGGTTCAAACACTACCTTCTTGCGTCCCTTGTTGGCTTGATGGACATATTGTTGAGTCCTCCTTTCAATGTTCAGCCGTGCCTTTTCATGAATCATCTTTACAAATTCTGCTTTCTTTTTGCCATCTAAGTTCACACATTCACTCAAAGGTAAAGAAGTTAAATCCAAAGGTGACAATGGGTTAAAACCATAAACAATTTCAAATGGTGAAAACTTAGATGCAGAATGTATACTTCTATTGTAAGCAAATTCAACATGTGGCAAACAATCTTCCCAGGTTTTCAAGTTCTTTTTAATGATAGCATGCAACAAGGAAGACAAAGTTCTATTTACTACTTCAGTTTGACCATCCGTTTGTGGATGACAAGTAGTAGAAAACAACAACTTGGTTCCCAACTTTCCCCACAAAGTTTTCCAAAAGTAACTCAAAAACTTTGCATCCCTATCAGAAACAATGGTCCTAGGCATACCATGTAGCCTAACAATTTCTTTGAAGAATAAATCAGCTATATGTGATGCATCATTAGTTTTGTGACATGCAATGAAGTGTGCCATTTTGGAAAATCTATCTACCACCACAAAAACTGAATCTCTTCCCCTCTTAGTCCTAGGTAAACCTAAAACAAAATCCATAGAAATATCAGTCCAAGGTTCACTAGGTCTTGGTAAAGGGGAGTACAAACCATGGGGTTTCAACTTAGACTTAGCCTGTTTACACGTGATACACGTCTCACAGATTCTTTCCACATCACGTTTCATATGAGGCCAAAAAAAATGATCATGCAAAATTCCTAAAGTCTTAACTACACCAAAGTGACCCATCAAACCACCACCATGAGCTTCTCTCACAAGCAATTCACGCAAAGAACACATAGGCACACACAGTTTATTTTCTCGAAACAAAAATCCATCATGCCTATAGAACTTACCAAATGCTACTTTTTCACATGCATTGAACACATCAGAATCTTGTGCATACAGATCCTTAATGTATTCAAAGCCAAGCATTTTTGTATCTAAAATGTAAAGTAAAGCATACCTTCGGGACAATGCATCAGCCACCACATTTTCCTTACCTTGCTTGTATCTGATCACATAAGGAAATGTTTCAATAAATTCCACCCACTTGGCATGGCGTTTGTTCAACCTTTGCTGTCCTTTCAAATGCTTCAAAGATTCATGATCTGTGTGAATCACAAATTCTTTTGGCCATAGATAGTGTTGCCAATTTTCCAAAGCCCTTACCAAGGCATACATCTCCTTATCATAAGTGGGATAATTTAGAGCTGCCCCACCCAACTTTTCACTGAAATAAGCAACTGGACGGCCTTCTTGCATCAAAACAGCTCCAATACCTATTCCTGAAGCATCACACTCAATTTCAAAAGTTTTAGCAAAGTTAGGTAAAACAAGCAAAGGTGCATTAGTTAACTTTTCTTTGAGCTGATTAAATGCCTTTTCTTGTTCTTTCCCCCACTTAAACGACACATTTTTCTTGATGACTTCAGTGAGAGGGGTGGCTAAGCTACTAAAATCACGCACAAACTGTCTATAGAAGCTAGCTAAGCCATGGAAACTCCTCACTTGGCTGATTGTTGTAGGCGTTGGCCACTCTTGGATTGCCTTCACCTTTTCCTCGTCCACTTCAATGCCTCCTTTACTAACAACAAAACCAAGAAACACAAGCTTATCCGTACAAAAGGTGCACTTTTTGAGGTTAGCAAACAACCTTTCTTTCCTTAGAATTTCCAAAACAGATTTCAAATGCATTACATGTTCTTCCAAATTTTTGCTATAAATTAGGATATCATCAAAATACACAACTACAAATCTGCCAATAAATGCACGCAAAACATGGTTCATCAAACGCATAAATGTGCTCGGAGCATTAGTTAAACCGAAAGGCATTACTAACCACTCATACAAACCATATTTAGTCTTAAAAGCAGTTTTCCATTCATCACCTTCCTTCATCCTAATCTGGTGATATCCACTCTTAAGATCAATTTTTGTAAAGACACAAGAACCATGTAATTCATCCAGCATATCATCTAATCTAGGAATGGGATGACGATATTTTACCGTTATGTTGTTGATGGCTCGGCAGTCGACACACATCCTCCATGTTCCATCCTTCTTAGGAACTAATAACACCGGAACCGCACAAGGACTCATGCTTTCTCGCACATACCCCTTTTCCAATAATTCACCTACTTGCCTCTGAAGTTCCTTGGTCTCCTCAGGATTACTCCTATAAGCAGGTCGGTTTGGAATTGATGCACCAGGTATGAAATCAATTTGATGTTCAATCCCTCGAATTGGAGGTAAACCATGAGGTACCTCTTTGGGAAGGACATCTTCAAACTCCTGCAAAAGAGAAACAATATTGCTCGACAATGCACCGGCAAGATCATTAGTACATAAAAGAGCCTCCTTGTATATGAGTACAATAAGGGGCTGGTTTGAAAATAATGCTCTCTTGATCTCACTTTTTTTTGCAATGTAATTGAATTTTTCCTCTCTTGCTCTTATTACGGCCGAATCCCTCTCTTCTTTTTCACTCTGATCACTGTTTTTCTCTCCTTTTTTTTTAAACTCTTTTTTTTCAATTTTGGCCTTCCTTTCTTTTTCCTTTTTTTTCATTTGATTTTTGTTACTTCAATTGGTCCTCCCTGACCTGTTTTGGAGTTAATGGCACAAGAGTAATAGGTTGCCCTTTAAGAGTGAAAGAATACTTATTTGTGAATCCATCATACGTAACCTTCCGATCATACTGCCATGGTCTTCCTAACAATAAATGGCATGCATGCATGGGAACCACATCACATAGCACCTCATCCTCATATTTGCCAATGGATAATGCCACCAACACTTGTCTTGTCACCTTGATTTCGCCACATTCATTCAGCCACTGAAGCCGGAAAGGTTGAGGATGTTTCAAGGTAGTTAAGGCCAATTTTTCCACCAAATAAGTGCTGGCTACGTTTGTGCAACTCCCTCCATCGATAATGACACTGCAAACTTTGTTATTTACAAAGCACCGAGTATGAAACAAGTTCTCCCTTTGATTACTTTCTTCCTCCTTAACCTGCACATTGAGAACTCGCCTTGCTACCAATAAATCTCCAACCACAGCATTTTGCTCATCATCGGCATCCTCCAAAGATGGCATGTCATCATCATCTACTTCTTCCTCATTCTCCGACTCAAGCTCTCCTTGAGCATTTATCACCATCACCCTTTTGTTTACACACTGGCTGGCTATGTGTCCCCGCCCTTGACATTTAAAACACTTAATATCACGTGTTTTAGAACTCGAAGCCTCGGTGTTACCTAAAGTGGTCTTTGAGTTGGCACTCTTAGATGGTTCAAATTTTGGCTTATTTTGTAGCTGCTCATCCCTTTTTGGAGCTGTCTTCCATGGACTAGTGGTAGCCATAGGTTGTCCCCTCCTAGCCAATCCCTTTCGTTTGAATTGTTCTTCCACCTTTATGGCTTGATGCACCATATCCGTCAATTCAACATAGTGCTGCATCTCAACTATATCCGCAATCTCACGATTTAAACCATGCAAGAACCTAGCCATGGTGGCTTCCCGGTCCTCTTCAACATTAGCCCGAATCATAGCTACCTCCATCTCCTTGTAATACTCATCCACACTCTTGGAACCTTGAGTTAACCTCTGCAACTTTTGATACAATCCCCTATAATAGTGATTGGGTACAAAACGCCTCCTCATAAGCATTTTCATCTCCTCCCAAGTATCCACGGGTGGTTCTCTATTCCTCCTCCTATTAATCAATAATTGATCCCACCAAACAATGGCATAATCAGTAAATTCAATTGCAGCCAATTTAACCTTCTTTATCTCCGAATAGTTGTGACAATCAAACACCATCTCCATTTTAGTTTCCCACTCCAAATAAACTTCAGGATCATTTTTGCCTTGAAAAGATGGGATTTTAATCTTTATGTTTCCTAAATCATTATCCCTCCTAGGCCTACCCATCCTTGCTTCTCTATTCCCATACCCACGCCCAAACCTGCCCTGGTTCACATATGGCCCATCAACCTCCTCCGACTCCGCTTTTTCCTCAACATTCCGCCATAGAACACGCCCACCTTGCTGCCTATTGGGGTTGTCATGTTGCTGGCCCCTAGGAGTTCCCGCTTCTACCCTATCCAACCTCTCATGAATAGGTTCTAATTCAGCCCTCAACATACGCCTCATCTCCCCTAGCATTGCTTGCATTTGGAGGGTCTGATCTGTTGGTGGTTGAAGTCCTTCAGTTGTGTCTTCTTCTTGATTATTGGACATACTTAAAATCTGCAAAACAAAGTTAGAATCCTCACAAGCCCTCCCTTACGTGTTTCACTCAAGAATTGATACACTCACACTCATGTTTTCACTCTAAACGGCTTTTACCCTCTTATGCTCTCACACACTCTCGCCTTTTTCCACTCTTTTGTGTCTTCTTTAGTTCTTAATCGAACTTCAAGAAACTAATTCAAAATAAACTAGCAGCAATTCAAAATGAGAAACAACCAAAACTCATCAACAAGGTCAAGAACTTGAATAAGGTGAGAAACAAGATTGAAATGAAGAAATTTTCTTACTGGAATTATGTACTGAAAAATGATATGATTGAGAAATTTTCCTCTTCGTGTACTGAGAAATCTTCTTTTATTTTTTCTTTTTTCTTTTTTCTTTTTTTTTTTTTGGAGCAAGAAACAGGAAATAGAATGAAAATAAAAGATAGTCAAACTTATCTTAGAACCAAAGCTTTGATACCAAAATGATATGAATTTCACCAACAATTGTGATGAAACCCGATAACAATGATGGTTTGGAACCCCAAGATCGTGTAGACAAGATTTGTTGAACCTTGACCCGTCACCTAACCAGATGAAAACCAAGACTACGATAGAATTGAAACGCCACACCAAGAATTCCTAAGAATCTCTCAAGAATCAAAGGTGATAAGTTTGGTTGTTTGAACGCCACAAGCTTAACTTGATAAGTTCAAGAGTTCTTTTAAGAACCAAGAGGATCACAAGACTCACAAGGAGAATAATTTCTGAATACCAAACTATCATTTTCAAAATTCGTACTACCAGATATATACTTGGAACAACCCTCCAAGAATAGGTAAAAATCATAATTACAACTTCAAAAACAACACCAAAGATTAATATAATCAAGTTCCCACGTTTTTTTAGTTTTCTAGGACTTCAAAAATGGCTAAATGACTAGAATTAACATGCCCAGCCAATACCAAGACATCTTCCCATTTAATATCCTTGGAACTTAACAAATTCACACCCTTTTATGGTCAGACCATGCTGGTTGCGAATTTGCATGCATTAGCCTCTTCAATTGCTTTGATGACATGGACTAAGCCTTGATTATTATTTGAGCCCATCTTGGTCATTCTAGAATCTGCCCAAATCTCTTGGACAAGCCCATTTAGTGCTTCCTTGAAACATTTGGCTCTAAGTCTTGTAATTGGACCACTAGAAAATGACAAAGGGTCTTGTGCAAATTCAGCTCCATTTCCACTTGTATGATCAGCATGTCCAGCTCCTTGGTGTGCATCATTTGGGATTTTCAATTACGCGTCAAGTAGGAACGAAATGGAATGATAAATTTTGCTATTGATGCTATAATGGTATTTTTGAATTTTTTTGCTATTTTTTTGGAATTTTCTATTACGCGTTGGGTAGGAACGGAACAGAACGAAACGATAATTTTTATTTTCTCTCTTTCTCTGCGTTTTCCACCATATTTTGGCTTGAAAAGAAGCCATCATGGTGTTTTCTAACTTTTTGAATTTTTTTGCTATTTTTTTGGAATTTTCTATTACGCGTCGTGTAAGAACGGAATGGAACGATAATTTTTATTTTCTCTTTCTCGGCCTTTTCCAACCTATTTTGCCGTGATATGAAGCAATAATGGTATATTTTAATTTTTTGAATTTTTTTGCTTTTGTTTTGGAAGTTTCTATTTCGCATCTGGTTGGAACGAAACGGAACGATAATTTTTATATTCTCTCTGTCTCAGCATTTTCGAACCTATTTTCGCTTGAAATAAAGCCATAATGGTATATTTTAATTTTTTTGAATTTTTTTTCTATTTTGTTGGAATTTTCAATTACGCGTCGGGTAGGAACGAAACGTAATGATAATTTTTATTTTCTCTCTTTCTCATCCTTTTCAACCTATTTTGGCTTGAAATGAAGTCATAATGGCATTTTTTAAAATTTTGAATTTTTTTGCTATTTTTTCAGAATTTTCTATTTCGCGTCGGGTAGGAACGAAACGTAACGATAATTTTTATTTTATCTCTTTCCCCTCCTTTTCCAACCTATTTTTGGCTTGAAATGAAGCTATAATGGTATTTTTTAACTTTTTTAATTTTTTTGCTATTTTTTTGGAATTTTCTAATTCGCGTCGGGTAGGAACGGAGCGGAACAATAATTTTTATTTTCTCTCTTTCTTGGCCTTTTCCAACCTGTTTTGGCTTGAAAGGATGCAATAATGCCATGATGGTATTTTTATTTTCTCTCTTTCAGGGCATTTTACAACCTATTTTGGCTTAAATCAGCCATAATGGTATTTTTTAATTTGTTGAATTTTTTTGCTATTGTTTTGGGATTTTCAATTACGCGTCGAGTAGGAACGAAATGGAACGATAAATTTTGCTATTGATGCTATAATGGTATTTTTGAATTTTTTTGCTATTTTTTTGGAATTTTCTATTACGCGTCGTGTAGGAACAGAACGGAACGATAATTTTTATTTTCTCTTTCTTGGCCTTTTCCAATCTATTTTGCCTTGAAATGAAGCAATAATGATATATTTTAATTTTTTGAATTTTTTTGCTTTTGTTTTGGATGTTTCTATTTCACGTCTGGTTGGAACGAAACGGAACGATAATTTTTATATTCTCTCTGTCTCAGCATTTTCAAACCTATTTTCGCTTGAAATAAAGCCATAATGGTATATTTTAATTTTTTTGAATTTTTTTTCTATTTTGTTGGAATTTTCAATTACGCGTCGGGTAGGAACGAAATGTAATGATAATTTTTATTTTCTCTATTTCTCATCCTTTTCCAACCTATTTTGGCTTGAAATGAAGTCATAATGGCATTTTTTAAAATTTTGAATTTTTTTGCTATTTTTTCGGAATTTTCTATTTCGCGTCGGGTAGGAACGAAACGGAACGATATTTTTTATATTCTCTCTTTCTCAGCCTTTACCAACCTATTTAAGCTTGAAATGAAGGCATAATGGTATATTTTAATTTTTTCGAATTTTTTTGCTATTTTCTTGGAATTTTCAATTACGCGTCGGATAGGAACGAAACGTAATGATAATTTTTATTTTCTCTCTTTCTCATCCTTTTCCAACCTATTTTGTCTTGAAATGTGGCCATAATGGTATTTTTTAACTTTTTGAATTTTTTTGCTGTTTTTTTGGAATTTTCTATTTAGCGTCGGGTAGGAACGGAACGGAACGGAACGATAATTTTTATTCTCTCTCCTTCTCGGCCTTTTCCAACCTGTTTTGGCTTGAAAGGAAGCCATAATGGTATTTTTTAATTTTTTGAACTTTTTTTCTAATTTATTGGAATTTTCTTTTTCGTGTCGTGTAGAAACGGAGCGGAACGATAATTTTTATTTTCTCTCTTTCTCGGCATTTTTCAACCTATTTTGGCTTAAATGAAGCCATAATGGTATATTTGAATTTTTTGAGTTTTTTTGCTATTATTTTGGAATTTTCAATTACGCGTCGGGTAGGAACGAAACGTAACGATAATTTTTATTTTATATCTTTCTCCTCCTTTTCCAACCTATTTTTGGCTTGAAATGAAGCCATAATGGTATGTTTTAACTTTTTTAATTTTTTTGTTATTTTTTTGGAATTTTTTATTTCGCGTCGGGTAGGAACGGAACGGAACGGAACGATAATTTTTATTTACTCTCTTTCTTGGCCTTGTCCAATCTGTTTTGGCTTGAAAGGTTGCCATAATGCCATAATGGTATTTTTATTTTCTCTCTTTCACGGCATTTTACAACCTATTTTGGCTTAAAATGAAGCCATAACGATATTTTTTAATTTTTTGAATTTTTTTGCTATTGTTTTTGTATTTTCAATTACGCGTTGGGTAGGAATGAAACGGAACAATAATTTTTATATTCTTTCTTTCTCGGCATTTTCCAATCTATTCTGGCTTGAAATGATGCCATAATGGTATTTTTGAATTTTTTTGCTATTTTTTTCGAATTTTTTATTACGCGTCGTGTAGGAACGGAACAGAACAAAACTAAAATTTTTATTTTCTCTCTTTCTTTGCGTTTTCCAACCTATTTTGGCTTGAAAAGAAGTCATAATGGTGTTTTTTAACTTTTTGAATTTTTTTGCTATTTTTTTGGAATTTTCTATTACGCGTCGTGTAGGAACGGAACGGAACGGAACGGAACGATAATTTTTATTTTTTCTCTTTCTCGGCCTTTTCCAACCTATTTTGGCTTGAAATGAAGCCATAATGGTATATTTTAATTTTTTGAATATTTTTGCTATTGTTTTGGAATTTTCAATTACGCGTCGTGTAGGAACGAAACGTAACGATAATTTTTATTTTATGTCTTTTTCCCCCTTTTCCAACCTATTTTGGCTAGAAATAAAGCCATAACGGTATTTTTTAACTTTTTTAATTTTTTTGCTACTTTTTTGGAATTTTCTATTTCGCATCGGGTAGGAACAGAACGGAACGATAATTTATATTTTCTCTCTTTCTCGGCCTTTTCCAACCTATTTTGGCTTGAAATGAAGCCATAATGGTATATTTTAATTTTTTGAATTTTTTTGCTATTGTTTTGGAATTTTCAATTACGCGTCGTGTAGGAACGAAACGTAACGATAATTTTTATTTTATGTCTTTTTCCCCCTTTTCCAACCTATTTTGGCTAGAAATAAAGCCATAACGGTATTTTTTAACTTTTTTAATTTTTTTGCTACTTTTTTGGAATTTTCTATTTCGCATCGGGTAGGAACAGAACGGAACGATAATTTATATTTTCTCTCTTTCTCGGCCTTTTCCAACCTGTTTTGGCTTGAAAGGATGCCATAACGGTATTTTTTAGTTTTTTGCTATTTTTTAAAATTTTCTATTACGCATTGTGTAGTAACGAAACGGAACGATAAATTTTATTTGATCTCCTATAAAACACCATACGAGCTTCTCTTCAGGCCAAAACAGGTTGGGAAGGCCGAGAAAGAGATAAAATATAAATTATCGTTCCTATCAGTTCCTACCCGATCCGGAATATAGAATTCGAATAAAATAGCAAAAAAAATTCAAAAAATTAAAAAACACCATTAGGGCTTCTCTAAAAGCCAAAACAGGATGGGAAAGGTCGAGAAAGAGAGAAAACAAAAATTATTGTTCCGATTAATTCCTACTCAACCCATAATAGAAAATTTCAAAAAAATAGAAAAAATACAAAAAATTGTAAAACCCAATTATGGTTTCTCTTCAAGCTAGAACAGGTTGGACAAGACCAAGAAATAGAGAAAATAAAAATTATAGTTCCGATCAATTCCCATCTGACTCGTACTAGAGAATTCGAAAAAAATAGCAAAAATATTTCAAAAAATTAAAAAAACACCATTATGGCTTCTTTTCAAGCCAAAACAAGTAGGGGAAATGCTGAGGAATAGAGAAAATAAAAATTATCGATCCGATCAATTTCTACCCGACTCGTAATAGAAAATTCCAAAGAATAGCAAAAAAATTCAAAAAATAACAATGTTACGGCTTCTTTTCAAGCCAAAACAACTTGGTAAAGACCAAGAAATAGAGAAAATAAAAATTATTGTTCCGATCAATTTCTACCCGACCCGTAATAGAAAATTCCAAAGAAATAGCAAAAAAATTCTAAAAATTTAAAAAACCATTACAGCTTCTTTAATGCCAAAACAGGTTGGGAAAGGCTGAGAAAGAGAGAAAATGAAATTAATCTATCCGATCAATTCCTACCCAACCCGTAATAGAGAATTCCAAAAATATAGCGAAAAACTTGAAAAACAAAAGTAAAAAACACCATTACGGCTTCTTTTCAAGCCAAACCAGGTTGGGAAATGCAGAGAAAGAGAGAAAATAACAATTTTCGTTCATATCTATTCCTCCTCGATCCAGAATAGAGAATTCAGAAAAACTTGAAAAAAAATCAACAAAATTAAAAAAAAAAAAAAAAACCATTAGGGCTTCTCTTCAGGCCAAAACAGGTAGGGAAATACCGAGAAAGAGAGAAAATAAAAATTATCGATCCGATCAATTCCTACCTAACCCGTAATAGAAAATTCCAAAGAAATAGCAAAAAAATTCTAAAAATTATAGAACACCTTTAGGGCTCTCTTCAAGCCAAAACAGGTTGGGAAAAGTCGAGAAAAAGAGAAAATAAAAATTATCTTTATGATCAATTTCTACCCGACCCGTAATAGAAAATTCCAAAAAAGATAGCAAAAAAATTCAAAAAATCAAAAACCACCATTACGGCTTCTTTTTAGGCCAAACTAGGTTGGGAAAGGCTGAGAATGAGAGAAAATAAAAATTATCGTTCTTATTAGTTCCTACTCGACCCGGAATAGAGAATTCAGAAAAAATTGCAAAAAAAATTCAAAAATTTAAAAACAGGTTGGGCAAGGCCAAGAAAGAGAGAAAAGAAAAATTATTGTTCCGATCAATTGCTACCCGACCCGTAATAAAGAATTCGAAAAAAAGAGAAAAAAAAATTCAACAAATTATAAAACACCATTAGGGCCTCTTTTCAAGCCAAAACAGATAGGCAAAGTCTGAGAAAGAGAGAAAATAAAAATTATCGTTTCGATCAATTCCTACCCGACCCTAATAGAAAATTTCAAAAAAATAGCAAAAAAATTATAAAAATTTAAAAACACCATTACAGCATCATTTAAAGCCAAAACAGGTAGGGAAAGGCCAAGAAATAGAGAAAATAAAAATTTTCGTTCCGATCAATTCCTACCCGACACGTAATAGAAAATTCTAAAAAAATTGCAAAAAAATTCAAAAAATTATAAAACACCCTTAGGGCTTCTCTTCAAGTAAAAATAGGTTGAGAAAGAGAGAAAATAAAAATTATCCTTCCTATTAGTTCCTACCTGACCCAGAATAGACAATTCGAAAAAAATAGCTAAAAAAATTCAAGAAATTAAAAAAAAAACCATTATGGCTTCTGTTCAAGTCAAAACAGGTTGGAAAAGGCTCAGAAAGAGAGAAAATGAAAATTATCGTTCCGATCAATTCGTACCCGACCAGTTATTGAAAATTCCAAAAAAATCACAAAAATATTCTAAAAATTAAAAAACACCATTACAGCTTCTTTTGAAACCAAAACAGTTTGGGAAAGGCCGAGAAAGAGAGCAAATAAAAATTATCGTTCCGATCAATTCCTACCTGACCCATAATAGAAAATTCCAAAGAAATAGAAAATAAATTCTAAAAATTAAAAAACACCATTATAGCTTCTTTTAAAGACAAAACAGGTTGGGAAAGGCCTAGAAAGGGAGAAAATGAAATTTATCGTTCCGATCAAATTATACTCGACTCGTAATAGAAAATTTCAAAAAAAAAAAGCAAAAAAAGTCAAAAAATTATTGGACACTATTAGGACTTCTCTTCAAGCCGAAACAGGTAGGGAAAGGCCAAGAAAGAGAGAAATTAAAAATTATAGTTCCGTTCAATTTCTACCCGACCCGTGACAAAAAATTCCAAAGAAATGGCAAAAACATTCTAAAAATTAAAAAACACCATTATAGCTTCTTTTAAAGCTAAAACAAGTGAGGAAAGGCCGAGAGAGAGAGAATATAAAAATTATTGTTCCGATCAATTCCTACCTGACCCGTAATACAAAATTCCAAAAAAAAATCAAAAAATTAAAAAACACCATTACGGCTTCTTTTCAAGCCAAACTAGGTTGGGAAAGGCCGAGAAAGAGAAAAAATAAAAATTATCGTTACTATCAGTTCCTCCCCGTTACAGCTTCTTTCAAAGCCAAACCAGGTTGGGAAAGGCCGCGAAAGAGAGAAAATGAAATTTATCGTTCCAATCAATTCCTACCCAACCCATAATAGAAAATTCAAAAAAAAAAAACAAAGAAATTCTAAAAATTAAAAAAAGGTCATTACGACTTCTTTTCAAGCCAAACCAGCGTAGGAAAGGTAGAGAAAGAGAGAAAATAAAAATTATTGTTCCTATCAGTTCCTCCCAGACCTGGAATAGAGAATTCAGAAAAAATAGAAAAAAAAAATTCAAAAAATTGCAAAACACCATTAGAGCTTCTCTTCAATCCAAAACAGGTTGGGAAAGGCCAAGAAATGGAGAAAAAAAAAATTATCGTTCCGATCAATTGCCACCCGACCCGTACTAGAGAATTCGAAAAAAATACCAAAAAAATTCAAAAAATTATAAAACACCGTTGGGGCTTCTCTACGAGCCAAAACATATTGGGAAAGGCCGAGAAAAAGAGAAAAGAAAAATGATCGTTCCGATCAATTGCTATCCAACCCGTAATAGAGAATTCAAAAACAATAGAAAAAAAATTCAAAAAAATATAAAACACTATTAGGGCTTCTTTTCAAGCCAAACAGGCAGGGAAAGGCGAAGAAAGAGAGAAAATAAAAGTTATCGTTCCGATCAATTCCCACCCGATCCGTAATAGAAAATTCCAAAAAAATAGCAAAAAAATTCAAAAAATTATAAAACTCCATTAGGGCTTTTCTTCGAGCCAAAACATGTTGGGAAAGGCCGAGAAAGAGAGAAAGTAAAAATAATCGTTCCGACCCGTAATAGAGAATTCGAAGAAAAGAGCAAAAAAATTCAAAAAATTATGAAACACCATTAGGGCCTCTTTTCAAGCCAAAACAGGTAGGCAAAGTCTGAGAAAGAGAGTAAATAAAAATTATCAATTCGATCAATTCCTACCCGACCCGTAATATAAAATTTCAAAAAAATAGCAAAAAAATTACAAAAAATTAAAAATACCATTACAGCATCATTTAAGACCAAAACAGGTAGGGAAAGGCCAAGAAATAGAGAAAATAAAAATTTTCGTTCCGATCAATTCCTGCCCGACACGTAATAGAAAATTCCAAAAAAATTGCAAAAAAATTCAAAAAATTATAAAACACCCTTAGAGCTTCTCTTCAAGTCAAAACAGGTTGAGAAAGGCCAAGAAAGAGAAAAAAGAAAAATTATCGTTCCGATTAATTCTTGCCTGACACGTAATATAAAATTCCAAAAAAATTACAAAAAAATTCAAAAAATTATAAAACACCCTCAGGGCTTCTTCTCTTCAAGTCAAAATAGGTTGAGAAAGGCTAAAAAAGAGAGAAAATAAAAATTATCGTTCCGATCAATTCCTACCCGATCCACAATTGTAAATTCCAAAAAAATAGCAAAAAAATTCAAAAAATTAAAAAACACAGTTAGGGCTTCTCTACAAGCCAAAACAGGATAGGAAAGGCCGAGAAAAAGAGAAAACAAAAATTATCGTATCAATTCCTCCTAAACCCAGAATAGAGAATTCAGAAAAAATAACAAAAAAAATTCAAAAAATTAAACAACACCATTAGAGCTTCTCTACAAGCCAAAACAGGTTGGGAAAGGCCGAGAAAGAGAGAAAACAAAAATTATCGTTCTGATCAATTCCTTCCAAACCCGGAATAGAGAATTCAGAAAAAATAACAAAAAAAATTCAAAAAATTAAACAACACCATTAGAGCTTCTCTACAAGCCAAAACAGGTTCGGAAAGGCCGAGAAAGAGAGAAAACAAAAATTATCGTTTCGATCAATTCCTACTTGACTTGTAATAGAAAATTTCATAAAGATAGCAAAAAAATTCAAAAAATTGCAAAACTCATTAGGGCTTCTCTTCAAGCCAAGAAAATTGTATAAAAAATTCAAAAAATTATAAAACACCCTTCGGGCTTCTATTCCAGTCAAAATAGGTTGAGAAAGGCCGTGAAAGAGAGAAAATAAAAATTATCGTTCCGATCAATTCCTACCCGACCTGAAACAGAAAATTCCAAAAAAAAAAATAGCAAAAAAATTCAAAAAATTATAATACACCATTAGGGCTTATCTTCAATGCAAAACATGTTGGCAACGGCTGAGAAAGAGTGAAAATAAAAATAATCGTTCCGATCAATTCCTACTCGATCTGTAATAGAGAATTCGAACAACATAGTAAAAAAATTCGAAAAATTATAAAACACCATGGGGGCTTCTTTTCAAGCCAAAACAGGTTGGGAAAGGCCAAGAAAGAGAAAAAAAAAATTATCGTTCCGATCAATTCCTACCCGACCTGTAATAAAAAATTCCAAAAAAATAGCAAAAAAATTCTAAAAATTAAAAAACAATATAAGGGCTTCTCTTCAAACCAAAACAGGTTGAGAAAGGCAGAGAAAGAGAGAAAATAAAAATTATCGTTCGTATCAGTTCCCCCCTGACCCAGAATAGAGAATTCAGAAAAAATTGCAAAAAAAATTAAAAAATTACAGAACACCATTAGGGCTTCTCTTCAAGCCAAAACAAGTAGGGAAACACCAAGAAAGGGAGAAAACAAAAATTATCATTTCGATCAATTCCTACCCTTCTCATAATAGAAAAATTCAAAAAAATTCAAAAAAATAGCAACAAAAATTCAAAAAATTATAAAACAACCTTTGGGCTTCTATTCAAGCCGTGTTGGGAATGGCCGAAAAAGAGAGAAAATAAAAATTTTCGTTCCGATTAATTCCTACCCGACACGTAATAGAAAATTCCAAAAAAATTGCAAAAAAATTCAAAAAATTATAAAACACCCTTAGAGCTTCTCTTCAAGTCAAAACAGGTTGAGAAAGGTCAAGAAAGAGAAAAAAGAAAAATTATCGTTCCGATTAATTCTTGCCCGACACGTAATATAAAATTCCAAAAAAATTGCAAAAAAATTCAAAAAATTATAAAACACCCTCAGGGCTTCTTCTCTTCAAGTCAAAATAGGTTGAGAAAGGCTAAGAAAGAGAGAAAATAAAAATTATCGTTTCGATCAATTCCTACCCAATCCACAATTGTAAATTCCAAAAAAATAGCAAAAAAATTCAAAAAATTAAAAAACACAGTTAGGGCTTCTCTACAAGCCAAAACAGGATAGGAAAGGCCGAGAAAAAGAGAAAACAAAAATTATCGTTCCGATCAATTCCTCCTAAACCCAGAATAGAGAATTCAGAAAAAATAACAAAAAAAATTCAAAAAATTAAACAACACCATTAGAGCTTCTCTACAAGCCAAAACAGGTTGGGAAAGGCCGAGAAAGAGAGAAAACAAAAATTATCGTTCTGATCAATTCCTTCCAAACCCGGAATAGAGAATTCAGAAAAAATAACAAAAAAAATTCAAAAAATTAAACAACACCATTAGAGCTTCTCTACAAGCCAAAACAGGTTCGGAAAGGCCGAGAAAGAGAGAAAACAAAAATTATCGTTTCGATCAATTCCTACTCGACTTGTAATAGAAAATTTCATAAAGATAGCAAAAAAATTCAAAAAATTGCAAAACACCATTAGGGCTTCTCTTCAAGCCAAAAAAATTGTATAAAATTCAAAAAATTATAAAACACCCTTCGGGCTTCTATTCCAGTCAAAATAGGTTGAGAAAGGCCGTGAAAGAGAGAAAATAAAAATTATCGTTCCGATCAATTCCTACCCGACCTGTAACAGAAAATTCCAAAAAAAAAAATAGCAAAAAAATTCAAAAAATTATAATACACCATTAGGGCTTATCTTCAATGCAAAACATGTTGGCAACGGCTGAGAAAGAGTGAAAATAAAAATAATCGTTCCGATCAATTCCTACTCGATCTGTAATAGAGAATTCGAACAACATAGTAAAAAAATTCGAAAAATTATAAAACACCATGGGGGCTTCTTTCAAGCCAAAACATGTTGGGAAAGGCCAAGAAAGAGAAAAAAAAAATTATCGTTCCGATCAATTCCTACCCGACTTGTAATAAAAAATTCCAAAAAAATAGCAAAAAAATTCTAAAAATTAAAAAACAATATAAGGGCTTCTCTTCAAACCAAAACAGGTTGAGAAAGGCAGAGAAAGAGAAAAAATAAAAATTATCGTTCGTATCAGTTCCCCCCTGACCCAGAATAGAGAATTCAGAAAAAATTGCAAAAAAAATTAAAAAATTACAGAACACCATTAGGGCTTCTCTTCAAGCCAAAACAAGTAGGGAAAGACCAAGAAAGGGAGAAAACAAAAATTATCATTTCGATCAATTCCTACCCGACCCGTAATAGAAAAATTCAAAAAAATTCAAAAAAATAGCAACAAAAATTCAAAAAATTATAAAACAACCTTTGGGCTTCTATTCAAGCCGTGTTGGGAATGGCCAAAAAAGAGAGAAAATAAAAATTATCGTTTTGATCAATTCCTACCCAACCCATAATATAAAATTCCAAAGAAATAGCAAAAAAATTAAAAAAATTAAAAAACACCATTAGGGCTTCACTTCAAGCCAAAACAAGAAGGGAACGACTGAGAACGAGAGAAAACAAAATTTATCGTTCCGATCAATTTCTACCTGACCAGTAACAGAAAATACCAAAAAATTAGCAAAAAAATTGAAAAATTAAAAAACACCACTACGGCTTCTTTTCAAGCCAAACTAGGATGGAGAAGGCCAAGAAAGAGAAAAAATAAAAATTATCGTTCTTATTAGTTCATACCAGACCTGTAATAGAGAATTCAGAATAAATTACAAAAAAAATTCAAAAAATTAAAAAACACTATTAGGGTTTTTCTTCAAGCCAAAACAGGTAGGGAAAGACCGAAAAAGAGAGAAAGCAAAAATTATCATTACGATCAATTCCTACCCGACCCGTAATAGAAAAATTCAAAAAAATAGCAAAAAAATTCAAAAAATTATAAAAAAACATTTGGGTTTCTCTTCAAGTCGTGTTGGGAAAGGCCAAGAAAGAGAGAAAATAAAAATTATCGTTCCTATCAATTCCTTCCCGACCCATAATAGAAAATTCAAAAAATAGCAAAAAAAATTAAAAAAAGTATAAAACACCATCATGGCTTCTCTTCAAGCCAAAAGTGGTTGGGAAAGGCCGAAAAAGAGAGAAAATAAAAATTATCGCTTCGATCAATTCCTACTCGACCCATAATAGAAAATTCCAA
This sequence comes from Quercus rubra, assembly GCA_035136125.1. Taxonomy (NCBI): domain Eukaryota; kingdom Viridiplantae; phylum Streptophyta; class Magnoliopsida; order Fagales; family Fagaceae; genus Quercus; species Quercus rubra. The sequence goes on from CM068733.1 coordinate 42,735,394, forward strand.
AGAAATAGCCAAAAAATTCTAAAAATTAAAAAATACCATTACGGCTTCTTCTAAAGTCGCACCAGGATGGGAAATCCCGAGAAAGAGAGAAAATAGAAATTATCGTTCCTATCAGTTCCTCCCATACCCGGAATAGGGAATACAGAAAAAATAGCAAAAAAATTCAAAAAATTGTAAAACCCTATTAGGGCTTCTCTTCAAGCGAAAACAGGTTGGGCAAGGCCACGAAAGAGAGAAAATAAAAATTATCGTTCCAATCAATTCCCACCCGACCTGTACTAGAGAATTCAAAAAAAAATAGCAAAAAAATTTCAAAAAAATAAAAAACACCATTATGGCTTCTTTTCAAGCCAAAACAAGTAGGGAAAGGCCGAGAAATAGAGAAAATAAAAATTATCGTTCCGATCAATTCCTACCCGACTCAAAATAGAACATTCCAAAGAAATAGCAAAAAAATTCAAAAAATTGTAAAACACCGTTACGACTTCTTTTCAAGCCAAAACAACTAGGGAAAGGCCAAGGAATAGAGAAAATAAAAATTATTGTTCCAATCAATTTCTACGCGACTCGGAATAGAAATTTCCAAAGAAATAGCAAAAAAAAATCAAAAAATTAGAAAACACCCTTAGGGCTTCACTTCAAGCCAAAACAGGTTGGCAAAGGCCGCGAAAGAGAAAAAAATTAAAATTATCGTTCCGATCAATTACTACCTGACTCGTAATATAAAATTCCAAAGAAATAGCCAAAAAATTCTAAAAATTAAAAAATACGATTACGGCTTCTTTTCAAGTTGCACCAGGATGGGAAATGTCGAGAAAGAGAGAAAATAGAAATCATCGTTCCTATCAGCTCCTCCCAAACCCGGAATAGGGAATTTAGAAAAAGTAGCAAAAAAATTCAAAAAATTAAAAAACACCATTAGGGTATCTCTTCAAGCCAAAACAGGTTGGGAAAGGCTATGAAAGAGAAAATAAAAATTATTGTACCGATCAATTCCTACCCGACCTGTAATAGAAAATTTCAACAAAATTGCAAAAAAATCCAAAAAATTGTAAAACACCATTAGGGCTTCTCTTCTAGCCAAAACAGGTTCAGCAAGGCTGAAAAACAGAGAAAATAAAAATTATCGTTCCGATCAATTCACACCTGACCCGTACAAGAGAATTCAAAAATAAAAATTATCGTTAGGATCAGATCCTACTCGACCCAAAATAGAAAATTGCAAAAAAAAAAAAAAATAGAAAAAAAATACAAAAAATTATAAAACACCATTAGGGCTTCTCTTCAGGCCAAAACAGGTAGGGAAAGGCTGAGAAAGAGAGAAAACAGAAATTATCCATCCGATCAATTCCCACCCAACCCATAATAGAAAATTCCAAAAAAATAGAAAAAAAAAATTAATAATCCATTAGGGTTTCTCTTCGAGCCAAAACGTGTTGGGAAAGGCCAGGAAAGAGAGGAAATAAAAATAATCGTTTGGACCAAATCTTACTCGAATAGTAATAGAGAATTTGAAAAAAATAGTAAAAAAAATCAAAAAATTATAAAACAGGTTGGGAAAGGCCGAGAAAGAGAGCAAATAAAAATTATCGTTCCTATCAGTTTCCACCCGACCCTGAATAAAAAATTCCAAAAAAATAGCAAAAAAATTCTAAAAATTTAAAAACACCATTACAGCTTCTTTTAAAGCCAAAATAGGTTGGGAAATGCCGAGAAAGAGAGAAAATAAAAATAATTGTTCCGATCAATTCCTACCCGATCCGTAATAGAGAATTCGAAAAACATAGTAAAAAAATTCAAAAAATTATAAAACACCATGGGGGCTTCTTTTCAAGCCAAAACAGGTTGGGAAAGGCCGAGAAAGAGAAAAAAAAAATTATCATTCCGATCAATTCCTACCCGACCTGTAATAAAAAATTCCAAAAAAATAGCAAAAAAATTCTAAAAATTAAAAAACATTATAAGGGCTTCTCTTCAAACCAAAACTGGTTGGGAAAGGCAGAAAAAGAGAGAAAATAAAAATTATCGTTCGTATCAGTTCCTCCCTGACCCAGAATAGAGAATTCAGAAAAAATTGCAAAAAAAATTAAAAAAATTACAGAACACCATTAAGGCTTCCCTTCAAGCCAAAAAAGGTAGGGAAAGACCAAGAAAGGGAGAAAACAAAAATTATCATTTCGATCAATTCCTACCCGACCCGTAATAGAAAAATTCAAAAAAATAGCAAAAAAATTCAAAAAAATAGGAACAAAAATTCAAAAAATTATAAAACAACCTTTGGGCTTCTATTCAAGCCGTGTTGGGAAAGGCTGAGATAGAGAGAGAAAATAAAAATTATCATTCCTATCAATTCCTACCCGACCCATAATAGAAAATTCAAAAAATAGCAAAAAAATTCAAAAAAGTATAAAACACCATGGGGCTTCTCTTTAAGCCAAAAGAGGTTGGGAAAGGCCGAAAAAGAGAGCAAATAAAAATTATCGTTTTGATCAATTCCTACCGTCGCCATAATAGAAAATTCCAAAGAAATAGCAAAAAAATTCAAAAAATTAAAAAACACCATTAGGGCTTCACTTCAAGCCAAAACAAGAAGGGAACGACTGAGAAAGAGAGAAAACAAAATTTATCGTTCCGATCAATTTCTACCCAACCCGTAACAGAAAATACCAAAAAATTAGCAAAAAAATTGAAAAATTAAAAAACACCACTACGGCTTCTTTTCAAGCTAAACCAGGACGGAGAAGGCCAAGAAAGAGAGAAAATAAAAATTATCGTTCTTATTAGTTCCTACCCGACCTGTAATAGAGAATTCAGAATAAATTACAAAAAAAATTCAAAAAATTAAAAAACACTATTAGGGTTTTTCTTCAAGCCAAAACAGGTAGGGAAAGACCGAAAAAGAGAGAAAACAAAAATTATCATTCCGATCAATTCCTACCCGACCTGTAATAGAAAAATTCAAAAAATTATAAAAAAACCTTTGGGCTTCTCTTCAAGCCGTGTTGGGAAAGGCCGAGAAAGAGAGAAAACAAAAATTATCGTTCCTATCAGTTCCTACCCAACCCGGAATAGAGAATTCGAAAAAAACAGCAAAAAAAATTTAACAAAATTAAAAAAACACCGTTATGGCTTTTGTTCAAGCCAAACCAGGTTGGGAATGGACGAGAAAGAGAAAAAAAAAATCATTCTGATCGATCCCTACCCTACCTATAATAGAAAATTTCAAAAAAATAGTGAAAAAATTCAAAAAATTATAAAACATCCTTAGGGCCTCTCTTCAAGCCAAAACTGGTTGAGAAAGGCCGAGAAAGAGAGAAAATAAAAATTATCGTTCCGATCAATTCCTACCTGACCCGGAATAGAGAATTCGTAAAAAATAGCCAAAAAAATTCAAAAAATTAAACAACACCATTATGGCTTCTGTTCAAGCCAAAACAGGTTAGGAAAGGCTGGGAAATAGAAAAAAAAAATTTGTATCGTTCTGATCAACTCCTACCCGACCCATAATAGAAAATTCCAAAAAAATAGCAAAAAAATTCAGAAAATTATAAAACACTATAAGGGCTTCTCGTCAAGCCAAAACAAGTTGGGAAAGGCTGAGAAAGTAAGAAAATAAAAATTATCGCTTCGATTAATTCCTACCCGACCCATAATAGAAAATTCCAAAGAAAGAGCAAAAAAATTCTAAAAATTAAAAAACTCCACTATGGCTTCTTTTCAAACCAAAATAAGTTGGGAAAGGCCGAGAAATAGAGAAAATAAAAATTATCATTCAGATCAATTCTTACCCGACTCGTAATAGAAAATTCCAAAAAAATAACTAAAAAAATTCAAAAAATTATAAAACACCATTACAGATTCTTTTCAAGCCAGAACAACTAGGGAAAGGCCAAGAAATAGAGAAAATAAAAATTATCGTTCCAATCACTTCCTACCCGTCCCGTAATAGAAAATTTGAAAAAAACAGCAAAAAAATTCAAACAATTGTAAAACACCATTAGGGCTTCTCTTCAAGCCAAAACATGTTGGGCATGACCGAGAAATAAAGAAAATAAAAATTATCGTTCCGATCTATTCTACCCGACACGAAATAGAAAATTCCAAAAAAAAAAAAATAGCAAAACAATTCAAAAAATTATAAAATACCATTAGGGATTCTTTTCAAGCCAAAACAAGTTGGGCAAGGCCGAGAAAGAGAGAAAATAAAAATTATCGTTTCGATCAATTCCCACTCGACCCGTACTAGAGAATTCGAAAAAAGTAGCAAAAAAAAATTCAAAAAATTAAAAAAATACCATTATGGCTTCTTTTCAAGCCAAAATAAGTTGGGGAAGGCCGAGAAATAGAGAAAATAAAAATTATTGTTTAGATCAATTCCTACCCGACTTGTAATAGAAAATTCCAAAAAAATAGCAAAAAAATTCAAAAAATTATAAAACACCATTACGGATTCTTTTCAAGCCAGAACAACTAGGGAATGGCTGAGAAATATAGAAAATATAAATTATCGATCCAATCAATTCCTATCCGACCCGTAATAGAAAATTCCAAAAAAATAGCAAAAAAATTCAAGAAATTATAAAACACCATTAAGGCTTATTTTCAAGCCAAAACAGGTTGGGAAAGGCCGAGAAAGAAAGAAAATAAAAATTATCATTCTGATCAATTCCCACCCAACCCGTAATAGAGAATTCCAAAGAAATAGCTAAAAAATTCTAAAAATTAAAAAACACCATTACGGCTTCTTTTCAAGCCAAACCAGGTTGGGAAAGGCCGAGAAAGAGAGAAAATAAAATTTATAATTCCTATCAGTTCCCCCCCGACCCGGAATAGAGAATTCAGAAAAAATAGAAAAAAAAAAAACAGAAAAAATTAAAAAACACCATTAGGGCTTCTCTTTAAGCCAAAACAGGTTGAGAAAGGCTGTAAAAGAGAGAAAATAAAAATTATCGTTCCGATCAATTCCTACCTAACCCGGAATAGAGAATTCGTAAAAAATAGCCAAAAAAATTCAAAAAATTAAACAACACCATTATGGCTTCTGTTCAAGCCAAAACAGGTTAGGAAAGGCCGGGAAAGAGAAAAAAAAAATTTGTATCGTTCTGATCAACTCCTACCCGACCCATAATAGAAAATTTCAAAAAAATAGCAAAAAAATTCAAAAAATTATAAAACACTATAAGGGCTTCTTGTCAAGCCAAAACAAGTTGGGAAAGGCTGAGAAAGTGAGAAAATAAAAATTATCGCTTCGATTAATTCCTACCCGACCCATAATAGAAAATTCCAAAGAAAGAGCAAAAAAACTCTAAAAATTTAAAAACACAATTACAGCTTCTTTTGAAGCCAAAACAGGTTGGAAAAGGCAGAGAAAGAGAGAAAATAAAAATTATTGTTCCGATCCATTCCAACCCTTCAAGGAATAGGGAATTTCAAAAAAAATAACAAAAAACATAAAAAAAAAAATAAAAAAAACATAAATATGCCTTCTTTTCAAGGCATAGCAGGACGGGACAGGCTGAGAATGAGAGAAAAAAAAAATTATCAATCCTATCAATTCCTCTCCGACCAGGAATAGAGAATTCAAAAAAAAAAAAAAGCAAAAAAAAATTCAAAAAATTAAAAAACACCATTAGGGCTTCTCTTCAAGCCAAAATAGGATGGGAAAAGCCGAGAAAGAGAGAAAACAAAAATTATCATTCCGATCAATTACTACCCGACTCGTAATTGAGAATTCGAAAAAAATTGCAAAAAAATTCAAAACATTGTAAAACACCATAAGGGATTCTCCTCAAGCCAAAACAGGTTGGGAAAGGCTGAGAAAGAGAGAAAATAAAAATTGCCCTTCATATTAGTTCCTATCCGACCCAGAATAGAGAATTCGAAAAAAATAGCAAAAAAAATTCAAAAAATTAAAAAACACCATTATGGCTTCTGTTCAAGCCAAAACAGGTTGGGTAAGGCCGAGAAAGAGAAAAAAAAAATTATCGTTCTGATCAATTCCTACCCGACCCATAATAGAAAATACCAAAAAATAGCTGAAAAATTCAAAAAATTATTAAACACTATAAGGGATTCTCTTCAAGCCAAAACGGGTTGGGAAAGGCCGAGGAAGAGAGAAAATAAAAATTATTGTTCCGATCAATTCCTACCCGACCCGTAATAGAGAATTCCAAAGAAATAGCAAAAAAATTCTAAAAATTGAAAAACACCATTACAACTTCTTTTAAAACCAAAACAGGTTGGGAAAGGCCGAGAAAGAGAGAAAATGAAATTTATCGTTTCAATTAATTCCTACCCGCCCCTAATAGAAAATTCAATAAAAATAGCAAAAAAATTTTAAAAATCAAAAAACACCATTACAGCTTCTTTTCAAGCCAAACCAGGTTGAGAAAGGCAGAGAAAGAGAGAAAATAAAAATTATTGTTCCTATCAGTTCCTCCCTGACTCAGAATAGAGAATTCAGAAAAAATAGCAAAAAAAATTCAAAAATTTAAAAAACACCATTAGGGATTCTCTTCAAGCCAAAACTGGTTGGAAAATGTCAAGAAAGAGAGAAAAAAAAAATTATCGTTCCGATCAATTGCTACCCAACCCTAATAGAAAATTTGAAAAAAATAGCAAAAAAATTGAAAAAATTGTAAAACACCATTAGGGCTTCTCTTCAAGCCAAAATAGGTTGGGCAAGACCGAGAAACAAAGAAAATAAAAATTATCGTTCCGATCAATTCCTACCCGACACGAAATAGAAAATTCAAAAAAAAAAAAAAAGCAAAAAAATTCAAAAAGTAATAAAACACCATTAGGGCTTCTTTTCAAGCCAAAACAAGTTGGGCAAGGCCGAGAAAGAGAGAAAATAAAAATTATCGTTCCGATCAATTCTCATCCTACCCGTACTAGAGAAGTCGAAAAAAATAGCAAAAAAAATTCAACAAATTAAAAAACACCATTATGGCTTCTTTTCAAGCCAAAATAAGTTGGGAAATGCTGTAAAAGAGAGAAAATAAAATTTTTCGTATCGATCAATTCCTACTTGACCGGTAATAGAAAATTTAAAAAAAATAGCAAAAAAATTCAAAAAACTGTAAAACACCATAAGGGCTTCTCTTCAATCCAAAACAGGTTGGGCATGGCTGAGAAAGAGAAAAAATAAAAATTATCGTTCCGATCAATTCCCACCCGACCCATACTAGCGAATTCGAAAAAAATATCAAAAAAAATGAAAAAATTAAAAAACACCATTATTGCTTCTTTTTAAGCCAAAACAAGTAGGGAAAGGCCTTCAACTAGAGAAAATAAAAATTATCGTTTCGTTCAATTCCTACCCGACACGTAATAGAAAATTCCAAAAAAATAGCAAAAAATTCAAAAAATTATAAAACACCCTTAGGGCTTCTCTTCAAGCCCATACAGGTTAGGGAAGGCCGAGAAAGAGAGAAAAGAAAATTTATAGTTCCAATCAATTCCTACTCGACTCGTAATAGAAAATTCCAAAGAAATAGCAAAAAAATTCAAAAAATTAAAAAACACCATTATGGCATCTTTTCATGCCAAAACCAGTTGGGAAAGTTCAAGAAAGAGAGAAAATAGAAATTATTTATTCGATCAATTCCTACCCGACTAGTAATAGAAATTCCAAAAAAATAGCGAAAAAATTCAAAAAATTAAAAAACACCATTATGGCCTCTTTTCAAGCCAAAACAGGTTGAGAAAGGCAGAGAAAGAGAGAAAATAAAAATTATCATTCCAATCCATTCCAACTTGACCAGGAATAGGGAATTTCAAAAAAATAGCAATAAACTTCAAAAATCTAAAAAAGAAATGTCTTCTTTTTCAAGGCAAAACGGGATGGGACAGGCTGAGAATGAGAGAAAAAAAAATTATCGTTACAATCTATTCCAACCCGATCCCGAATAGGGAATTCTAGAAAAATAGTAAAAAAATTTAAAAATTAAAACACAACGTTATGGCTTCTTTTCAAGCCAAAATGGGACAGGATAGCCCAGGAATGAGAGAAAAAAAAATTATCGTTCCTATCAGTTCCAAGCCAATCCGGAATAAAGAATTACAAAAATATAGCAAAAAAATTCAAAAACATCAATATGGCCTGTTTTAAAGCCAAAACAGGACGGGACAAGCTGAGAATGAGAGAAAAAAAAAATATTGTTCCGATCCATTCAAACTCGACTCGAAAAAGGGAATTACGAAAAAGTATCAAAAAAATTAAAAAACATCATTATGGCTTCTTTTCAAGCTAGAACGGGATGGGAGAGGTTGAGAATGAGGGGGAAAATAAAATTCTCGTTCTAATCCATTCCAACCCGACCCGGAATTGGGAATTCTAGAAAAATAGCAAAAAAATTCAAAAAATTCAAAAACATCATTATGGCTTCTTTTTAAGCCAAAACCGGACGGGACAGGCAGAGAATGAGAGAAAATATAAAATATCTTTCCTATCAGTTCCTAGCCAATCCGGAATATTGAATTTAAAAAAATAGCAAAAAAATTCAAAAAAATTAAAGAACATCATTATGGCTTCTTTTGAAGTGAAAACGAGACGGGACAGGCTGTGGGTAATGCAAAAAAAAGAAAAGTTATTGTTCCGATACATTCCAACCCGACCCGAAATAGGGATTTCCAAAAAAATAGAAAAAAATTAAGAAGCATCATTATGGCTGGGATAGGCTGAGAATGATATAAAATAAAAAGATATCATTCTGATTCATTCCAACCCGTTATGGAATAGAGAATTCCAAAAAAATAGCAAACAAATGCAAAAAATTAAAAAAAAAATGTCATTATGGTTTCATTTCAAGCCAAAATGGTGCTGGACAGGTTGAGAATGATACAAAAAAAAAGTTATCGTTTCGATCAGTTCCTACCCGACCTAGAATGTAGAATTCCAAAAATATTTGCAAAAAAAAATTCAATAAATTAAAAAACATCTATATGGCTTCTTTTCAAGCCAAAACGGGATGACACAGGATGAGAATGAGAGAAAAAAAAATCCTTGGTTCCGATCCATTCCAACCTGACCCAGAATAGGGAATTCCAGCAAAATGCCAAAAAAATGCAAATAATTAAAAAACATCACTATGGCTTCATTTCAAGCGAAAATGGAATGGGACAGGCTGAGAGTGATACAAAAAAAACTTTATCCTTCGGATCCATTCCAACCCGACTCGGAATAGGAAATTCCAAAAAAATAACAAAGAAATGCAAAAAATTAAGAAACAACATTATGGCTTCATTTCAAGCCAAAACGGGACGGGACAAGCTGAGAGTGATACAAAAAAAAAAGTTATCGTTTGGATTCATTCCAAACCGACCCAAAATAGGGAATTCCAAAAAAATAACAAAAAAATTCAAAAAATTAAAAAGCATTATTATGGCTTCATTCGAAGCAAAAACGGGATGGGACAGGCTGAGAGTGATACAAAAAAAAAAAATTTATCATTCCAATCCATTCCAACCTGACCCGGAATGGGGATTTCCAAAAAAAAAGCAAAAAAATAAAAATCATCATTATGGCTTCATTTCAAGCCAAAATGGGACGGGACAAGCAGAGAGTGATACAAAAAAAAAAAAGTTGTTGCTCTGATCCATTCCAACCCGACCCGGAATAGGGAATTCCAAAAAAATAGCAAAGATATGCAAAAAATTAAGAAACATCATTGTGGCATCATTTCAAGCCAAAACGGTATGGGACAGACTGAGAATGATACAAAAAAAATGTTATCGTTCCAATCCATTCCAACCCAACCCAGAATAGGGGATTCCAGAAAAATAGCAAAAAAATTCAAAAAAGTAAAAAAACATCATTATGGCCTCTTTTCAAGCCAAAACGTGACAGGACAGGCTGAGAATGAGAGAAAATAAAATTATCCTTCTGATCCATTCCAACCAGACCCGGAATACAGAATTCCAAGAAACGGGCAAAAAAATTCAAAAAATTAAAAAACATCATTATGGCTTCTTTTCGAGCTAAAACGGGACGTGACAAGCTGAGAGTGATACAAAAAAAAAAAAGTTGTTGCTCTGATCCATTCCAACCCGACCCGGAATAGGGAATTCCAAAAAAATAGCAAAGATATGCAAAAAATTAAGAAACAACATTATGGCTTCATTTCAAGCCAAAACGGGACGGGACAAGCTGAGAGTGATACAAAAAAAAAGTTATCGTTTGGATTCATTCCAAACCGACCCAAAATAGGGAATTCCAAAAAAATAACAAAAAATTCAAAAAATTAAAAAGCATTATTATGGCTTCATTCGAAGCAAAAACGGGATGGGACAGGCTGAGAGTGATACAAAAAAAAAAAATTTATCATTCCAATCCATTCCAACCTGACCCGGAATGGGGATTTCCAAAAAAAAAAGCAAAAAAATAAAAATCATCATTATGGCTTCATTTCAAGCCAAAATGGGACGGGACAAGCAGAGAGTGATACAAAAAAAAAAAAGTTGTTGCTCTGATCCATTCCAACCCGACCCGGAATAGGGAATTCCAAAAAAATAGCAAAGATATGCAAAAAATTAAGAAACATCATTGTGGCATCATTTCAAGCCAAAACGGTATGGGACAGACTGAGAATGATACAAAAAAAATGTTATCGTTCCAATCCATTCCAACCCAACCCAGAATAGGGGATTCCAGAAAAATAGCAAAAAAATTCAAAAAAGTAAAAAAACATCATTATGGCCTCTTTTCAAGCCAAAACGTGACAGGACAAGCTGAGAATGAGAGAAAATAAAAATTATCCTTCTGATCCATTCCAACCAGACCCGGAATACAGAATTCCAAGAAACGGGCAAAAAAATTCAAAAAATTAAAAAACATCATTATGGCTTCTTTTCGAGCTAAAACGGGACGTGACAAGCTGAGAGTGATACAAAAAAAAAAAAGTTATCGTTCCGATCCATTCCAACCCGACATGGAATAGGGAATTCCAAAAAAATAGCAAAGATATGCAAAAAATTAAGAAACATCATTGTGGCTTCATTTCAAGCCAAAACGAGGTGCGACAGGCTGAGAGTGATACAAAAAAAAAAGTTATTGTTCCGATTCATTCCAACCCGATCTAGAATAGGGAATTGCCAAAAAATAGCAAAAAAATGCAAAAACTTAAAAAAACATGATTATGGCTTCATTTCTAGCCAAAACGGTACGGGACAGGCTGAGAATGATACAAAAAAAAAAAAATGTTATCGTTCCAATCCATTCAAACCCAACACGGAAAAGGGAATTCCAGAAAAATAGCAAAAAAATTCAAGAAATTAAAAAAAAAAAAAATCATTATGGCCTCTTTTCAAGCCAAAACGTGACGGGACAGGCTGAGAATGAGAGAAAAAAAAGTTATCGTTCCGATCCATTCCACCCAAACCCGGAATTGGGAATTCTAAAAAAAGAGCAAAAAATTTCAAAAAATTAAAAAACATCGTGATGGCTTCTTTTCAAGCCAAACTGGGACGAGACAGGCTGATTAAAAAAAAAAAAAAAAATTGTCGTTCTGATCCATTCTAACCCGCCCTGGAATAGTGAATTCCAACAAAATACAAAAAAAAAATGCAAAAAATTAAAAAATATAGTTATGGCTTTATTTCAAGCGAAAACGGGAAGGGACAGGTTGAGAGTGATTTTAACAAAAAAAAAGTTATCGTTCCGATCCATTCCAACCCGACTCGGAATAGGGAATTTCAAAAAAATAGCAAAGAAATGCAAAATATTAAGAAACATCATTATGGCTTTATTTCAAGCCAAAACGGGACGGGATAGGCTTAGTGTGAAACAAAAAAAAAACGTTATCGTTTCGATCCATTCCAACAAGATTTGGAATTAAGAATTCACAAAAAATAGGAAAAAAATGCGAAAAATTAAAAAAACATCATTCTAGCTTCATTTCAAGACAAAATGGCACGGGACAAGCGGAGATGATATAAAAAAAAAGGTTATCGTTCCAATCCATTCCAACTCGATCCAGAATGGGGAATTCGAAAAAAAAAATAGCAAAAAAATTCAAAAAATTAAAAAACATCATTATGGCTTCTTTTCAAGCCAAAATGGGACGGGACAGACTGAGAATGAGAGAAAAAAAAATTATCATTCCGATCCATTCCATCCCAATCCGGAATAGGGAATTCCAAAAAAACAGCAAAAAAATTGAAAAAAATAAAAAACATCATTATGGCTTCTTTTCAAGCCAGAACGGGTTGGGAGTGGCCGAGAAAGAGAGAAAAAAAAAAGTTCTCATTTCGATCAATTCCTACCCGACCTAGAATGTTGAATTCCAAAAATATTTGCAAAAAAAAAAATTCAATAAATTAAAAAACATCTATATGGCTTCTTTTCAAGCCAAAACGGGACGACACAGGATGAGAATGAGAGGAAAAAAAAATTTTTGGTTCCGATCTGTTCCAACCTGACCCAGAATAGGGGAATTCCAACAAAATGCCAAAAAAATGCAAATAATTAAAAAACATCACTATGGCTTCATTTCAAGCGAAAATGGAACGGGACAGGCTGAGAGTGATACAAAAAAAACGTTATCCTTCGGATCCATTCCAACCTGACTCGGAATAGGAAATTCCAAAAAAATAACAAAGAAATGCAAAAAATTAAGAAACAACATTATGGCTTCATTTCAAGCCAAAACGGGACGGGACAAGCTGAGAGTGATACAAAAAAAAAAGTTATCATTTGGATTCATTCCAAACCGACCCAAAATAGGGAATTCCAAAAAAATAACAAAAAAATTCAAAAAATTAAAAAGCATCATTATGGCTTCATTCGAAGCAAAAACGGGACGGGACAGGCTGAGAGTGATACCAAAAAAAAAATTTATCATTCCGATCCATTCCAACCTGACCCAGAATGGGGATTTCCAAAAAAAAAAAGCAAAAAATTAAAAATCATCATTATGGCTTCATTTCAAGCCAAAATGGGACGGGACAAGCAGAGAGTGATACAAAAAAAAAAAAGTTGTCGTCCGATCCATTCCAACCTGACCCGAAATAGGGAATTCCAAAAAAATAGCAAAGATATGCAAAAAATTAAGAAACATCATTCTGGCTTCATCTCAAGCCAAAATGGTATGGGACATATTGAGAATGATACAAAAAAAAATGTTATCGTTCCAATCCATTCCAACCCAACCCAGAATAGGGGATTCCAGAAAAATAGCAAAAAAATTCAAAAAAGTAAAAAAGCATCATTATGGCCTCTTTTCAAGCCAAAACGTGACAGGACAGGTTGAGAATGAGAGAAAATAAAATTATCCTTATGATCCATACCAACCAGACCCGGAATATAGAATTCCAAGAAACGAGCAAAAAAATTCAAAAAATTAAAAAACATCATTATGGCTTCTTTTCGAGCTAAAACGGGATGTGACAAGTTGAGAGTGATACAAAAAAAAAAAGTTATCGTTCCGATCCATTCCAACCCGACATGGAATAGGGAATTCCAAGAAAATACCAAAGATATGCAAAAAATTAAGAAACATCATTGTGGCTTCATTTCAATCCAAAACGGGATGCGACGGGCTGAGAGTGATACAAAAAAAAAGTTACTGTTCCGATTCATTCCAACCCGATCTAGAATAGGGAATTGCCAAAAAATAGCAAAAAAATGCAAAAACTTAAAAAAACATGATTATGGCTTCATTTCTAGCCAAAATGGTATGGGACAGGCTGAGAATGATACAAAAAAAAAATGTTATCGTTCCAATCCATTCAAACCCAACACGGAATAGGGAATTCCAGAAAAATAGCAAAAAAATTCAAGAAATTAAAAAAAAAAAATCATTATGGCCTCTTTTCAAGCCAAAACGTGACGGGACAGGCTAAGAATGAGAGGAAAAAAAAATTATCGTTCCGATCCATTCCAACCAAACCCGGAATTGGGAATTCTAAAAAAAGAGCAAAAAATTTCAAAAAATTTCAAACCGGGATGAGACAGGCTGATTAAAAAAAAAAAAATTATCGTTCCAATCCATTCTAACCTGCCCCGGAATAGTGAATTCCAACAAAATACAAAAAAAATGCAAAAAATTAAAAAAATATCGTTATGGCTTTATTTCAAGCAAAAACGGGAAGGGACAGGTTGAGAGTGATTTAAAAAAAAAAAAAGTTATCGTTCCGATCCATTCCAACCCGACTCGGAATAGGGAATTTCAAAAAAATAGCAAAGAAATGCAAAATATTAAGAAACATCATTATGGCTTTATTTCAAGCCAAAACGGTACGGGATAGGTTTAGTGTGAAACAAAAAAAAAAAAAAAAGTTATCGTTTCGATCCATTCCAACAAGATTTGGAATTAAGCATTCACAAAAAAAAGGAAAAAAATGCGAAAAATTAAAAAAACATCATTCTAGCTTCATTTCAAGCCAAAATGGCATGGGACAAGCGGAGAATGATATAAAAAAAAAGTTATCGTTCCGATCCATTCCAACTCGATCCAGAATGGGGAATTCGAAAAAAAATAGCAAAAAAATTCAAAAACATCATTATGGCTTCTTTTCAAGCCAAAATGGGACGGGACAGACTGAGAATGAGAGAAAAAAAAATTATCATTTCGATCCATTCCATCCCAATCCGGAATAGGGAATTCCAAAAAAACAGCAAAAAAATTGAAAAAAATAAAAAACATCATTATGGCTTCTTTTCAAGCCAGAACGGGTCGGGAGTGACCGAGAAAGAGAGAAAAAAAAAAGTTCTCGTTCCAATCAGTTCCTACCCGACCCAGAATGTAGAATTCCAAAAATATTTGCAAAAAAAAATTCAATAAATTAAAAAACATCTATATGGCTTCTTTTCATGCCAAACCAGGGCGGGATAGGCTGAGAATAAGAGAAGAAAAAAAATTATCATTCCGATCCATTCTAACCCGACCTAGAATAGGGAATTCCAACATAATAGCAAAAAATGGAAAAAATTAAAAAACATCATTGTGGCTTCATTTCAAGCCAAAACGGGACGAGATAGGCTGAGAATGATGTAAAATAAAAAGATATCATTCCGATCCATTCCAACCCATTCCGGAATTGGGAATTCCTAAAAAAGTGCAAAAAATTAAAAAACGTCATTATGAATTCATTTCTAGCCAAAATGGTACTGGACAGGCTGAGAATGACACAAAAAAAAAGTTATCGTTCGAATTAGTTCCTATACGACCTGGAATGTAGAATTCAAAAAAAAATAGCAAAAAAATAAAATAAATTAAAAAACATCAATATGGCTTCTTTTCAAGCCAAAACGGGACGAGAGAGGATGAGAACGAGAGAAAAAAAATAATTCTGGTTCCGATCCATTCCAAGCCGACCCATAATAGGGAATTCCAACAAAATAGCAAAAAAATGCAAATAATTAAAAAACATCACTATGGCTTCATGTCAAGCGAAAACAGAACGGGACAGGCTGAGAGTGATACAAAAAAAAAGTTATCGTTCCGATCCAATCCAACCTGACCCGGAATAGGAAATTCTAAAACAATAGCAAAGAAATGCAAAAAATTAAGAAACATCATTATGGTTTCATTTCAAGCCAAAACGAGACAGGACAAGCCGAGAGTGATACAAAAAAAAAAAGTTATCATTCCGATCCATTCCAAACCGGCCCAGAATAGGGAATTTCAAAAAAATAACAAAAAAAATCAAAAAATTAAAAAACATCATTATGGATTCATTCGTAGCAAAAAGGGGACGGGACAGGCTAAGAGTGATACAAAAAAAAAGTTATCATTTCGATCCATTCCAACCCGACCCGAAATAGGGAATTCCAAAAAAATAGCAAAGAAATGCAAAAAATTAAGAAACAACATTGTGGCTTCATTTCAAGCCAAAACGGGATGGGACAGGCTGAGAGTGATACAAAAAAAAAAAGTAATCATTCCAATTCATTCCAACCAGATCCGGAATAGGGAATTCCAAAAAATAGCAAAAAAATGCAAAAATTTAAAAAACATCATTATGGCTTCATTTCAAGCCAAAACGGTATGGGACAGGCTGAGAATGAAACAAAAAAAAATGTTATCGTTTTGATCCATTTTAACCCGACCTGGAATTGGGAATTCCAGAAAAATAACAAAAAAATTAAAAAAACATCGATATGGCTTCTTTTCAAGCCAAAACGTGACGGGACATGTTGAGAATGAGAGAAAAAAAAATTATCGTTCTGACCCATTCCTACCCAACCCGGAGTCGGGAATTTCAAAAAAATTAAAAAACATTGTTATGGCTTGTTTTCAAGATAATATGGATCGGTAGTAGCCGAGAAAGAGAGAAAAAAAAATTCTCGTTCCAATCAGTTCCTACCCGACCCAGAATATGGAATTCTAAAAAAAAGAGCAAAATAATTCAAAAAATTAAAAAACATTATTATGGCTTCTTTTCAAGCCAAACCGAGACGGGAAAGGCTAAGAATGAGATGAAAAAAAAAAAAAATTATGGTTCCGATCCATCCAACCCAACCCGGAGTAGGGAATTCTAATAGAATAGCAAAAAAATGTAAAAAATTAAAAAACATCATTATGGCTTCATTTCAAGCCAAAACAGGACGGGACAGGCTGAGAGTGATAAAAACAAAAAAGTTATCTTTCCGATCCATTCCAACCCGACCCGGAATAGGGAATTCCAAAAAAACAGCAAAGAAATGCAAAAAATTAAGAAACATCATTATGGCTTTATTTCAAGGCAAAACAGGATGGGATAGGTTGAGTGTGAAACAAAAAAAAAAAATTTATCGTTCCGATCCATTCCAACAAGATTTGGAATTAAGAATTCCAAAAAAATAGCAAAAAAATGCAAAAAAATTAAAAAGCATCATAATGGCTTCATTTCAAGCCAAAACGGGACGGGACAGGCTGAGAGTGATACAAAAAAAAAAGTTATCGTTTCAATCCATTCCAACCCGACTCGGAATAGGGAATTCCAAAACAATAGCAAAGAAATGCAAAAAATTAAGAATCATCATTATGGCTGAATTTCAAGCCAAAACGGGACGGGATAGGTTGAGTGTGATACAAAAAAAAAAAAAGTTATCGTTCCAATCCATTCCAACAAGATTTGGAATTAAGAATTCCAAAAAAATAGCAAAAAACTAAAAAGCATCATAATGGCTTCATTTCAAGCCAAAACGGGACGGGACAGGCTGAGAGTGATACCAAAAAAAAAAAAAATTATCATTCCGATCCATTCCAACCCGACTCGAAACAGGGATTTCCAAAAAAATAGCAAAAGAATGCAAAAAATTAAAAAACATCATTCTGGCTTCATTACGGGACGGGACAGGCTGAGAGTGACACCAAAAAAAAAAAGGATATCGGTCCGATCCATTCCAACTCGATTCGGAATTAAGAATTCCCAAAAAATAGCAAAAAAATGCAAAAATTTAAAAACAACGTTATGGCTATATTTCAAGCCAAAACGGTGCGGTACATGCTGAGAATGATATAAAAATAAAAAAGTTATCGTTCGATCCATTTGAACCCGACCTGTAATAGGGAATTCCAAAAAAATAGCAAAGATATGCAAAAAATTAAGAAACATCATTGTGGCTTCATTTCTAGCCAAAACGGGATGGGACAGTTTGAGAGTGATACCAAAAAAAAAAAGTTATCATTCCAATTCATTCCAACCCTATCCGGAATAGGGAATTCCCAAAAAATAGCAAAAAAATGCAAAAAGTTAAAAAACTTCAGTATGGCTTTAATTCAAGCCAAAACAGTATGGGATAGGCTGAGAATGATACAAAAAAAATGTAATCGTTCTGATCCATTCCAACCCAACCCGGAATAGGGAATTCCAGAAAAATATCAAAAAAATTCAAAAAATTAAAAAAACATCATTATGGCTTCTTTTCAATCCCAAACGTAATGGGACAGGCTGAGAATGAGAGAAAAAAAAATTGTAGTTCTGATCCATTCCAACCCGACCCAGAATTGGGAATTCTAGAAAAATTCAAAAAATTACAAAACATCATCGTGGCTTCTTTTCAAGCCAAAACAGGACGGGACAGGTAAAGAATGAGAGAAAAAATAAAATATCGTTCCAATCAGTTCCTAGCCAATCCGGAATATAGAATTAAAAAAAAAATAGCAAAAAAATTTAAAAAATTAAAGAACATTATTATGGCTTCTTTTCAAGCGAAATCAAGACGGGACAAGCTATGGGTAATGCTAAACACAAAAAGTTATTGTTCCGATACATTCCAACCCGACCCGGAATAGGGATTTCCAAAAAAATAACAAAAATTGCAAAAAAATTAAGAAACGTCATTATGGCTGGGATAGGTTGAGAATGATATAAAATAGAAAGATACCATTTCGATCCATTCCAAACCGTTCCGAAAAAGGGAATTCCTAAAAAATAGCAAAAAAATGCAAAAAATTGCAAAACGTCATTAGGGTTTCATTTCAAGACAAAATGGTACTGTACAATCTGAGAATGATACAAAAAAAAAGTTATCGTTCCGATCAGTTCCTACCCGACCCGGAATGTAAAATTCCAAAAACAATAGAAAAAAAAATCAATAAATTAAAAAATATCAATATGGCTTCTTTTTAAGCCAAAACAGGACAAGCCAGGACAAGAATGAGAGAAAAAAAATATTCTGGTTCCGATCCATTCAAACCCATCCCGAAAAAGGGAATTCCAACAAAATACCAAAAAAATGCAAATAATTAAAAAACATCACTATGGCTTCATTTCAAGTGAAAATGGGGGACGGGACAGGCTGAGAGTCATACAAAAAAAAAGTTATCGTTCTGATCCATTCCAACCCGACCCGGAATAGAAAATTCCAAAAAAATAACAAAGAATTGCAAAAAATTAAGAAACAACATTATGGCTTCATTTCAAGCCAAAACGGGACAGGACAGGCTGAGAAGGATACAAGAAAAAAAAAGTTATTGTTCTGATCCATTCCAAACCGACCCAGAATAGGGAATTCCAGAAAAATAACAAAAAATTAAAAAACATCATTATAGCTTCATTCGAATCAAAAACGGGATTGGACAGTCTGAGAGTGATACAAAAAAGAAAGTTATCATTTCGATCCATTCCAACCCTACCCGAAATAGGGATTTCAAAAAAAAAAGCAAAAAAATAAAAATCATCACAATGGCTTCATTTCAAGCCAAAACGGGATGGGACAGGCAGAGTGTGATACCAAAAAAAAAAAAGTTATCGTTCTGATCCATTCTAACCCGACCCGGAATAGGGAATTCCAAAAAAATAGCAAAGATATGCAAAAAATTAGGAAACATCACTGTGGCTTCATTTCAAGCCAAAACGGGATGAGACAGGTTGAGAGTGATACGAAAAAAAAAAAGTTATCATTCCGATTCATTCCAACACGATCCAGAATAGGGAATTCCCAAAAAATTGCAAAAAAACGCAAAAATTTAAAAAACATCATTATGGCTTTATTTCAAGTCAAAATGGTATGGGACAGGCTGAGAATGGTACAAACAAAATGTTATCGTTCCAATCCATTCCAACCCGACCCGAAATAGGAAATTCCAGAAAAATAGCTAAAAAATTCAAAAAATTAAAAAAACATCATCATGGTCGTTTTTCAAGCCAAAATGTGGCGGGACAGGCTGAGAATGAGAGAAAAAAAATTATCGTTCCAATCCATTCCAACCCAACCCGGAATAGGGAATTCCAAAAAAGGAGCAAAAAATTTAAAAACGTCGTTATGGCTTCTTTTTAAACCAAACCGGGATGGGACAGGCTGAGAATTAGATAAAAAAAAAAAAAAAAAATTTATCGTTCCGATCCATTCCGACCTGCCCCGGAATAGGGAATTCCAACAAAATAGCCGAAAAATGCAAAAAATCAAAAAATATCTTTATGGCTTCATTTCTAGCCAAAACGGGACGGGATAGGCTGAGAGTGATAAAAAAAAAAAAGAAGTTATTGTTCCGATCCATTCCAACCCGACTCGGAATTGGGAATTCCAAAAAAATAGCAAAGAAATGCAAAAAATTAAGAAACATCATTATGGCTTTATTTCAAGGCAAAACGGGACGGGACAGGTTAAGTGTGATATAAAAAAAAAATGTTATCACTCCGATCCATTCCAACAAGATTTGGAATTAAGAATTCCCAAAAAATCGCAAAAAAATGCCAAAAAAAAAAAATTATCAAAATTAAGAAACATCATTGTGGCTTCATTTCAAGCCAAAATAGGATGGGGCAGGTTGAGAGTGATACGAAAAAGAAAAAAGTTATCGTTCCGATTCATTCCAACCCAATCCGGACTAGGGAATTCCAAAAAATAGCAAAAAAATGCAGAAATTTAGGAAACATCATTATGGCTTCATTTCAAGCCAAAACGATATGGGACAAGCTAAGAATGATACAAAAAAAATGTTATCGTTCTGATCCATTCCAACTCGACCCAGAATAGGGAATTCCAGAAAAATAGCAAAAAAATTAAAAAAATTAAAAAAAATCATTATGGCTTCAATTCAAGCGAAAAGGGGACAGGACAGGCTAAGAGTGATACAAAAAAAAAAAGTTATCGTTCTGATCCGTTCCAAAAAAATTGCAAAGAAATGCAAAAAATTAAGAAACATCATTATGGTTTCATTTCAAGCGAAAACGGGATGGGATAGGCTGAGATTGATACCAAAAAAAAAAAAGTTATCATTCCGATCCATTCCAAACTGACCCAGAATAGGGAATTCCAAAAAAGTAACAAAAAAATTAAAAATCATCCTTATGGCTTCATTCGAAGCAGAAACGGGACGGGATAGGCAGAGAGCGATACCAAAAAAAAAAAAAGTTATCGTTCCGATCCATTCCAACCTGACCCGGAATTGGGATTTCCAAAAAAATAGCAAAGATATGAAAAAAAATTAAGAAACATCATTGTGGCTTCATTTCAAGCCAAAACGGGATGGGACAGGCTGAGAGTGATACAAAAAAAAAAGAGTAATCGTTCTGATTCATTCCAACCCGAATCGGACTAGGGAATTTCCAAAAAATAGCAAAAAAATGCAAGAATTTAAAAAACCTCATTATGGCTTCATTTGAAGCCAAAACGGTATGGGACAAGACAAGAACGATACAAAAAAATTGTTATGGTTCTGATCCATTCCAACCCGACCCAGAATAGGGAATTTCAGAGAAATAGTAAAAAAATTAAAAAAATTAAAAAACATCATTATGGCCTCTTTTCAAGCAAAACGTGACGGGAAAGGCTGAGAATGAGAGAAATAAAATTATCATTTCAATCCATTCCAACCCGACCTGAAATACGGAATTCCAAAAAATGAGCAAAAAAATTCAAAAAACAAGAAAACATCATTATGGCTTCTTTTCAAGCCAAAACGGGACGTGACTGGCCGAGAGTGATAAAAAAAAAAAAAAAAAAAGATATCGTTCCGATCCATTCCAACCCGACTCAGAATTGGGAATTCCTAAAAAATAGCAAAGAAATGCAAAAAATTAAGAAACATCATTATGGCTTTATTTCAAGGCAAAACGGGACGGGATAGGTTGAGTGTAATACAAAAATAAAAGTTATCGTTCCGATCCATTCCAACAAGATTTGGAATTAAGAATTCCAAAAAAATAGCAAAAAAATGCAAAAAATTAAAAAAGCATCATAATGGCTTCATTTCAAGCCAAAACGGGACGGGACATGCTGAGAATGATACAAAAAAAAAAAAAAAAGTTATCGTTTCTATCCATTCCAACCTGGCTCAGAATAAGGAATTCCAAAACGATAGAAAAGAAATGCAAAAAATTAAGAAACATCATTATGGCTTCATTTCAGGCCAAAATGGTACTAGACATACTGGGAATGACGAGAACGATATGGGACAAGACGAGAATGATACAAAAAAAATGTTATGGTTCTGATCCATTCCAACCCGACCCAGAATAGGGAATTTCAGAGAAATAGTAAAAAAATTTAAAAAATTAAAAAAACATCATTATGGCCTATTTTCAAGCCTAAATGTGATGGGACAGGCTGAGAATGAGAGAAAATAAAATTACCATTTCAATCCATTCCAACCCGACCCGAAATACGGAATTCCAAAGAATGAGCAAAAAAATTCAAAAAACAAGAAAACTTCATTATGGCTTCTTTTCAAGCCAAAACGGGACGTGATCGGCCGAGAGTGATAAAAAAAAAAAAGATATCGTTCCGATCCATTCCAACCTGACTCAGAATTGGGAATTCCTAAAAAATAGCAGAGAAATGCAAAAAATTAAGAAACATCATTATGGCTTTATTTCAAGGCAAAACGGGACGGGATAGGTTGAGTGTAATACAAAAATAAAAGTTATCGTTCCGATCCATTCCAACAAGATTTGGAATTAAGAATTCCAAAAAAATAGCAAAAAAATGCAAAAAATTAAAAAAGCGTCATAATGGCTTCATTTCAAGCCAAAACGGGACGGGACATGCTGAGAATGATACAAAAAAAAAAAGTTATCGTTTCTATCCATTCCAACCCGGCTCAGAATACGGAATTCCAAAACGATAGAAAAGAAATGCAAAAAATTAAGAAACATCATTATGGCTTCATTTCAGGCCAAAATGGTACTAGACATACCGGGAATGACGAGAACGATACAAAAAAAATGTTATGGTTCTGATCCATTCCAACCCGACCCAGAATAGGGAATTTCAGAGAAATAGTAAAAAAATTAAAAAAACATCATTATGGCCTCTTTTCAAGCCAAAACGTGATGGGACAGGCTGAGAGTGAGAGAAAACAAAATTATCGTTCCGATCCATTCCAACCCGACCCGAAATACGGAATTCCAAAAAACGAGCAAAAAAATTCAAAAAATTAAAAAACATCATTATGCTACTTTTCAAGCCAAAACGGGACGTGACAGGCCGAGTGTGATTAAAAAAAAAAAAAAAAGTTATCGTTCCGATCCATTCCAACCCGACTCAAAATAGGGAATTTCAAAAAAATAGCAAAGAAATGCAAAAAATTAAGAAACATCATTATGGCTTTATTTCAAGGCAAAACGTGACAGGATATGTTGAGTGTGATACAAAAAAAAAAAAGTTATCGTTCCGATCCATTCCAACAAGATTTGAATTAAGAATTCCAAATAGTAGCAAGAAAATGCAAAAAATTAAAAGCATCATATGGCTTCATTTCAAGCCAAAACGGGATGAGACAGGCTGAGAGTGATACCAAAAAAAAAGGTTATCGTTCCAATCCATTTCAACCCAACTCGGAATAGGGAATTCCAAAACAATAACAAATAAATGCAAAAAATTAAGAATCATCATTATGGATTCATTTCAAGCCAAAATTGGACGGGACAGGCTGAGAGTGATACAAAAAAAAAAAAAAAAAGTTATCGTTTCGATCCATTCCAACCCAATCCGGAATAAAGAATTCCCAAAAAATAGCAAAAGAAAAGCAAAAATTTTAAAAACATCATTATGGATTCATTTCAAGCCAAAACAGCACGGCACAGGCGGAGAATGATATATAAAAAAAAAAGTTATCGTTCCGATCCATTCCAACCTTATCCGAAATGGGGAATTCGAAAAAAAATTAGAAAAAAATTCAAAAAATTAAAAAAACATCATTATGGCTTCTTTTCAAGCCAAAACTCCCAGGACAGGCTGAGAATGAGAGAAAAAAAAAATTTATTGTTCCAATCCATTCCAACCTAACCTGGAATAGGGAATTCCAACAAAATAGCATAAAAAACACAAAAAATTTAAAAACATCATTATGGCTTCATTTCAAGCCAAAGCGGGACGGGACAGGCTAAGAGTGATGGAAAAAAAATGTTACCACTCCGATATATTCCAACCCGACCCGGAATAGGGAATTCCGGAAAAATAGCAAAAAAATATAGAAATTAAAAAACATCGTTATGGCTTCTTTTCAATCCAAAAACGGGACGGGACATGCTGGGAATGAGAAAAAAAAATTATCGTTCCTATCAGTTCCTAGCCAATCTAGAATAAAGAATTCCAAGAAAATAGCAAAAAAATTCAAAAACATCAGTATGGCTTCTTTTAAAGTGAAAATGGGACGGGACAGGCTGAGACTGAGAGAAAAATAAAATTATTGTTCCGATCCATTCAAACTCGACCCGGAAAAGGGAATTCCAAAAAAGTAGCAAAAAAATTCAAAAAATTAAAAATCATCAATGTGGCTTCCTTTCAAACTAAAATAGGACAGGAGAGGCTGAGAATGATAGAAACAAAAATTCTCATTCCGATCCATTCCAACCCGACCCGGAATAGGGAATTCTAGAAAAATAGCAAAAAAGAAATCAATAAATTAAAAAACATCAATATGGCTTCTTTCAAGCCAAAATGGGATGGGACAGGCAGAGAATGAGAGAAAAAATAAAATATCGTTCCTATCAGTTCCTAGCCAATCCGGAATATAGAATTCCAAAAAAAATAGCAAAAAAATTCAAAACATTAAAGAACATCATTATAGCTTATTTTCAAGTGAAAACGGGATGGGACAGGCTGTGGGTAATGCAAAAAAAAAAGTTATCATTCCAATCCATTCCAACCCAACCCAAAATAGGGATTTCCAAAAAAATAGCAAAAAATGGAAAAAAATAAGAAACATCATTGTGGCTTCATTTCAAGCCAAAACGGGACGGGATAGGCTGAGAATGATATAAAATAAAAAGATATCATTCGGATCCATTCCAACCCGTTCCGGAATCGGGAATTCTGAAAAAATAGCAAAAAAATGCAAAAAATTAAAAAATGCCATTATGGCTTCATTTCAAGCCAAAATGGAACTAGACAGGCTG
Organism: Quercus rubra; assembly: GCA_035136125.1. Taxonomy (NCBI): domain Eukaryota; kingdom Viridiplantae; phylum Streptophyta; class Magnoliopsida; order Fagales; family Fagaceae; genus Quercus; species Quercus rubra. Next base: position 42,760,165 of record CM068733.1, read on the forward strand.
AGAATGATACAAAAAAGAAGTTACCGTTCTGATCTGTTCCTACTCGACCTGGAATGTAGAATTCCAAAAATAATAGCAAAAAAATAAAATAAATTAAAAAACATCAATATGGCTTCTTTTCAAGCCAAAATGGGACGAGACAAGATGAGAATGAGAGAAAAAAAAAAATTCGGGTTCCGATCCATTTCAACTCGACCCGGAATAAGGAATTCCAACAAAATTGCAAAAACTGCAAATAATTAAAAAACATCACTATGACTTCATTTCATGCGAAAACGGGACGAGACAGGCTGAGAGTGATACAAAAAAAAAGTTATCGTTCCGATCCGTTCCAACCCGACCCGGAAAAGGAAATTCCAAAGTAATAGCAAAGAAATGCAAAGAGTTAAGAAACATCATCATGATTTCATTTCAAGCCAAAACGGGACAAGACAAGCTGAGAGATACCAAAAAAAGAAGTTATCATTCCGATCCATTCCAAACCGACCTAGAATAGGGAATTCCAAAAAAATAACAAAAAAATTCAAAAACTTTAAAAACATCAATATGGCTTAGTTCGAAGCAGAAACGAGACAGGATAGGATGAGAATGATACAAAAAAAATGCTATGGTTCTGATCCATTCCAACTCGACTGAGAATAGGGAATTTCAGAAAAATAGTTAAAAGATTTTAAAAATTCAAAAAACATCATTATGGCCTCTTTTCAAGCCAAAACGTGACGGGACAGGCTGAGAATGAAAGAAAATAAAATTATCGTTCCTATCCATTCCAACCCGACTCAGAATATGGAATTCCAAAAAAATAGCAAGGAAATGCAAAAAATTAAGAAACATCATTATGGCTTTATTTGAAGGCAAAACGTGACGGGATAGGTTGTGTGTGATACCAAAAAAAAAAAGTTATCGTTCCGATCCATTCCAACAAGATTTGGAATTAAAAATTCCAAAAAATAGCAAAAAAATGCAAAAAATGTTATCGTTCCGATCCATTCCAACCCGACTCAGAATACGGAATTCCAAAAAAATAGCAAAGAAATGCAAAAAATTAAGAAACATCATTATGGCTTTATTTCAAGCCAAAACGGGACGGGACAGGCTAAGAGTGATACAAAAAAAAAAGTTATCGTTCCGATCCATTCCAACCCGACTCGGAATAGGGAATTCCAAAACGATAACAAAGAAATGCAAAAAATTAATAATCATCACTATGGCTTCATTTCAAGCCAAAATGGGACGGGATAGGCTGAGAGTGATACAAAAAACAAAAAGTTATCGTTTCGATCCATTCCAACCCAATCTGAAATAAAGAATTCCCAAAAAATAGCAAAAAAAAGCAAAAATTTAAAAAACATCATTATGGATTCATTTCAAGCCAAAACGGCACGGCACAGGCCGAGAATGATATAAAAAAAAAGATATCGTTCCGATCCATTCCAAACCGATCCGGAATGGGGAATTAGAAAAAAAATAGCAAAAAAATTCAAAAAACTAAAAAACATCATTATGGCTTCTTTTCAAGCCAAAACAGGATGGGACAGGCTGAGAATGAGAGAAGAAAAAAAATTATCGTTCCAATCCATTCCAACCCAACCCGAAATAGGGAATTCCAACAAAATAGCAAAAAAAAAACGCAAAAAATTAAAAAACATCATTATGGCTTCATTTCAAGCTAAAACAGGATGGGATAGGCTAAGAGTGATGGAAAAAAAAATGTTATTGTTCCGATCTATTCCAACCCGACCCGGAATAGGGAATTCCGGAAAAATAGCAAAAAAATATAGAAATTAAAAAACATCGTTATGGCTTCTTTTCAATCCAAAAAGGGGACCGGACATGCTGGGAATGAGAGAAAAAAAAAAAATTATCGTTCCTATCAGTTCCTAGCCTATCTGGAATAAAGAATTCCAAAAAAATAGCAAAAAAATTCAAAAACATCAATATAGCTTCTTTTAAAGCGAAAATGGGACAGGACAGGCTGAGACTGAGATAAAAAAAAAAAATTTTCGTTCCGATCCAGTCAAACTCGACCCGAAAAAGGGAATTCCAAAAAAGTAGCAAAAAATTGAAAAATTAAAAATCATCAATGTGGCTTCCTTTCAAACTAAAACGGGACGGGAGAGGCTGAGAATGATAGAAATAAAAATTGTCATTCTGATCCATTCCAACCCGACCCGGAATAGGGAATTCTAGAAAAATAGCAAAAAACATCAAAAAATTAAAAAACATCAATATGGCTTCTTTTCAAGCCAAAACGGGATAGGACAGGCAGAGAATGAGAGAAAAAATAAAATATCGTTCCTCTCAGTTCCTAGCCAAGCCGGAATATGGAATTCCAAAAAAAATAGCAAAAAAATTCAAAAAATTAAAGAACATCATTATGGCTTCTTTTCAAGTGAAAACAGGATGGGTCAAGCTGTGGGTAATGCAAAAAAAAAAAGTTATCGTTCAAATCCATTCCAACCCGGCCCGAAATATGGATTTCCAAAAAAATAGCAAAAAATGGAAAAAAAAAAAAAGAAACATCATTGTGGCTTCATTTCAAGCCAAAACAGGATGTAATAGGCTGAGAACGATATAAAATAAAAAGATATCATTCGGATCCATTCCAACCCGTTCCGGAATCGGGAATTCCGAAAAAATACCAAAAAAATGCAAAAAATTAAAAACCGTCATTATGGCTTCATTTCAAGCCAAAATGGTACTGGATAGGCTGAGAATGATACAAAAAAGAAGTTATCGTTCCGATCAGTTCCTACTTGACCTGGAATGTATAATTCCAAAAATAATAGCAAAAAAATAAAATAAATTAAAAAACATCAATATGGCCTCTTTTCAAGCCAAAACGGGACGAGACAAGATCAGAATGAGAAAAAAAAAAATTCTGGTTCCGATCCATTCCAACCCGACCCGGAATAGGGAATTCCAACAAAATTGCAAAAAACTACAAATAATGAAAAAACATCACTATGACTTCATTTCAACGAAAACGGGACAGGACAGGCTGAGAGTGATACAAAAAAAAAAGTTATCATTCCGATCTGTTCCAACCGACCCGGAAAAGGAAATTCCAAAACAATAGCAAAGAAATGCAAAAAATTAATAATCATCATTATATCTTCATTTCAAGCCAAAATGGGACGGGATAGGCTGAGAGTGATACAAAAAACAAAAAGTCATCATTTCGATCCATTCCAACCCAATCCGAAATAAAGATTTCCCAAAAAATAGCAAAACAAAGCAAAAATTTAAAAAACATCATTATGGATTCATTTCAAGCCAAAACGGCACGGCACAGGCCGAGAATGATATATAAAAAAAAGATATCATTCGGATCCATTCCAACCCGATCCGGAATTGGGAATTCGAAAAAAAAATAGCAAAAAAATTCAAAAAACTAAAAAAAATCATTATGGCTTCTTTTCAAGCCAAAACGGGATGGGACAGGCTGAGAATGAGAGAAGAAAAAAAATTATCGTTCCGATCCATTCCAACCCGACCCGGAATAGGGAATTCCAACAAAATAGCAAAAAAAACACAAAAAATTAAAAAACATCATTATGGCTTCATTTCAAGCTAAAACGGGACGAGACAGGCTAAGAGTGATGGAAAAAAAATGTTATTGTTCCGATCTATTCCAACCCGACCGGGAATAGGGAATTCCGGAAAAATAGCAAAAAAATATAGAAATTAAAAAACATCGTTATGACTTCTTTTCAATCCAAAAAGGGGACCGAACATGCTAGGAATGAGAGAAAAAAAAAGTTATCGTTCCTATCAGTTCCTAGCCAATCTGGAATAAAGAATTCCAAAAAAATAGCAAAAAAATTCAAAAACATCAATATGGCTTCTTTTAAAGCGAAAATGGGACAGGACAGGCTGAGACTGAGAGAAAAAAAAAATTGGTTCCGATCCAATCAAACTCGACCCGAAAAAGGGAATTCCAAAAAAGTAGCAAAAAATTGAAAAATTAAAAATCATCAATGTGGCTTCCTTTCAAACTAAAACGGGACGGGAGAGGCCGAGAATGATAGAAACAAAAATTGTCGTTCCGATCCATTCCAACCCGACCCGGAATAGGGAATTCTAGAAAAATAGCAAAAAAAAATCAAAAAATTAAAAAACATCAATATGGCTTCTTTTCAAGCCAAAACGAGATGGGACAGGCAGAGAATGAGAGAAAAAATAAAATATCGTTCCTATCAGTTCCTAGCCAATCCGGAATATGGAATTCCAAAAAAAATAGCAAAAAAATTCAAAAAATTAAAGAACATCATTATGGCTTCTTTTCAAGTGAAAACAGGATGGGTCAGGCTGTGGGTAATGCAAAAAAAAAAAAAAGTTATCGTTCAAATCCATTCCAACCCGGCCCGAAATATGGATTTCCAAAAAAATAGCAAAAAATGGAAAAAAAAAATAAGAAACATCATTGTGGCTTCATTTCAAGCCAAAACAGGATGTAATAGGCTGAGAATGATATAAAATAAAAAGATATCATTCGGATCCATTCCAACCCGTTCCGGAATCGGGAATTCCGAAAAAATACCAAAACAATGCAAAAAATTAAAAAAACGTCATTATGGCTTCATTTCAAGCCAAAATGGTACTGGATAGGCTGAGAATGATACAAAAAAAGAAGTTATCGTTCCGATCAGTTCCTACTTGACCTGGAATGTATAATTCCAAAAATAATAGCAAAAAAATAAAATAAATTAAAAAACATCAATATGGCCTCTTTTCAAGCCAAAACGTGACGAGACAAGATGAGAATGAGAAAAAAAAAATTCTGGTTCCGAACCATTCCAACCCGACCCAGAATAGGGAATTCCAACAAAATTGCCAAAAACTAAAATAATTAAAAAACATCACTATGACTTCATTTCAATGAAAACGGGACAGGATAGGCTGAAAGTGATACAAAAAAAAAAGTTATCATTCCGATCCGTTCCAACCCGACCCGGAAAAGGAAATTCCAAAACAATAGCAAAGAAATGCAAAAAATTAAGAAACATCATTATGATTTCATTTCACGCCAAAACGGGACGGGACAGGCTGAGAGTGATACCAAAAAAAAAAAGTTATCATTCCGATCCATTCCAAACCGACCCAGAATAGGGAATTTCAAAAAAATTAAAAAAACATCAATATGGCTTAATTCGAAGCAGAAATGGGACGGGATAGGCAGAGAATGATACAAAAAAAAAGTTATCGTTTCAATCCACTCCAACCCGACCCGGAATAGGGATTTCCAAAAAAAAAAAGCAAAAAAAATGCAAAAAATTAAAAATCATCGTTGTGGCTTCATTTCAAGCCAAAACCGGAAGGGACAGGCAGAGAGTGATACCAAAAAAAAAAAAGTTATCATTCCGATCCATTCCAACCCGACACGGAATAGGAAATTCCAAAAATATAGCAAAGATATGCAAAAAATTAAGAAACATCATTGTGGCTTCAATTCAAGGCAAAACGGGACGGTACCGGCTAAGAGTGATACCAAAAAAAAAAAAAAAGTTCTCATTCCGATTCATTTCAACCCGATCCGGACAAGGGAATTCCCAAAAAATAGCAAAAAAATGCAGGAATTTAAAAAACATCATTATGGCTTCATTTCAAGCCAAAACGGTACGGACAGGTTGAGAATGATACGAAAAAAATGTTATCGTTCCGATCCATTCCAACTTGACCCAGAATAGGGAATTCTAGAAAAGTAGCAAAAAAATTAAAAAAATTAAAAAAACATCATTATGGCCTTTTTTCAAGCCAAAACATGACGGGATAGGCTGAGAATGAGAGAAAATAAAATTATCGTTCCGATCCATTCCAACCCTACTCGAAATACGGAATTCCGAAAAACGAGCAAAAGAATTCAAAAAATTAAAAAACATCATTATGGCTTCATTTCAAGCCAAAACAGGACGTGACTGGTTGAGCGTGATACAAAAAAAAAAAAGTTATCGTTTCGATCCATTACAACCCGACCCGAAATAGGGAATTTGCAAAAAAATAGCAAAGATGTGCAAAAAATTAAGAAACATCGTTGTGGCTTCATTTCAAGCCAAAACGGGACGGGACAGGCAGAGGGTGATACCAAAAAAAAAAAAGTTATCGTTCCTATTCATTCCAACCCGATCTAGAATAGGGAATTGCCAAAAAATAGCAAAAAAATGCAAAAATTTAAAAAAAATCATTATGGCTTCATGTCTAGCCAAAACGGTACGGGATAGGTTGAGAATGATACAAAAAAAATGTTATCATTACTATCCATTCTAACCCAACCCTGAATAGGGAATTCCAAAAAAAGAGCAAAAAATTTCAATAAATTAAAAAACATCGTTATGGCTTCTTTTCAAACCAAACCGGGACGAGACAGGTAGGGAATGAGATTAAAAAAATAAAAAAAATTATCGTTCCGATCCATTCCAACCCGCCCTGGAATAGAGAATTCCAACAAAATAGCAAAAAAATTCAAAAAAATAAAAAATATCATTATGGCTTCATTTCTAGCCAAAACGGGACGGGACCGGCTAAGAGTGATAAAAAAAAAAAGTTATCGTTCCGATTCATTCCAACCCGACTCGGAAGGGAATTCCAAAAAAATAGCAAAGAAATGCAAAAAATTAAGAAACATCATTATGGCTTTATTTCAAGCCAAAATAGGACGGGATTGGTTGAGAGTGATACAAAAAAAAAAGTTATCGTTCCGATCCATTCCAATAAGATCTGGAATTAAGAATTCCCAAAAAATAGCAGAAAATTAAAAAACATCATTATGGCTTCATTTCAAGCCAAAACGGGACGGGACGAGCTGAGAGTGCTACCAAAAAAAAAAAAGTTATCGTTCCGATCCATTCCAACTCGACTCGGAATAGGGAATTCCAAAAAGATAGCAAAGAAATGCAAAAAATTAAGAAACATCGTTATGGCCTCATTTTAAGCCAAAACGGGACGTGACAGGCTGAGAGCGATACCAAAAAAAAAAAAGTTATCGTTCCTATTCATTCCAACTCGATTCGGAATAGGGAATTCCCAAAAAATAGCAAAACAATGCAAAAATTTAAAGAAAATCATTATGGCTTCATTTCAGGCCAAAACGGTACGGGCTGAGAATGATACAAAAAAAATGTTATTGTTTCGATCCATTCCAACCAGACTCGGAATAGGGAATTCCAGAAAAATAGCAAAAAAATTCAAAAAATTAAAAATACATCATTTTGGCCTCTTTTCAGGCCTAAACGTGCCGGGACAGGCTGAGAATGAGTGAAAATAAAATCATTGTTCCGATCCATTCCAGCCTGACCCGGAATACAGAATTCAAAAAAATGAGCAAAAAAATTCAAAAAAACTAAAAACATCATTATGGCTCCATTTCAAGCCATAACGGGACGTGACAGGCTGAGAGCGATACCAAAAAAAAAAAGTTATCGTTCCGATCCATTCCAACCAGACCTAGAATAGGGATTTCTAAAAAAATGGCAAAAAATTGAAAATCATCATTATGGCTTCATTTCAAGCAAAAACGGGACGGGACAGTCTGAGTGTGATACCAAAATAAAAGTTATTGTTCTGATCCATTCCTACCCGACCCGGAATAGGGAATTCCAAAAAAATAGCAAAGATATGCAGAAAATTAAGGAACAACATTATGGCCTCATTTCAAGCCAAAACAGGATGGGACAGGTTGAGAGTGATACAAAAAAAAAATCTATCGTTCCGATTCATTCCATCTCGATCCGGAATATGGAATTCCAAAAAACTAGCAAAAAAATGCAAAAATTTAAAAGACATCATTACGCCTTCATTTCAAGCCAAAATGGTACGGGACAGACTGAGAATGAAAGAAAAAAAAATTATCGTTCCGACCCGGAGTAGGGAATTCTAAAAAAAGAGCAAAAAAATTCAAAAAATTAAAAAACATTATAATGGCTTCTTTTCAAGCCAAACCAAGATGGGAAAGGCCGAGAATGAGATTAAAAAAAAAAAAAATTATCATTCCGATCCATTCCAACCCGACCCGGAATAGGGAATTTCAACAAAATAGAAAAAAAAAAATGAAAAAAATTAGAAAACATCATTATGCCTTCATTTCAAGCCAAAATTGGACGGGACAGGCTGTGAGTGACTAAAAAAAAAGTTATCGTTCTGATACATTCCAACTTGACTCGGAATTGGTAATACCAAAAAAATAACAAAGAAATGCAAAAAATTAAGAAACATCGTTATGGCCTCATTTAAAGCCAAAACGGGACAGGACAGGCTGAGAGTGATACAAAAAAAAAATGTTATCGTTCCGATTCATTCCAACTCGATCATGATTAGGGAATTCCTAAAAAATAGCAAGAAAATGCAAAAATTTAAAGAACATCATTATGGCTTCATTTCAAGCCAAAACGGTACGGGACAGGCTGAGAATGATACAAAAAAAAATGTAATCGTTCCTATCCATTCCAACTCGACCCAGAATAGGGAATTCCAGAAAAATAGCAAAAAAATTCAAAAAATTCTAAATACATCATTTTGGCCTCTTTTCAGGCCAAAATGTGACGGGACAAGCTGAGAATGAGTGAAAATAAAATCATCGCTCCGATCCATTCCAGCCCGACCCGGAATACAGAATTCAAAAAAACGAGCAAAAAAATTCAAAAAAACTAAAAAAACATCATTATGGCTTCATTTCAAGCCAAAACGGGACGTGACAGGTTGAGAGCGATACCAAAAAAAAAATTTATTGTTCCAATCCATTCCAACCAAAGCCGGAATAGGGATTTCTAAAAAAACGGAAAAAAATTGAAAATCATCATTATGGCTTAATTTCAAGCAAAAAGGGGACGGGACAATCTGAGAGTGATACAAAAAAAAAAGTTATTGTTCCGATCCATTCCTACCCGACCTGAAATAGGGAATTTCAAAAAAATAGCAAAGATATGCAAAAAATTAAGGAACAACATTGTGGCTTCATTTCAAGCCAAAACAGGATGGGACAGGTTGAGAGTGATACAAAAGAAAAAAATTTATCGTTCCTATTCATTCCATCTTGATCCGAAATATGGAATTCCAAAAAACTAGCAAAAAAATGCAAAAATTTAAAAGACATCATTATGGCTTCATTTCAAGCTAAAACGGTACGGGACAGGCTGAGAATGAGAGAAAAAAAAAATTATTGTTTTGACCCATTCCAACCCGACCCGGAGTAGGGAATTCCAAAAAAAGAGTAAAAAAATTCAAAAAATTAAAAAAACATTATTATGGCTTTATTCGAATCAGACCCGGAATAGGGAATTCCAACAAAATCACTAAAAAATGCAAAAAATTAAAAAACATCGTTATGGCTTCATTTGAAGCCAAAAAGGGACGGACAGGCTGAGAGTGACAAAAAAAAAAAAAATTTATCGTTCCGATCCATTCTAACTCGACTCGGAATAGGGAATTCCAGAAAAATAGCAAAAAAATGCAAAAAATTAGAAAACAACATTCTGGCTTCATTTCAAGCCAAAACCGGACGGGACAGGCTGAGAGTGTTTCAAAAAAAAAAAAGGTTATCGTTTCGATCCATTCCAACCCGACCAAGAATAGGGAATTCCAAAAAAATTCAATAAATTAAAAAACATCATTACAGCTTCATTTCAAGCAGAAACGGGACGGGACAGGCTGAGAGTGATACAAAAAAATGAAAAAAATTATTGTTCCGATCCATTCCAACCCTACTGGGAATAGGGAATTCCTAGAAAATGGAAAAAAAAATGCAAAAAATTAAAAAAAACATCATTCTGGCTTAATTTCAAGCCAAAACAAGACGAGACAGGCTGACAGTGATACCAAAAAAAAAAAAAAAAAAGTTATCGTTCCTATCCATTCCAAACCGATCTGGAATAAAGAATTCCCAAAAATTAGCAAAAAAATGTAAAAATTTTAAAAAAAACATCATTATCGCTTCATTTCAAGCCAAAATGGTACGGGACAGGCTGAGAATGATACAAAAAAAATGTTATCATTCCGATCCATTCTAACTCGACCCGGAATAAGGAATTCCAGAAAAATATCAAAAAAAGCCAAAAAATTTTAAAAAATCATTATGGCCACTTTTCAAGACAAAACGTGATGGGACAAGCTGAGAATGAGATAAAAAAAATTATCGTTCCTATCCATTCCAACCTGACCCGGAATAGTGAATTCCAAAAAAATTGCAAAAAATATCCAAAAAAAAAAAAAAAAAAACATTACTATGGCCTCCTTTCAGGCCAAAATGAGGCAGGACAGGCTGAGAATGAGAGAGAAAAAACTTATCGTTCCAATCCATTCGAACCCAACCTAAAATAGTGAATTCCAAAAAAAGAGCTAAAAAACTCAAAAATTTAAAAAACATCATTTTGGCTTCATTTGAAGCCAAAACGGGACAGGACAGGCTGAGAGAGATACAAAAAAAAAAGTTACGATCCATTCCAACCCGATCCGGAATAAAGAATTCCCAAAATATAGCAAAAAAATGTAAAAATTTAAAAAACATCATTATGGCTTCATTTGAAACCAAAACGGTACGGGACAGGCTGAGAATGATACAAAAAAAATGTTATCATTCTGATCCATTCTAGCCCGACCCGGAATAGGGAATTCCAGAAAAATAGCAAGAAAAAAAAAATCATTATGGCCTCTTTTCAAGACAAAACGTGATGGCACAGGCTGAGAATGAGAGAAAAAAAAATTATCGTTCCGATCCACTCTAACCCGACCCGGAATAGGAAATTCCAAAACAATAGCAAAGAAATGCAAAAAATTAATAAACATCATTATGGTCTCATTTCACGCCAAAACGGATTGGGACAGGCTGAGTGTGATACAAAAAGAAAAGTTATCGTTCTGATCCATTCCAAACCAACCCAGAATAGGGAATTCCAAAAAAATAAAAATAAAAATTCAAAAACTTAAAAAACAACATTATCCTTCATTTGAAGCAAAAACGGGTTGGGACAAGCAGAGAGTGATACAACAAAAAAAGTTATTGTTCCGATTCATTGAAACCAGACCTGGAATAGGGATTTCGAAAAAAATAGCAAAAATCGGCAAAAAATTAAAAATCATCATTATGGGTTCATTTCAAGCAAAAACAGGACGGGACAGTCTGAGAGTGACACAAAAAAAAAAAAAAAAGATATCGTTCCGATCCATTCCAACCCGACCCGAAATAGGGAATTTCAAAAAAATAGCAAAGATATGCAAAAAATTAAGAAACGACATTATGGCTTCATTTAAAGCCAAAACAGGACGTGACAGGCTGGGAGTGATACAAAAAAAAAAAGTTATCGTTCTGATCCATTCCAACCCAACCCAGAATAGGGAATTCCAAAAAAATAACAAAAAAATTCAAAAAACTAAAAAACATCATTAAGGCTTCATTAGAAGCAAAAGCGGGATGGGACAGGCTGAGAGTGATACGAAAAAAAAAGTTATCATTCCGATCCATTCCAACTAGACCCGGAATAGGGATTTCCAAAAAAAGGGCAAAAAATTGAAAATCATCATTATGCCTTCATTTCAAGCAAAAACGGGACGGGACAGTCTCAGAGTGATACCAAAAAAAAAAAAGGTTACCGTTCCGATCCATTCAGACCTGATCCGGAATAAAGAATTCCCATAAAATAGGAAAAAAATGCAAAAAATTAAAAAACATCATTATGGCTTTGTTTCAAGCCAAAACGGGACTGAACAGGCTGAGAGTGATACAAAAAAAAAAAAAAAAAAAAAAAAAAAAAAAAAAAAAAAAAAAAAAAAAAACCTTTTCGTTCCGATCCATTCCAACCAAACTCGGAATAAGGCATTCCAAAAAAAAATAGCAAAAAAATGCTAAAAATTAAGAAACATCATTGTGGCTTCATTTCAAGCCAAAACGGGATGGGACAGTCTGAGAGTGATACAAAAAACAAAAAAAGTTATTGTTCCAATTCATTCCAACCCGATCCGGAATAAAGAATTCCCAAAAAATAGCAAAAAAATGCAAACATTTAAAAAACATCATTGTGGCTTCATTTTAAACCAAAACGGTACGGTGAAGGCTAAGAATGATATTAAAAAAAAAAAAAAATTATCGCTCCGATCCATTCGAACCCGACCCATAATAGGGAATTCCAAAAAAGTAGCAAAGATATGCGAAAAATTAAAAAACATCTTTATGGCTTCATTTCAAGCCAAAACGGGATGGGACAATCTGAGAGTGATAGAAAAAAAAAAAAGAAGTTATCGTTCCAATTCATTCCAATCCGATTCGAAATAGGGAATTCCCAAAAAATAGCAAAAAATGCAAAAATTTAAAAAACTTCAGTTTGGCTTCAATTGAAGCCAAAACGATACGGGACAGGCTGAGAATGATACAAAAAAAATGTAATCGTTCCAATCCATTCCAGCCCAACACGAAATATGGAATTCCACAAAAATAGCAAAAAAAATAAAAAATTTATAAAAACATCATTATGGCTTCTTTTCAAGCCAAAACGTGATGGGACAGGTTGAGAATGAGAGAAAAAAAAATTGTTGTTTCGATCTATTCCAACTCGACCCGGAATAGGGAATTCAAAAAAAAGAGGAAAAAAATTCAAAAAATTAAAAATCATCATTATGGCTTCTTTTCAACCCAAAATGGGTCGGTAGTAGCAAAGAAGGAGAGAAAAAAAAAATTCTCGTTCCAATCAGTTCGTACCCGACTCGAAATGTAGAATTCCAAAAAAAAAGAGAAAAAAATTCAAAAAATTAAAAAACATTATTATGGCTTCATTTCAAGCCAAACCGGAACGGGACTGGTTGAGAATGAGATTAAAAAAAAAAAAAATATCATTCCCATCAATTCCAACCCGACCCAGAAGAGGGAATTCCAACAAAATCGCTAAAAAATGCAAAAAATTTAAAAAAATCATTATGGCTTCATTTCAAGCCAAAACGGGAGGGGACAGGCTGAGAGTGACACAAAAAAAAAAAGTTGTTGTTCTGATCCATTCCAACCCGACTCGGAATAGGGAATTCCAAAAAAATAGCAAAAAATATAAAAAATTAAGAAAAATCATTATGGCATCATTTCAAGCCAAAACGGGACGAGACAGGCTGAGAGTGATACCAAAAAAAAAAAGTTATCGTTCTGATCCATTCCAACCCGACCAAGAATAGGGAATTCCAAAAAAAATAACAAAAAAATTCAAAAAATTAAAAAACATCATTTTGGCTTCATTTCAAGCCAAAGCGGGACGGGACAGGTTAAGAGTCATACAAAAAAAAAAGTTATCGTTCCGATCCATTCCAACCCGATCCGGAATTGGGAATTCCAGAAAAATAGCAAAAAAATTCAAAAAATTAAAGAACATCATTATGGCTTCTTTTCAAGCCAAAGCGGGACGGGACAGGTTGAGAGTCATACCAAAAAAAAAAGTTATCGTTCCGATCCATTTCAACCCGATTCGGAATTGGGAATTCCAGAAAAATAGCAAAAAAATTCAAAAAATTAAAGAATATCATTATGGCTTCTTTTCAAGCCAAAACGGAATAGGACCGGCTGAGAGTGATACCAAAAAAAAAAAAAGTTATCATTCGAATCCATTCCAACCCGACTCGGAATAGGGAATGACAAAAAAATAGCAAAAAAATGCAAAAAATTAAAAAAAATCATTCTGGCTTCATTTCAAGCCAAAACGGGACGAGACAAGCTGAGAGTGATACTAAAAAAAAAAGTTATCGTTCTGATCCATTCCAACCCGACCAAGAATAGGGAATTCCAAAAAAAATAACAAAAAAATTCAAAAAATTAAAAAACATCATTTTGGCTTCATTTCAAGCCAAAGCGGGACGGAACAGGTTAAGAGTCATACAAAAAAAAAAAGTTATCGTTCCGATCCATTCCAACCCGATCCGGAATTGGGAATTCCAGAAAAATAGCAAAAAAATTCAAAAAATTAAAGAACATCATTATGGCTTCTTTTCAAGCCAAAGCGGGACGGGACAGGTTGAGAGTCATACCAAAAAAAAAAGTTATCGTTCCGATCCATTTCAACCCGATTCGGAATTGGGAATTCCAGAAAAATAGCAAAAAAATTCAAAAAATTAAAGAATATCATTATGGCTTCTTTTCAAGCCAAAACGGGATAGGACCGGCTGAGAGTGATACCAAAAAAAAAAAAAAGTTATCATTCGAATCCATTCCAACCCGACTCGGAATAGGGAATGACAAAAAAATAGCAAAAAAATGCAAAAAATTAAAAAAACATCATTCTGGATTCATTTCAAGACAAAACGGGATGGGACAAGCTGAGAGTGAAAAAAAAAAAATGAAAAAAAAAAGAAAGAAAGAAAGAAAAAGTTATCATTCCGATCCATTCTAACCTGATCCGGAATAAAGAGTTCCCAAAAAATAGCAAAAAATGCAAAAATTTAAAATACATCATTATGGCTTCATTTAAAGCCAAAACAGTACGGGGCAGGCTGAGAATGATATAAAAAAAAAAAAAAAAAAGTTATTGTTTCGATCCATTCGAACCTGACCCGGAATAGGGAATTGCAAAGAAAATAGCAAAAAAATGTTAACGTTCCGATCTATTCCAACCAGACCCGAAATAGGGAATTCCAAAAAAATAGCAAAAAAATGAAAAAACTTAAAAAACATCATAATGGCTTCATTTCAAGCCAAAACGGTACTGGACAGCTTGAGAATGATACCAAAAACCAAAAAGTTATCGTTCCGATCCATTCGACCCTGACCCGGAATAGGGAATTCCAAAAAAAAATTCAAAAAATTCAAAAACATCATCACGGCTTCATTTCAGGTCAAAACGGGACGGGACAAGCTGAGAATGGGAGAAAAAAAAATTATCTTTCCGATTCATTCCAACCAGACCCGGAATAGGGAATTCCAACAAAATAGCAAAAAAAACGTAGAAAATTACAAAACATCATTATCGCTTCATTTCAAGCTAAAACAGGACTGGATAGGCTGAGAGTGATACGAAAAAAAAAGTTATCATTCCGATCCATTCCAACCCGACTCGGAATAGGGAATTCCAAACAAATAGCAAAGAAATGCAAAAAATTAAAAAACATCATTCTGGCTTCATTTCTAGCCAAAACGGGACGGGACAGGCTGAGAGTGATACAAAAAAAAGAAAAAAAGTTATCATTCCGATCCATTCCAACCCAATCCAAAATAAAGAATTCCCAAAAAATTGCAAAAAATGCAAGAATTTAAAAATCCTCATTACGGCTAAGAATAATATATAATAATAAAAAGTTATCGTTTCAATCCATTCGAACCCGACCCAAAATAGGGAATTCCAAAAAAATAGCAAAGCTTATGCAAAAAATTAAGAAACATCGTTGTGGCTTCATTTCAAGCCAAAACGGGATGGGACAGGACGATAGTGATACAAAAAAAAAAAAAAAAAAAATTATCGTTCCAATTCATTCCAACCCATCTGGAATAGGGAATTCCCAAAAAATAGCAAAAAAATGCAAAAATTTGAAAAACATCATTATGGCTTCATTTCAATCCAAAACGGTACGGGACAGGCTGAGAATGATACAAAAAAAATGTTATTGTTCCGATCCATTCCAACCCGACCCGGAATAGGGAATTCCAGAAAAATAGCAAAAAAATTGAAAAAACTAAAATAATATGATTATGGCTTCTTTTGAAGCCAAAACGTGACAGGACAGACTGAGAATAAGAGAAAAAAAAAATTATCGTTCTGATCCATTTAAACCCGACCCGGAATAGGGAATTCCTAAAAAAGAGCAAAAAAATTCAAAAAATTAAAAAACATCATTATTGCTTCTTTTCAGGGCAAAACAGGGCGGGAGTAGCCGTGAAAGAGAGAAAAAAAAAATTCTCGTTCCAATCAGTTCCTACCCGACCCGAAATATGGAATTCCAAAAAAAAGAGCCAAATAATTCAAAAAATTAAAAAACATTATTATGGCTTCTTTTCAAGCCAAACCGAGATAGGACCGGTTGAGAATGAGATAAAAAAAAAATTACCATTCCGATCCATTCCAACCCAACCCAGAATAGGGAATTCCAACAAAATTGCAAAAAACTGAAAAAAAAAACTAAAAAACATTATTATGGCTTCTCTTCAAGCCAAACCAGGACAAGACAGGTTGAGAGTGATACAAAAAAAAAAAGTTATCGTTCCGATCCATTCCAACCCAACTCGGAATAGGGAATTTCATAAAAATAGCAAAAAAAAATAAAAAAAATTAAAAAACATCATTCTGGCTTCATTTCAAGCCAAAACGGGACGGGACAGGCTGAGAGTGATACAAAAAAAGAAAGTTATCGTTCCGATCCATTCCTACCCGACTTGGAATAGGGAATTCCAAAAAAATAGCAAGAAATGCAAAAAATTAAAAAACATCATTTTGGTTTTATTTCAAGCCAAAACGGGACGGGACAGGCTGAGAGAGATACCAAAAAAAAAAAAAAAAACTATCGTTCCAATCCATTCCAACCCGATCCGGAATAAATAATCCCCAAAAAATAGCAAAAGAATGCAAAAATTTTAAAAACATCATTATGGCTTCGTTTCAAGCCAAAACGGTACGGGACTGGCTGAGAATGATAATTAAAAAAAAAAGTTATTGTTCAGATCCATTCGAACCCGTACCTGAATAGGGAATTCCAAAAAAATAGCAAAAAAATTGAAAAAACTAAAATAATATGATTATGGCTTCTTTTGAAGCCAAAACGTGACGGGACAGGCTGAGAATAAGAGAAAAAAAAAATTATCGTTCTGATCCATTTAAACCCGACCCGGAATAGGGAATTCCTAAAAAAGAGCAAAAAAATTCAAAAAATTAAAAAACATCATTATTGCTTCTTTTCAGGGCAAAACAGGGCGGGAGTAGCCGTGAAAGAGAGAGAAAAAAAATTCTCGTTCCAATCAGTTCCTACCCGACTCGAAATATGGAATTCCAAAAAAAAGAGCCAAATAATTCAAAAAATTAAAAAACATTATTATGGCTTCTTTTCAAGCCAAACCGAGATAGGACCGGTTGAGAATGAGATAAAAAAAAAAATTACCATTCCGATCCATTCCAACCCAACCCAGAATAGGGAATTCCAACAAAATTGCAAAAAATTGAAAAAAAAAAACTAAAAAACATTATTATGGCTTCTCTTCAAGCCAAACCGGGACAAGACAGGCTGAGAGTGATACAAAAAAAAAAAAAAGTTATCGTTCCGATCCATTCCAACCCGACTCGGAATAGGGAATTCCATAAAAATAGCAAAAAAAATTAAAAAAACATCATTCTGGCTTCATTTCAAGCCAAAACGGGACGGGACAGGCTGAGAGTGATACAAAAAAAGAAAGTTATCGTTCCGATCCATTCCTACCCGACTCGGAATAGGGAATTCCAAAAAAATAGCAAGAAATGCAAAAAATTAAAAAACATCATTTTGGTTTTATTTCAAGCCAAAACGGGACGGGACAGGCTGAGAGAGATACCAAAAAAAAAAAAAAAAGCTATCGTTCCAATCCATTCCAACCCGATCCGGAATAAAGAATCCCCAAAAAATAGCAAAAGAATGCAAAAATTTTAAAAACATCATTATGGCTTCGTTTCAAGCCAAAACGGTACGGGACTGGCTGAGAATGATAATAAAAAAAAAAGTTATTGTTCCAATCCATTCGAACCCGTACCTGAATAGGGAATTCCAAAAAAATAGCAAAAAATTAAAAAACATTGCTGTGGCTTTTTTTCAAGCCAAAACAGGACGGGATAGGCTGATAATGAGAGAAAAAAAATTAAAAAAATAGCAAAAAATTAAAAAACATCATTATGGCTTCATTTCAAGCCAAGACGGGACGGGACAGGCTAAAAGTGATGCAAAAAAAATGTTATCATTCTGATCTATTCCAATCTGACCCGGAATAGGGAATTCCAAAAAAATAGAAAAAAAATGCAAAAAAATAAATAACATCATTATGGGTTCATTTCAAGCGAAAATGGGACGGGACAGGTTGAGAATGGCAGAAAGAAAAAAGTTATCGTTATGAAGAACGATCCATTCCAACCCGTTCCAGAATTGGGGATTCCAGAAAAATAGCAAAAAATTTCAAAAAATTAAAGAACATCATTATGGCTTCTTTTCAAGCCAAAATGGGACGGGACAGGCTCAGAATGAGAGAAAAAAAAATTATCGTTCCGATTCATTCCAACCCGACCCGGAATTGGGAATTAAAAAAAAAACAACGAAAAAATGGAAAAAATTGAAAAACATCGTTATGGCTTCTTTTCATGCCAAAACGGGTAGGGAGTGGTCGAGAAAGAGAGAAAAAAAAAGTTCTCGTTTTGATCAGTTCCTACCCGATCCGGAATATAGAATTCCCAAAAAAATTCAAAATAATTAAGAAAATTAAAAAAGATTATTATGGCTTCTTTTCAAGCCAAACCGGGGCGGGACATGTTGAGACTGAGAGAAGAAAAAAAATTATTGTTCCGATCAATTCCAAGCCGACCCGGAATATAGAATTCCAAAAACAAATAGCAAAAAAATTCAAAAACATCAATATGACTTCTTTTAAAGCCAAAACGGGACGGGAAAGGCCGAGAATGAGAGAAAAATAAAATTATCGTTCTGATCCATTCCAACCCGACCCGGAATAGGGAATTCCAAAAAAATAGCAAAAAAATTGAAAAAATTAAAAAACATCAATATGGCTTTTTCTCAAGCCAAAGCGCGACAGGAGAGGCTGAGAATGAGAGAAAAAAAAAAAATTGTCGTTTGGATCCATTCCAACCCAACTCGAAATAGGGAATTTCAAAAAAATAGAAAAAAAATTAAAAAAACATAAATATGTCTGCTTTTCAAGACATAATGGGACGGGATAGGCTTAGAATGAGAGAAAACAAAATTAGCGTTCCGATCCATTCCAACCCGACTCGGAATAGGGAATTCCAAAAATATAGCAAAAAAATTGAAAAAATTGAAAACATCAATATGGCTTCTTTTAAAGCTAAAACGGGACGGGACTAGTTGAGAATGAGAGAAAAAAAAAATTATCGTTCCGATCCATTCAAACCCAACCCGGAATAGGGAATTCCAAAAAAATAGTAAAAAAATTCAAAAACATCAATATGGCTTCTTTTAAAGCCAAAACGGGATGGGACAGACTGAGAATGAGAGAAAAAAAATAAAATTATCATTCTGATCCATTCAATCTCGACCTGGAATAGGGAATTCCGAAAAAAATAGGAAAAAAATTCAAAAAATTAAAAAATATCAATATGGCTTCTTTTCAAGCCAAAACGGGATGGGAGAGGCTGAGAATGAGAGAAAACAAATTCTCGTTCGGATCCATTCCAACCCAACCCGGAATAGGGAATGTCAAAAAAATAGAAAAAAAAAATCAAAAAATCAAAAAACATAAATATGTCTTCTTCTAAAGCCAAAACGGGAACGGGACAGGCTGAACATGAGAGAAAAAAAAATTATAATTCTGATCCATTCCAACCCGACTCGAAATAGGGAATTCCTGAAAAATAGCAAAAAAATTCAAAAAATTAAAAAACATTGTTATGGCTTCTTTTCAAGCCAAAACATGATGGGGTAGGCTAAGAATGAGAGAAAAAAAAATTATCGTTCCTATCAGTTCCTAGCCAATCCAGAATATAAAATTCCAAAAAAAAATAGCAAAAAAATTCAAAAAATTAAAAAACATCAATATTGCTTTTTTTCAAGCCAAAACCTGGCAAAGGTTGAGAATGTGAAAAAAAAAAAATTCTCATTCTGATCCATTCCAACCCGACCCGAAATAGGGAATTCCAGAAAAATAGCAAAAAAATTCAAAAAATTAAAAAACATCAATATGGCTTCTTTTAAAGCAAAAACGGGACGGGACCAGCTGAGAATGAGAGAAAAAAAAAATTATCGTTCCGATACAGTCAAACCAGACCCGGAATAGGGAATCCCAAAAAAATAGTAAAAAAATTCAAAAACGTCAATATGGCTTCTTTTCAAGCAAAAAGGGGACGGGAGAGGCTATGAAAGAGGGGGAAAAAAAACCTGTTACGATCCAATCCGACCCGACCTGGACTAGGGAATTCTAGAAATATAGCAAAAAGATTCAAAAAATTTAAAAACATCATTATGGCTTCTTTTCAAGCCAAAACGGGATGGGAGAGGTTGAGAATGTGAGAATAAAAAATTCCCGTTCTGATCCATTCCAACCCGATCCGGAATAGGGAATTCCAGAAAAATAGCAAAAAAATTCAAAACATTAAAAAAAACATCATTATGGCTTCCTTTCAGGCCAAAATGGGACGGGAGAGGCTCAGAATGAGAGAAAAAAAAATTATCGTTCCGATTCATTCCAACCCAACTCGGAATTGGGAATTCCAGAAAAGTAGCAAAAAATTTTAAAAAATTAAAAAACATCGTTATGGCTTTTTTTCAAGCCAAAATAGGATAGGATAGGTTGAGAATGAGAGAAAAAAAAATTCGTTCCTATTAGTTCCTAGCCAATCCGGAATATAAAATCCCGAAAAAACAGCAAAAAAATTCAAAAAATTAAAAAACATCAATATGGCTTCTTTTAAAGCCAAAACGGGACGGGACCAGCTAAGAATGAGAGGAAAAAAAATTTTATCCTTCCAATCCATTCAAATCCGATCTGGAATAGGGAATTCCAAAAAAATAGTAAAAAAATTCAAAAAATGAAAAATCATCATTATGGATTCTTTTCAATCTGAAACGGGATGGGACAGGCTGAGAATGAGACAAAAAAATAAAATTATCGTTCCGATCCATTCAATCTCGAACCAGAATAGGGAATTCCAAAAAAATAGGAAAAATATTAAAAAAATTTAAAAACATCAATATGGCTTCTTTCCAAGCCAAAACGGGATGGGTGAGGCTGAGAATGAGAGAGAAAAAATTCTCGTTCGGTTCCATTCCAACCGAACTCAGAATAGGGAATTTCAAAAAATAGAAAAAAAATTAAAAAAAAAAATGAAAAGCATAAATATGCCTTCTTTTAAAGCCATAACGGGACAGGACAGGCTGAGCATGAGAGGAAAAAAAAAAATTATCGTTCCGATCCATTCCAACCCGACCCGGAATGGGAATCCTAGAAAAATAGCAAAAAAATTCAAAAAATAAAAAACATCGTTATGTCTTCTTTTCAAGCCAAAACAAAATGGGACAGGCTGAGAATTAAAGAAAAAAAAATTATCAGTTCTATCAGCTCCTAGCCAATCCAGAATATAGAATTCCAAAAAAACTTAGCAAAAAAATACAAAAAATTAAAAAACATCAATATTGCTTCTTGTCAAGCCAAAACGTGATGGCAGAGGTTGAGAATGTGAGAAAAAAAATTCTCATTCTGATCCATTCCAACCCGACCCGGAATAGGGAATTCCAGAAAAATAGCAAAAAAATTCAAAAAATTAAAAAACATCATTATGGCTTCTTTTCAAGCTAAAACAGGACAGGACAGGCTGAGAATGAGAGAAGAAAAATCGTTCCTATCAGTTCCTAGCCAATTCGGAATATTTGAAGTCCTAAAAAATAGCAAAAAAATTCAAAAAACTAAAAAACATCAATATGGCTTCTTTTAAAGCAGAAACGGGACGAGACCGGCTGAGAATAAGAGGAAAACAAAAATTATCGTTCCAATTCATTGAAACCCGACCCGGAATAGGGAATTCCAAAAAAATAGCAAAAAAATTCGAAAAATGAAAAAACAACATTATGGCTTCTTTTCAATCCAAAACGGGACGGGACGGGCAAAGAATGAGAGAAAAAAAAAATCGTTCCTATTAGTTCCTAGCAAATCCGGAATAAGGATTTCCAAAAAACATAGCAAAGAAATTCAAAAAATCAAAAAACATCATTATGGCTTTTCTCCAAGCCAAAACGAGACAAGAGAGGCTGAGAATGAGAGAAAAAGGAAATTCTCGTTCAGAACCATTCCGACCGGACCTGTAATAGGGAATTCCAAAAAAATAGCAAAAAAATTCAAAAAATTAAAACCATTGTTGTGGTTTCTTATCAAGCCAAGACAGGACGGAACAGGCTGAGAATGAGAGAAAAAAAAATATTCTCGTTCCGATCCATTCCAACCCGACCCGGAACAAGGAATTCCAAGAAAATAGAAAAAAAATTCAAAAAATTAAAGTACATCATTATGGCTTATTTTAAATCCAAAACGAGACGGGAGAGGATGCAAATGTGAGGGAAAAAAAATTCTCGTTCTGATCCATTCCAACCCGACCCGGAATAGGGAATTCTAGAAAGATAGAGAAAAAATTCAAAAAATTAAAAAACATCAATATGGCTTCTTTCCAAGCCAAAACGTGACGGGAGAGGCTGAGAATGTGAGAAAAAAAAAATTCTCGTTCTGATCCATTCCAACCCGACCCGAAATAGGGAATTCCAGAAAAATAGCAAAAAAATTCAAAAAATTAAAAAACATCATTATGGCTTCTTTTCAAGCCAAAACAGGACAGGACAGGCTGAGAATGAGAGAAAAAAAAAATCGTTCCTATCAGTTCCTAGCCAATTCAGAATATTTGAAGTCCTAAAAAATAGCAAAAAAATTCAAAGAACTAAAAAACATCAATATGGCTTCTTTTAAAGCCGAAACGGGACGAGACCGGCTGAGAATAAGAGGAAAACAAAAATTATCATTCTGATCCATTAAAACCCGACCCGGAATAAGGAATTCCAAAAAAATAGCAAAAAAATTCAAGAAATGAAAAAACATCATTATGGCTTCTTTCCAATCCAAAACAGGACGGGACAGGCAAAGAATGAGAGAAAAAAAAAATCGTTCCTATCAGTTCCTAGCCAATCCGGAATAAGGATTTCCAAAAAACATAGCAAAGAAATTCAAAAAATCAAAAAACATCATTATGGCTTTTTTCCAAGCGAAGACGGGACAAGAGAGGCTGAGAATGAGAGAAAAAGGAAATTCTCGTTCAGAACCATTCCAACCGGACCTGTAATAGGGAATTCCAAAAAAATAGCAAAAAAATTCAAAAAATTAAAACCACTATTGTGGATTCTTATTAAGCCAAGACAGGACGGAACAGGCTGAGAATGAGAGAAAAAAAATATTCTCGTTCCGATCCATTCCAACCCGACCCGGAACAGGGAATTCCAAGAAAATAGAAAAAAAATTCAAAAAATTAAAAAACACCGTTATGGCTTCTTTTCCAGCCAAAACGGGGATGGGACAAGCTAAGAACGAGAGAAAAAAAAATTTATCGTTCTGATCCATTCAATTCCAACCCGGAATAGGGATTTCCAAAAAATTAGCGAAAAAAGTCAAAAAATTAAAGTACATCATTATGGCTTATTTTAAAGCCAAAACGAGACGGGAGAGGATGCAAATGTGAGGGAAAAAAAATTCTCATTCTAATCCATTCCAACCCGACCTGGAATAGGGAATTCTAGAAAGATAGAGAAAAAATTCAAAAAATTAAAAAACATCAATATGGCTTCTTTCCAAGCCAAAACGTGACGGGAGAGGCTGAGAATGTGAGAAAAAAAAAAATTCTTCGTTCTGATACATTCCAACCCGATACGGAATAGGGAATTCCAGAAAAATAGCAAAAAAATTCAAAAAATTAAAAAACATCATTATGGCTTCTTTTCAAGCCAAAACAGGATAGGACAGGTTGAGAATGAGAGAAAAAAAAATCGTTCCTATCAGTTCCTAGCCAATTCGGAATATTTGAAGTCCTAAAAAATAGCAAAAAAATTCAAAAAACTAAAAAACATCAATATGGCTTCTTTTAAAGCCGAAACGGGACGAGACCGGCTGAGAATATGAGGAAAACAAAAATTATCGTTCCGATCCATTAAAACCCGACCCGGAATAGGGAATTCCAAAAAAATTGCAAAAAAATTCAAAAAATGAAAAAACACCATTAAGGCTTCTTTTCAGTCCAAAACGGGACGGGACAGGCAAAGAACGAGAGAAAAAAAAAATCGTTCCTATCAGTTCCTAGCCAATCCGGAATAAGGATTTCCAAAAAACATAGCAAAGAAATTCAAAAAATCAAAAAACATCATTTTGGCTTTTTTCCAAGCCAAAACGGGACAAGAGAGGCTGAGAATGAGAGAAAAAGGAAATTCTCGTTCAGAACCATTCCAACCGGACCTGTAATAGGGAATTCTAAAAAAATAGCAAAAAAATTCAAAAAATTAAAACCATTGTTGTGGTTTCTTACCAAGCCAAGACAGGACGGAATAGGCTGAGAATGAGAGAAAAAAATATATTCTCATTCCGATCCATTCCAACCCGACCCAGAACAGGGAATTCCAAGAAAATAGAAAAAAAATTCAGAAAATTAAAGAACACCGTTATGGCTTCATTTCCAGCCAAAACGGGGATGGGACAAGCTAAGAACGAGAGAAAACAAAATTTATCGTTCTGATCCATTCAATTCCAACCCGGAATAGGGATTTCCAAAAAATTAGCGAAAAAAGTAAAAAAATTAAAGTACATCGTTATGGCTTATTTTAAAGCCAAAAAGAGACGGGAGAGGATGCAAATGTGAGGGAAAAAAAATTCTCGTTCTGATCCATTCCAACCCGACCCGGAATAGGGAATTCTAGAAAGATAGAGAAAAAATTCAAAAAATTAAAAAACATCGACATGGCTTCTTTTCAAGCCAAAACGTGACGGGAGAGGCTGAGAATGTGAGAAAAAAAAATTCTCGTTCTGATTCATTCCAACCCAATACGGAATAGGGAATTCCAGAAAAATAGCAAAAAAATTCAAAAAATTAAAAAACATCATTATGGCTTCTTTTCAAGCCAAAACAGGACAGGACAGGCTGAGAATGAGAGAAAAAAAAATTGTTCCTATCAGTTCCTAGCCAATTCGGAATATTTGAATTCCTAAAAAATAGCAAAAAAATTCAAAAACTAAAAAACATCAATATGGCTTCTTTTAAAGCCGAAACGGGACAAGACCGGCTGAGAATAAGAGGAAAACAAAAATTATCGTTCCGATCCATTAAAACCCGACCCGGAATAGGGAATTCCAAAAAAATAGAAAAAAAATTCAAAAAATGAAAAAACATCATTATGGCTTCTTTTCAATACAAAACGGGACGGGACAGGCAAAGAATGAGAGAGAAAAAAAAAATCGTTCCTATCAGTTCCTAGCCAATCCGGAATAAGGATTTCCAAAAAACATAGCAATGAAATTCAAAAAATCAAAAAACATCATTATGGCTTTTTTCCAAGCCAAAACGGGACAAGAGAGGCTGAGAATGAGAGAAAAAGGAAATTCTCGTTCAGAACCATTCCAACCGGACCTTTAATAGGGAATTCCAAAAAAATAGCAAAAAAATTCAAAAAATTAAAACCATTGTTGTGGTTTCTTACCAAGCCAAGACAAGACGGAACAGGCTGAGAATGAGAGAAAAAAAATATTCTCGTTCTGATCCATTCCAACCCGACCCGGAACAGGGAATTCCAAGAAAATAGAAAAAAAATTCAAAAAATTAAAAAACACCGTTATGGCTTCTTTTCCAGCCAAAACGGGGACGGGACAAGCTAAGAACGAGAGAAAAAAAAATTTATCGCTCTGATCCATTCAATTCCAACCCGGAATAGGGATTTCCAAAAAATTAGCGAAAAAAGTCAAAAAATTAAAGTACATCATTATGGCTTATTTTAAAACCAAAACGAGACGGGAGAGGATGCAAATGTGAGGCAAAAAAAATTCTCATTCTGATCCATTCCAACCCGACCCGGAATAGGGAATTCTAGAAAGATAGAGAAAAAATTCAAAAAATTAAAAAACAACAATATGGCTTCTTTTCAAGCCAAAACGTGACGGGGGAGGCTGAGAATGTGAGAAAAAAAAATTCTCGTTCTGATCCATTCCAACCCGACCCGGAATAGGGAATTCCAGAAAAATAGCAAAAAAATTCAAAAAATTAAAAAACTTCATTATGGCTTCTTTTCAAGCCAAAACAGGACAGGACAGGCTGAGAATGAGAGAAAAAAAATTGTTCCTATCAGTTCCTAGCCAATCCGGAATAAGGATTTCCAAAAAACATAGCAATGAAATTCAAAAAATCAAAAAACATCATTATGGCTTTTTTCCAAGCCAAAACGGGACAAGAGAGGCTGAGAATGAGAGAAAAAGGAAATTCTCGTTCAGAACCATTCCAACCGGACCTGTAATAGGGAATTCTAAAAAAATAGCAAAAAAATTCAAAAAATTAAAACCATTGTTGTGGTTTCTTACCAAGCCAAGACAGGACAGAACAGGCCGAGAATGAGAGAAAAAAAATATTCTCGTCCCGATCCATTCCAACCCGACCCGGAACAGGGAATTCCAAGAAAATTGAAAAAAAATTCAGAAAATTAAAAAACACCGTTATTGCTTCTTTTCCAGTCAAAACGGGGACGGGACAAGCTAAGAACGAGAGAAAAAAAAATTTATTGTTCTGATCCATTCAATTCCAACCCGGAATAGGGATTTCCAAAAAATTAGCGAAAAAAGTAAAAAAATTAAAGTACATCGTTATGGCTTATTTTAAAGGCAAAACGAGACGGGAGAGGATGCAAATGTGAGGGAAAAAAAATTCTCGTTCTGATCCATTCCAACCCGACCCGGAATAGGGAATTCTAAAAAGATAGAGAAAAAATTCAAAAAATTAAAAAACATCGATATGGCTTCTTTTCAAGCCAAAAAGTGACGGGAGAGGCTGAGAATGTGAGAGAAAAAAAAATTCTCGTTCTGATCCATTCCAACCCGATACGGAATAGGGAATTCCAGAAAAATAGCAAAAAAATTCAAAAAATTAAAAAACATCATTATGGCTTCTTTTCAAGCCAAAACAGGATAGGACAGGTTGAGAATGAGAGAAAAAAAAATCGTTACTATCAGTTCCTAGCCAATTCGGAATATTTGAAGTCCTAAAAAATAGCAAAAAAATTCAAAAAACTAAAAAACATCAATATGGCTTCTTTTAAAGCCGAAACGGGACGAGACCGGCTGAGAATATGAGGA
Organism: Quercus rubra; assembly: GCA_035136125.1. Taxonomy (NCBI): domain Eukaryota; kingdom Viridiplantae; phylum Streptophyta; class Magnoliopsida; order Fagales; family Fagaceae; genus Quercus; species Quercus rubra. The sequence continues at coordinate 42,787,169 of CM068733.1, forward strand.
ACACAAAAATTATCGTTCCGATCCATTAAAACTCGACCCGGAATAGGGAATTCCAAAAAAATTGCAAAAAAATTCAAAAAATGAAAAAACATCATTATGGCTTCTTTTCAGTCCAAAACGGGACGGGACAGGCAAAGAATGAGAGAAAAAAAAAATCGTTCCTATCAGTTCCTAGCCAATCCGGAATAAGGATTTCCAAAAAACATAGCAAAGAAATTCAAAAAATCAAAAAACATCATTATGCCTTTTTTCCAAGCCAAAACGGGACAAGAGAGGCTGAGAATGAGAGAAAAAGGAAATTCTCGTTCAGAACCATTCCAACCGGACCTGTAATAGGGAATTCTAAAAAAATAGCAAAAAAATTCAAAAAATTAAAACCATTGTTGTGGTTTCTTACCAAGCCAAGACAGGACGGAATAGGCTGAGAATGAGAGAAAAAAAATATTCTCATTCCGATCCATTCCAACCCGACCCGGAACAGGGAATTCCAAGAAAATAGAAAAAAAATTCAGAAAATTAAAGAACACCGTTATGGCTTCATTTCCAGCCAAAACGGGGACGGGACAAGCTAAGAACGAGAGAAAAAAAAATTTATCGTTCTGATCCATTCAATTCCAACCCGGAATAGAGATTTCCAAAAAATTAGCGAAAAACGTAAAAAAATTAAAGTACATCGTTATGGCTTATTTTAAAGCCAAAACGAGACGGGAGAGGATGCAAATGTGAGGGAAAAAGAATTCTCGTTCTGATCCATTCCAACCCGACCCGGAATAGGGAATTCTAGAAAGATAGAGAAAAAATTCAAAAAATTAAAAAACATCGATATGGCTTCTTTTCAAGCCAAAACGTGACGGGAGAGGCTGAGAATGTGAGAAAAAAAAATTCTCGTTCTGATTCATTCCAACCCAATACGGAATAGGGAATTCCAGAAAAATAGCAAAAAAATTCAAAAAATTAAAAAACATCATTATGGCTTCTTTTCAAGCCAAAACAGGATAGGACAGGTTGAGAATGAGAGAAAAAAAAAATCGTTCCTATCAGTTCCTAGCCAATTCGGAATATTTGAAGTCCAAAAAAATAGCAAAAAACTTCAAAAAACTAAAAAACATCAATATGGCTTCTTTTAAAGCCGAAACGGGACGAGACCGGCTGAGAATATGAGGAAAACAAAAATTATTGTTCCGATCCATTAAAACCCGACCTGGAATAGGGAATTCGAAAAAAATAGCAAAAAAATTCAAAAAACGAAAAAACATCAATATGGTTTCTTTTCAATCCAAAACGGGACGGGACAGGCAAAGAATGAGAGAAAAAAAAAATTGTTCCTATCAGTTCCTAGCCAATTCAGAATATTTGAAGTCCAAAAAAATAGCAAAAAACTTCAAAAAACTAAAAAACATCAATATGGCTTCTTTTAAAGCCGAAACGGGACGAGACCGGCTGAGAATATGAGGAAAACAAAAATTATTGTTCCGATCCATTAAAACCCGACCTGGAATAGGGAATTCGAAAAAAATAGCAAAAAAATTCAAAAAATGAAAAAACATCATTATGGTTTCTTTTCAATCCAAAACGGGACAGGACAGGCAAAGAATGAGAGAAAAAAAAAATTGTTCCTATCAGTTCCTAGCCAATCCGGAATAAGGATTTCCAAAAAACATAGCAAAGAAATTCAAAAAATCAAAAAACATCATTATGGCTTTTTTCCAAGCCAAAACGGGACAAGAGAGGCTGAGAATGAGAGAAAAAGGAAATTCTCGTTCAAAACCATTCCAACCGGACCTGTAATAGGGAATTCCAAAAAAATTGCAAAAAAATTCAAAAAATTAAAACCATTGTTGTGGTTTCTTATCAAGCCAAGACAGGAAGGAACAGGCTGAGAATAAGAGAAAAAAAATATTCTCGTTTCGATCCATTCCAACCCGACTCGGAACAGGGAATTCCAAGAAAATAGAAAAAAAATTCAAAAAATTAAAAAACACCGTTATGGCTTCTTTTCCGGCCAAAACGGGACGGGACAGGCTAAGAAAGAGAGAAAAAAAAAATTTATCGTTCTGATCCATTCAATTCCAACCCGGAATAGGGATTTCCAAAAAATTAGAGAAAAAAGTCAAAAAATTAAAGTACATCATTATGGCTTATTTTAGAGCCAAAACGAGACGGGAGAGAATGCAAATGTGAGGGAAAAAAAATTCTCGTTCTGATCCATTCCAACCCGACCCGGAATGGGGAATTCTAGAAAGATAGAGAAAAAATTCAAAAAATTGAAAAACATCAATATGGCTTCTTTTCAAGCCAAAACATGACAGGAGAGGGTCAAAATGTGAGAAAAAAAAATTCTCGTTCTAATCCATTCCAATCCGACCTAGAATAGGGAATTCCAAAAAAATAGCAAAAAAATTCAAAAACTTAAAAAACATCATTATGGCTTCTTTTCAAGCCAAAACGGGACGGGAGAGGCTGAGAATGTACTAAAAAAAAATTATCGTTCCGATTCATTCAAACCTAACCCAGAATAGGGAATTCCAAAAAAATAGCAAAAAAATTAAAAAACATCAATATTGCTTCTTTTCAAGCCAAAACGGGACGGGAGAGGCTGAGAATGTGAGAAAAAAAAATTCTCGTTCTGATCCATTCCAACTCCACTTGGAATTGGGAATTCCAAAAAAATAGCAGAAAAATTCAAAAAATTATTAAACATCATTATGGCTTCTTTTCAAGCCAAAACGGGACGAGATACGCTGAGAATGAGAGAAAAAAAAAAAATTGTTCCTATCAATTCCTAGCCAATCCGGAATATAGAATTCCGAAAAAATAGCAAAAAAATTAAAAAATTAAAAAACATCAATATGGCTTCCTTTAAGGCCAAAACGGGACTGGATCAGCTGAGAATGAGAGAACAAAAATATTCTCATTCTGATCCATTCCAACCTGACCTAGAATAGGGAATTCCAAAAAAATAGTAAAAAAATTTGAAAATTCACAAAACATCATTGTGGCTTCATTTCAAGCCAAAACTAGACGGGACAGGCCGAGAATGAGAGAAAAAAAAAATTCTCGTTCCGATCCATTCCAACCCGACCAAGAATAAGGAATTCCAAAAAAATAGCAAAAAAATTCAAAAAATCAGAAAACATCATTGTGGCTTCATTTCAAGCCAAAATGAGACGGGATAGGCTGAGTATGAGAGAAAAAAAAAATTCTCGTTCCGATCCATTCCAACCCGACACAGAATAGGGAATTCCAAAAAAATGCAAAAAGTTAAAAAACATTATTATTGCTATATTTCGACCCATAACGGGATGGGAAAGGCTGAGATTTAGAGAAAAAAAAAAATTCTCGTTCTGATCCATTCGAGCCCGACCCGGAATAGGGAATTCTAGAAAAATAGCAAAAACAATTAAAAAAACATCAATATGGCTTCTTTTCAAGCCAAAGCGGGACGGGAGAGGCTGAGAATATGAGAGAAAAAAAAATTTCGTTCTGATCCATTCCTACCCAACCCGTAATACGGAATTCCACAAAAATAGCAAAGAAATTCAAAAAATTGAAAAACATCATTATGGCTTCTTTCCAAGCCAAAACAGGATGGGACAGGCTGAAAATGAGAGAAAAAAACAATCATTCCTATCAGTTGCAAGCCAATCCGGAATAGGGATTTCCAAAAAAATTGCAAAAAAATTCCAAAAATTAAAAAACATTAATATGACTTCTTTTCAGGCCAAAACGAGACGGGAGAGGCTGAGAATGTGAGAAAAAAAAAATTCTCGGTTTGATCCATTCCAACCCTACCCGGAATAGGGAATTCTAGAAAAATAGCAAAAAAATTCAAAAAATTAAAAAACATCAATATGGCTTCTTTTGAAGCCAAAACGGGACGGGAGAGGCTGAGAATGTGAGAAAAAAAAATTCTCATTTTGATCCATTCCAACCCTACCCGGAATAGGGAATTCTAGAAAAATAGCAAAAAAATTCAAAAAATTAAAAAACATCAATATGGCTTCTTTTGAAGCCAAAACGGGACGGGAGAGGCTGAGAATGTGAGAAAAAAAAAATTCTCGTTTTGATCCATTCCAACCCGACCCGGAATAGGGAATTCCAAAAAAAATAGCATAAAAATTAAAAAATTAAAAAAACATCATTATGGCTTCTTCTGATGCCAAAAATGGATGGGACAGGCTGAGAATGGGAGAAAAAGAAATCGTTCCCATTAGTTCCAAGGCAATCCAGAATATAGAATTCCGAAAAAATAGCAAAAAAATTCAAAAAATTAAAAAACATCAATAGAGCTTTTTTAAAACCAAAACGGGGCGGGATCGGCTGAGCATGAGAGGAAAAAAAAAATTATCGTTCCAATCCATTCAAAACCGAACCGGAATAGGGAATTCCAAAAAAATAGCAAAAAACATCAAAAAAACAAAAAACATCATTAAGGCTTCTTTTCAAGCCAAAACAGGATGAGACAGGGTGAGAATGAGAGAAAAAAAATATTCTTGCTCCGATCCATTCTAACCCAGCATAGAATAGGGAATTCCAAAAAAATCACAAAAAAATGCAAAAATTTAAAAAACATTATTATGGCTTTATTTCGACCCAGAACGGGATAGGACAAGCTGAGATTGAGACCAAAAAAAAAAAAATCATCGTTTTGATCCATTCATTCCCTACCTGGAATAGGGATTTCCAAAAAAATAGCAAGAAAATTGAAAAAATTAAAAAAATCAATATGGCTTCTTTTCAACCCAAAACGGGGACGGGAAAGGCAGAGAAAGTGAGAAAAAAAAATTTCTCATTCTGATCCATTCCAACCCGACCTAGAATAGTGAACTCCAAAAAAATTCAAAAAAATTAAAAAACATCGTTACGTCTTCTTTTCAAGCCAAAATGGGACGGGAGAGGCTGAGAATGTGAGAAAAAAAAAATTATCATTCCGATTTGTTCAAACCTGGCCTGGAATAGGGAATTCCAAAAAAATAACAAAAAAATTCAAAAAATTAAAAAACATCAATATGGCTTCTTATCAAGCCAAAACGGGACGAGAGATGCTGTGAATGTGAGAAAGAAAATTCACGTTCTGATCCATTCCAACTCGACCCGGAATATGGAATTCCAGACAAAAAGCAAAAAAATTCAAAAAATTAAAAATCATCATTATGGCTTCATTTCAAGCTAAAACGGAACGGGACAGGCTGAGAATGAGAGAAACAAAAACTTGTTCCTATCAGTTCCTAGCCAATCCAGAATTTATTATTCTGAAAAAATAGCAAAAAAATTCAAAAAAATTAGAAAAACATCAATATGGCTTCTTTTAAAGCCAAAATGGGACGGGACCGGCTGAGAATTTAAGGAAAAAAAAAATTATCGTTTCGATCCATTCAAACCTGACCCGGAATAGGGAATTCAAAAAAAATAGCAAAAAAATTTAAAAAATTAAAAAAACATCCATATGGCTTCTTCACAAGCCAAAACGGGATGGGAGAGGATGAGAACGAGACAAAAAGAAAATTCTCAATCTGAACCATTCCAACCGGACCCGGAAGAGGGAATTCTAGAAAAACAGCAAAAAAATGAAAAAAAAATAGAAAAACGTCATTGTGGTTTCTTTTCAAGCCAAAACAGGAAAGGACAGGCTGAGAATGAGAAAAAAAAAATATTCTCGTTCCGATCCATTCCAACCCGTCCCGGAATAAGGAATTCCAAAAAAATAGCAAAAAAATTTGAAAAATGAAAAAACATCGTTATGGCTTCTTTTCAAGTCAAAACGGGATGAGACAGGCTTACAATGAGAGAAAAAAAATATTCTCGTTCTGATCCATTCCAACCCGACCCAGAATAGGGAATTCCAGAAAAATAGTAAAAAAATTAAAAAAATTATAAAACGTCATTGTGGTTTCTTTTCAAGCCAAAACAGGACGGGACAAGCTGAGAATGAGTGAAAAAAAGTATTCTCGTTCCGATCCATTCAACACCAACCCGGAATAGGGAATTCCATAAAAATAGCAAAATAAATACAAAAAATGAAAAAAAATCATTATGGCTTCTTTTCAAGCCAAAACGGGACGGGAAAGGCTGAGAATGAGAGAAAAAAAAATATTATCGTTCCGATCCATTCCAACACGACCCGGAATAGGGAATTCCAGAAAATAGTAAAAAAATTCAAAAGATTAAAAAACAGCATTATGGCTTCTTTTGAAGGCAAAACGAGACGAGACAGGCTAAGAATGAGAGAAAAAAAAAATTGTTCCTGCCAGTTCCAAGCCAATCCAAAATATAGAATTCTGAAAATATAGCAAAAAAATTCAAAAACTTCAATATGGCTTATTTAAAAGCCAAGACGGGACGGGACCGGCTGAGAATGAGAGGAAAAAAAAAATTATAGTTCTGATCCATTCAAACCTGACCCGGAATAGGGAATTTCAAAAAAATAACAAAAAAATTGAAAACATTAAAAAACATCAATATGGCTTTTTCTCGAGCCAAAACGGGACGGAAGAGGCTGAGAATGAGAGAAAAAGAAAATTCTCATCCTGAACCATTCCAACCGGACCCGGAAGAGGGAATTCCAGGAAAATTGTAAAAAAATTATAAAACGTCATTGAGGTTTCTTTTCAAGCCAAAACAAGACGGGACAGGCTGAGAATGAGTGTAAAAAAGTATTCTTGTTCCGATCCATTCAACCCCAACTCGGAATAGGGAATTATAAAAAAATAGCAAAAGAAATTCAAAAAATGAAAAAAAAATCATTATGGCTTCTTTTCAAGCCAAAACGGGACGGGAAAGACAGAGAATGAGAGAAAAAAAAATATTCTCGTTCCGATCCATTCCAACACGACCCGGAATAGGGAATTCCAGAAAATAGTAAAAAAATTCAAAAGATTAAAAAACAGCATTATGGCTTCTTTTGAAGGCAAAACGAGACGAGACAGGCTAAGAATGAGAGAAAAAAAAAATTGTTCCTGCCAGTTCCAAGCCAATCCAAAATATAGAATTCTGAAAATATAGCAAAAAAATTCAAAAACTTCAATATGGCTTATTTAAAAGCCAAGACGGGACGGGACCGGCTGAGAATGAGAGGAAAAAAAAAATTATAGTTCTGATCCATTCAAACCTGACCCGGAATAGGGAATTTCAAAAAAATAACAAAAAAATTGAAAACATTAAAAAACATCAATATGGCTTTTTCTCGAGCCAAAACGGGACGGAAGAGGCTGAGAATGAGAGAAAAAGAAAATTCTCATCCTGAACCATTCCAACCGGACCCGGAAGAGGGAATTCCAGGAAAATTGTAAAAAAATTATAAAACGTCATTGAGGTTTCTTTTCAAGCCAAAATAAGACGGGACAGGCTGAGAATGAGTGTAAAAAAGTATTCTTGTTCCGATCCATTCAACCCCAACTCGGAATAGGGAATTATAAAAAAATAGCAAAAGAAATTCAAAAAATGAAAAAAAAATCATTATGGCTTCTTTTCAAGCCAAAACGGGACGGGAAAGACTGAGAATGAGAGAAAAAAAAATATTCTCGTTCCGATCCATTCCAACACGACCCGGACTAGGGAATTCCAAAAAAATAACCAAAAATTGCAAAAAATTAAAAAACATTGTTATGGCTTTGTTTGAACCCGGAATGGGATCGGACCGGCTGAGATTGAGAGAAAAAAGAAAATTATCGTTTCGATCCATTCAATCTCGACCTGGAATAGGGATTTCCAAAAAAATAGCAAAAGAATTGAAAAAATTAAAAAACATCAATATGGCTTTTTCTCGAGCCAAAACGGGACGGGAGAGGTTGAGAATGAGAGAAAAAGAAAATTCTCATCCCGAACCATTCCAACCGGACCCGGAAGGGGGAATTCCAGGAAAATTGAAAAAAAATTAAAAAAAATTATAAAACGTCATTGGGGTTTCTTTTCAAGCCAAAACAAGACGGGACAGGCTGAGAATGAGTGTAAAAAAGTATTCTCGTTCCGATCCATTCAACCCCAACCCGGAATAGGGAATTATAAAAAAATAGCAAAAGAAATTCAAAAAATGAAAAAAAATCATTATGGCTTCTTTTCAAGCCAAAACGGGACGGGAAAGACTGAGAATGAGAGAAAAAAAAATATTCTCGTTCTGATCCATTCCAACACGACCCGGAATAGGGAATTCCAAAAAAATAACCAAAAATTGCAAAAAATTAAAAAACATTGTTATGGCTTTGTTTGAACCCGGAATGGGATCGGACCGGCTGAGATTGAGAGAAAAAAGAAAATTATCGTTTCGATCCATTCAATCGTGACCCGGAATAGGGATTTCCAAAAAAATAGCAAAAAAATTCAAAAAATTAGAAAACATTATTATGGCTTCTTTTCAAGCCAAAACAGGACGGGAGAGGATGAGAACGTGCGAAAAAAAAAATTATCATTCCGATCTGTTCAAAACAGTCCCGGAATAGGGAATTCCAAAAAAATAGCAAAAAAATTCAAAAAATTTAAAAACATCAATATGGCTTCTTTTAAAGCCAAAATGGGACGGGACCGGCTGAGAATTTAAGGAAAAAAAAAATTATCGTTTCGATCCATTCAAACCTGACCCGGAATAGGGAATTCAAAAAAAATAGCAAAAAAATTTAAAAAATTAAAAAAACATCCATATGGCTTCTTCACAAGCCAAAACGGGATGGGAGAGGATGAGAACGAGACAAAAAGAAAATTCTCAATCTGAACCATTCCAACCGGACCCGGAAGAGGGAATTCTAGAAAAACAGCAAAAAAATGAAAAAAAAATAGAAGAACGTCATTGTGGTTTCTTTTCAAGCCAAAACAGGAAAGGACAGGCTGAGAATGAGAAAAAAAAAATATTCTCGTTCCGATCCATTCCAACCCGTCCCGGAATAAGGAATTCCAAAAAAATAGCAAAAAAATTTGAAAAATGAAAAAACATCGTTATGGCTTCTTTTCAAGTCAAAACGGGATGAGACAGGCTTACAATGAGAGAAAAAAAATATTCTCGTTCTGATCCATTCCAACCCGACCCGGAATAGGGAATTCCAGAAAAATAGTAAAAAAATTAAAAAAACTATAAAACGTCATTGTGGTTTCTTTTCAAGCCAAAACAGGACGGGACAGGCTGAGAATGAGTGAAAAAAAGTATTCTCGTTCCGATCCATTCAACACCAACCCGGAATAGGGAATTCCATAAAAATAGCAAAATAAATTCAAAAAATGAAAAAAAATCATTATGGCTTCTTTTCAAGCCAAAACGGGACGGGAAAGGCTGAGAATGAGAGAAAAAAAAATATTATCGTTCCGATCCATTCCAACACGACCCGGAATAGGGAATTCCAGAAAATAGCAAAAAAATTCAAAAGATTAAAAAACAGCATTATGGCTTCTTTTGAAGGCAAAACGAGACGAGACAGGCTAAGAATGAGAGAAAAAAAAAATTGTTCCTGCCAGTTCCAAGCCAATCCAAAATATAGAATTCTGAAAATATAGCAAAAAAATTCAAAAACTTCAATATGGCTTATTTAAAAGCCAAGACGGGACGGGACCGGCTGAGAATGAGAGGAAAAAAAAAATTATAGTTCTGATCCATTCAAACCTGACCCGGAATAGGGAATTTCAAAAAAATAACAAAAAAATTGAAAACATTAAAAAACATCAATATGGCTTTTTCTCGAGCCAAAACGGGACGGAAGAGGCTGAGAATGAGAGAAAAAGAAAATTCTCATCCTGAACCATTCCAACCGGACCCGGAAGAGGGAATTCCAGGAAAATTGTAAAAAAATTATAAAACGTCATTGAGGTTTCTTTTCAAGCCAAAACAAGACGGGACAGGCTGAGAATGAGTGTAAAAAAGTATTCTTGTTCCGATCCATTCAACCCCAACTCGGAATAGGGAATTATAAAAAAATAGCAAAAGAAATTCAAAAAATGAAAAAAAAATCATTATGGCTTCTTTTCAAGCCAAAACGGGACGGGAAAGACAGAGAATGAGAGAAAAAAAAATATTCTCGTTCCGATCCATTCCAACACGACCCGGAATAGGGAATTCCAGAAAATAGTAAAAAAATTCAAAAGATTAAAAAACAGCATTATGGCTTCTTTTGAAGGCAAAACGAGACGAGACAGGCTAAGAATGAGAGAAAAAAAAAATTGTTCCTGCCAGTTCCAAGCCAATCCAAAATATAGAATTCTGAAAATATAGCAAAAAAATTCAAAAACTTCAATATGGCTTATTTAAAAGCCAAGACGGGACGGGACCGGCTGAGAATGAGAGGAAAAAAAAAATTATAGTTCTGATCCATTCAAACCTGACCCGGAATAGGGAATTTCAAAAAAATAACAAAAAAATTGAAAACATTAAAAAACATCAATATGGCTTTTTCTCGAGCCAAAACGGGACGGAAGAGGCTGAGAATGAGAGAAAAAGAAAATTCTCATCCTGAACCATTCCAACCGGACCCGGAAGAGGGAATTCCAGGAAAATTGTAAAAAAATTATAAAACGTCATTGAGGTTTCTTTTCAAGCCAAAATAAGACGGGACAGGCTGAGAATGAGTGTAAAAAAGTATTCTTGTTCCGATCCATTCAACCCCAACTCGGAATAGGGAATTATAAAAAAATAGCAAAAGAAATTCAAAAAATGAAAAAAAAATCATTATGGCTTCTTTTCAAGCCAAAACGGGACGGGAAAGACTGAGAATGAGAGAAAAAAAAATATTCTCGTTCCGATCCATTCCAACACGACCCGGACTAGGGAATTCCAAAAAAATAACCAAAAATTGCAAAAAATTAAAAAACATTGTTATGGCTTTGTTTGAACCCGGAATGGGATCGGACCGGCTGAGATTGAGAGAAAAAAGAAAATTATCGTTTCGATCCATTCAATCTCGACCTGGAATAGGGATTTCCAAAAAAATAGCAAAAGAATTGAAAAAATTAAAAAACATCAATATGGCTTTTTCTCGAGCCAAAACGGGACGGGAGAGGTTGAGAATGAGAGAAAAAGAAAATTCTCATCCCGAACCATTCCAACCGGACCCGGAAGGGGGAATTCCAGGAAAATTGAAAAAAAATTAAAAAAAATTATAAAACGTCATTGGGGTTTCTTTTCAAGCCAAAACAAGACGGGACAGGCTGAGAATGAGTGTAAAAAAGTATTCTCGTTCCGATCCATTCAACCCCAACCCGGAATAGGGAATTATAAAAAAATAGCAAAAGAAATTCAAAAAATGAAAAAAAATCATTATGGCTTCTTTTCAAGCCAAAACGGGACGGGAAAGACTGAGAATGAGAGAAAAAAAAATATTCTCGTTCTGATCCATTCCAACACGACCCGGAATAGGGAATTCCAAAAAAATAACCAAAAATTGCAAAAAATTAAAAAACATTGTTATGGCTTTGTTTGAACCCGGAATGGGATCGGACCGGCTGAGATTGAGAGAAAAAAGAAAATTATCGTTTCGATCCATTCAATCGTGACCCGGAATAGGGATTTCCAAAAAAATAGCAAAAAAATTCAAAAAATTAGAAAACATTATTATGGCTTCTTTTCAAGCCAAAACAGGACGGGAGAGGATGAGAACGTGCGAAAAAAAAAATTATCATTCCGATCTGTTCAAAACAGTCCCGGAATAGGGAATTCCAAAAAAATAGCAAAAAAATTCAAAAAATTTAAAAACATCAATATGGCTTCTTTTAAAGCCAAAATGGGACGGGACCGGCTGAGAATTTAAGGAAAAAAAAAATTATCGTTTCGATCCATTCAAACCTGACCCGGAATAGGGAATTCAAAAAAAATAGCAAAAAAATTTAAAAAATTAAAAAAACATCCATATGGCTTCTTCACAAGCCAAAACGGGATGGGAGAGGATGAGAACGAGACAAAAAGAAAATTCTCAATCTGAACCATTCCAACCGGACCCGGAAGAGGGAATTCTAGAAAAACAGCAAAAAAATGAAAAAAAAATAGAAGAACGTCATTGTGGTTTCTTTTCAAGCCAAAACAGGAAAGGACAGGTTGAGAATGAGAAAAAAAAAATATTCTCGTTCCGATCCATTCCAACCCGTCCCGGAATAAGGAATTCCAAAAAAATAGCAAAAAAATTTGAAAAATGAAAAAACATCGTTATGGCTTCTTTTCAAGTCAAAACGGGATGAGACAGGCTTACAATGAGAGAAAAAAAATATTCTCGTTCTGATCCATTCCAACCCGACCCGGAATAGGGAATTCCAGAAAAATAGTAAAAAAATTAAAAAAACTATAAAACGTCATTGTGGTTTCTTTTCAAGCCAAAACAGGACGGGACAGGCTGAGAATGAGTGAAAAAAAGTATTCTCGTTCCGATCCATTCAACACCAACCCGGAATAGGGAATTCCATAAAAATAGCAAAATAAATTCAAAAAATGAAAAAAAATCATTATGGCTTCTTTTCAAGCCAAAACGGGACGGGAAAGGCTGAGAATGAGAGAAAAAAAAATATTATCGTTCCGATCCATTCCAACACGACCCGGAATAGGGAATTCCAGAAAATAGCAAAAAAATTCAAAAGATTAAAAAACAGCATTATGGCTTCTTTTGAAGGCAAAACGAGACGAGACAGGCTAAGAATGAGAGAAAAAAAAAATTGTTCCTGCCAGTTCCAAGCCAATCCAAAATATAGAATTCTGAAAATATAGCAAAAAAATTCAAAAACTTCAATATGGCTTATTTAAAAGCCAAGACGAGACGGGACCGGCTGAGAATGAGAGGAAAAAAAAAATTATAGTTCTGATCCATTCAAACCTGACCCGGAATAGGGAATTTCAAAAAAATAACAAAAAAATTGAAAACATTAAAAAACATCAATATGGCTTTTTCTCGAGCCAAAACGGGACGGGAGAGGCTGAGAATGAGAGAAAAAGAAAATTCTCATCCTGAACCATTCCAACCGGACCCGGAAGAGGGAATTCCAGGAAAATTGTAAAAAAATTATAAAACGTCATTGAGGTTTCTTTTCAAGCCAAAACAAGACGGGACAGGCTGAGAATGAGTGTAAAAAAGTATTCTTGTTCCGATCCATTCAACCCCAACTCGGAATAGGGAATTATAAAAAAATAGCAAAAGAAATTCAAAAAATGAAAAAAAAATCATTATGGCTTCTTTTCAAGCCAAAACGGGACGGGAAAGACTGAGAATGAGAGAAAAAAAAATATTCTCGTTCCGATCCATTCCAACACGACCCGGAATAGGGAATTCCAAAAAAATAACCAAAAATTGCAAAAAATTAAAAAACATTGTTATGGCTTTGTTTGAACCCGGAATGGGATCGGACCGGCTGAGATTGAGAGAAAAAAGAAAATTATCGTTTCGATCCATTCAATCTCGACCTGGAATAGGGATTTCCAAAAAAATAGCAAAAGAATTGAAAAAATTAAAAAACATCAATATGGCTTTTTCTCGAGCCAAAACGGGACGGGAGAGGTTGAGAATGAGAGAAAAAGAAAATTCTCATCCTGAACCATTCCAACCGGACCCGGAAGAGGGAATTCCAGGAAAATTGAAAAAAAAATTAAAAAAAATTATAAAACGTCATTGGGGTTTCTTTTCAAGCCAAAACAAGACGAGACAGGCTGAGAATGAGTGTAAAAAAGTATTCTCGTTCCGATCCATTCAACCCCAACCCGGAATAGGGAATTATAAAAAAATAGCAAAAGAAATTCAAAAAATGAAAAAAAAAATCATTATGGCTTCTTTTCAAGCCAAAACGGGACGGGAAAGACTGAGAATGAGAGAAAAAAAAAATATTCTCGTTCCGATCCATTCCAACACGACCCGGAATAGGGAATTCCAAAAAAATAACCAAAAATTGCAAAAAATTAAAAAACATTTTTATGGCTTTGTTTGAACCCGGAATGGGATCGGACCGGCTGAGATTGAGAGAAAAAAGAAAATTATCGTTTCGATCCATTCAATCCTGACCCGGAATAGGGATTTCCAAAAAAATAGCAAAAAAATTCAAAAAATTAAAAAACATTATTATGGCTTCTTTTCAAGCCAAAACAGGACTGGAGAGGATGAGAACGTGCGAAAAAAAAAATTATCATTCCGATCTGTTCAAAACAGTCCCGGAATAGGGAATTCCAAAAAAATAGCAAAAAAATTCAAAAAATTTAAAAACATCAATATGGCTTCTTTTAAAGCCAAAACGGGACGGGAGATGCTGAGAATGTGAGAAAAAAAATTCACGTTCTGATCCATTCCAAGCCGACCCAGAATAGGGAATTCCAGAAAAATAGCAAAAAAATTGAAAAAATTAAGAAACATCTTTATGGCTTCTTTTCAAGCCAAAACGGGACGGGACAGGCTGATAATGGGAGAAAAAAAAAATCGTTCCCATCAGTTCCTAGGCAATCCGAAATATAGAATTCCGAAAAAGTAGCAAAAGAATTGAAAAAATTAAAAAACATCATTATGGCTTCTTTTGAAGGCAAAACGAGACGAGACAGGCTAAGAATGAGAGAAAAAAAAAATTGTTCCTGCCAGTTCCAAGCCAATCCAAAATATAGAATTCTGAAAATATAGCAAAAAAATTCAAAAACTTCAATATGGCTTATTTAAAAGCCAAGACGGGACGGGACCGGCTGAAAATGAGAGGAAAAAAAAAATTATCGTTCTGATCCATTCAAACCTGACCCGGAATACGGAATTTCAAAAAAATAGCAAAAAAATTGAAAAAATTAAAAAACATCAATATGGCTTCTTTTCAAGCCAAAACGGGACGGGAGAGGCTGAGAATGTGAGAAAAAAAAATTCTCGTTTTGATCCATTCCAACCCAACCCGGAATAGGGAATTCAAGAAAAGTAGCAAAAAAATTCAAACACATCAATATGGCTTCTTTTCAAGAAAAAAGGGAATGGGAGAGGCTGAGAATGTGAAGAAAAAAAAATTCTCGTTCTGATCCATTCTAACCCGAACTGAAATACGGAATTCCAGAAAAATAGCAAAGAAATTCAAAAAATTAAAAAACATGGGACAGGCTGAGAATGAGAGAAAAAAAAAATCGTTCCTATCGGTTCCCACCCAATCCGGAGTTGGGAATTCCAAAAAAATAGCAAAAAAAATTGAAAAAATCAAAAAACTTCAATATAGCTTCTTTAAAAGCGAAAACGGGACGGGACCGGCTGAGAATCAGAAGAAAAAAAAAATTATCGTTCTGATCCATTCAAACCTAACCCGGAATAGGGAATTCCAAAAAAATTGAAAAAATTACAAAAATCAATATGGCTTCTTCTCAAGCCAAAACGGGATGGGAGAGGCTGAGAATGAGAGAGAAAAGAAAATTCTCATCCTGAACCATTCCAATCGGACCCGGAAGAGGGAATTCCAGAAAAATAGCAAAAAAATTTAAAAACGTCATTGTGGTTTCTTTTCAAGCATAAACAGGACGGGACAGGCTGAGAATGAGAGAAAAAAAGTATTCTCGTTACGATCCATTCCAACCCAACCCGGAATAAGGAATTCCAAAAAAATAGCAAAAAAAATTGAAATAATTAAAAAACATAATTATGGCTTCTTTTCAAGCCAAAACGGGACGGGACAGGTTGAGAATGTGAGAAAAAAAATATTTTTGTTCCGATTCATTCCAACATGACCCGGAATAGGGAATTCCAAAAAAATAGTAAAAAAATGCAAAAAATTAAAAGAACATTATTATGGCTTTATTTTGACCCAGAACGGGATGGGACCGGCTGAGATTGAGAGAAAAAAGAAAATTATCGTTCCGATCCATTCAATCTCGACCCAGAATAGGGATTTCCAAAAAAATTCAAAAAATTAAAAAACATCATTATGGCATCTTTTCAAGCCAAAACGGGACTAGAGAGGCTGAGAATGTGAGAAAAAAAAATTCTCGTTCTGATCCTTTCCAACCCAACCCGGAATACGGAATTCTAGAAAAATAGCAAAGAAATTTAAAAAATTAAAAAACATCAATATGGCATCTTTTAAAGCCAAAACGGGATGGGAGAGGCTGAGAATGTGAGAAAAAAAAATTCTCGTTCTGATACATTCCAACCCGACCCGGAATAGGGATTCTAGAAAAATAGCAAAAAAATTCAAAAAACTAAAAAATATCATTGTGGCTCCTTTTCACGCGAAACAGGACGGGACAGGGTGAGAATGAGAGAAAAAAAAAATGGTTCCTATCAGTTCCTTGCCAATCCGGAATATAGAATTCCAAAAAAGATAGCAAAAAAATTCATAAAATTAAAGACCTCAATATGACTTCTTTTAAAGCTCAAACGGTAAGGGACAGGCTAATAATGAGAGAAAAAAAAAAATCGTTACAATCTATTCAAACCCGACCCGAAATAGGGAATTCCAAAAAAAATAGAAAAATTAAAAAAACATTATTATGACTTGTTTTCATGCCGAAACGGGATGAGAGAGGCCGAGGATGAGAGAAAAAAAAGTTATTAGTACGATCCATTTCAACACGACCCGGAATAGGGAATTCCAGAAAAATAGCAAAAAAATTCAAAAAAATGAAAAACATCAATATGGCTTCTTTTAAGGCCAAAACGAGACAGGATTGGCTGAGAATGAGAGGAAAAAAAAAATTATCATTCCGAGCCATTCAAACCTGACTCGGAATAGGGAATTCCAAAAAAATAGCAAAAAAAATTAAAAAACATCAATATGGCTTCTTCTCAAGCCAAAACGGGATGGTAGAGGCTGAGAATGAGACAAAAAGAAAATTCTCGTTTTGAACCATTCCAACCAGACCTGGAAGAGGGAATTCCAGAAAAATAGCAAAAAAATTAAAAAACGTCATATGGATTCTTTTCAAGCCAAAACAAGACGGGACAGGCTAAGAAAGAGAGAGAAAAAAAATATTTTCGTTCTGATCCATTCCAACTCGACACGGAATAGGGAATTCCAAAAAAATAGCAAAACAATGCCAAAAATTAAAAAAACATTATTATGGCTTAATTTTGACACAGAACGGGATGGGACAGGCTGAGATTGGGAGAAAAAAAAAATTTATTGTTCCGATCCATTCATTCTTGACCCGTAATAGGGATTTCCAAAAAAATAGCAAAAAAATTAAAAAACATGAATATGACTTCTTTTCAAGCCAAAACGGGATGGGAAAGGCTCAGAATGTGAGAAAAAAAAATTCTCGTTCTTATCCATTCCAAACCGACTCGGAATAGGGAATTCTAGAAAAATAGCAAAAAAATTCAAAAAATTCAAAAAAATCAATTTGGCTTCATTTCAAGAAAAAATCGAACGGGAGAGGCTGAGAATGTGAGAAAAAAAAATTATCATTCAGATCCATTTTAACCCGACCAGGAATACGGAATTTCAGAAAAATAGCAAAGAAATTCAAAAAATTAAAAAACATGGGATGGGCCGAGAATGAGAGAAAAAGACATATCGTTCCTATCGGTTCCTAGCCAATCCAAAGTAGGAAATTCCAAAAAAATAGCAAAAAATTCAAAAAATCAAAAAACATCATTATGGCTTCTTTTAAATCTGAAACGAGATGGGACAGGCTGAGAATGAGAGAAAAAAAATATTCTCGTTCCGATTCATTCCAACCCAACACGGAATAGGAAATTCCAAAAAAATAGCAAAAAAATGCAAAAAATTAAAAAACATTATTATGGCTTTATTTCGACCCAGAACGAGGTGGGACAGGCTGAGATTGAGAGAAAAAAAATTCATCGTTACGATCCATTCATTCTCGACCCGGAGTAGGGATTTCCAAAAAAATTGCAAAAAAATTGAAAAAATTAGAAAACATCAATATGGCTTCTTCTCAAGCCAAAACGGGACGGGAGAGGCTGAGAACATGGAAAAAAAAAAAATTCTCGTTCTGATCCATTCCAACCCAACCCGGAATAGAGAATTCCAAAAAGATAGCAAAAAAATTAAAAAAATTAAAAAAACATCATTACGGCTTCTTTTCAAGCCAAAATGGGACGGGAGAGGTTGAGAATGTGAGGAAAAAAAAATTATCGTTCCGATCCATTCAAACCTGACTTGGAATAGGGAATTCCAAAAAAATAGCAAAAATTTTCAAAAAATTGAAAAACATCAATATGGCTTTTTTTCAAGCCAAAACTGGACGGGAGAGGCTGAGAATGTGAGAAAAAAAAAATTCTCATTCTGATCCATTCCAACCCGACCCGGAGTAGGGAATTCTAGAAAAATAGCAAAAAAATTCAAAAAATTAAATAACATCATAACGACTTCCTTTCAAGGCAAAACGGGACGGGACAAGTTGAGAATGAGAGAAAAAAAAATCGGTCCTATTAGTTCCTAGCCAATCCGGAATATAGAATTCTGAAAAAATAGCAAAAAAATTCAAAAAATTAAAAAACTTCAATACGGCTTCTTCTCAAGCCAAACGGGACAGGGGAGGCGTAGAATGTGAGGTAAAAAAATTCTCGTTCTGATCCATTCCAACCCGACCCGTAATAGGGAATTCCAAAAAGATAGCAAAAAAATTCAAAAAATTAAAAAACATCATTACGGCTTCTTTTCAAGCGAAAACGAGACGGGAGAGGTTGAGAATGTGAGGAAATAAAAATTATCGTTCCGATCCATTCAAACCTTTTCCGAAATAGGGAATTCCAAAAAAATAGCTAAAAAATTGAAAAAATTAAAAAACATCAATATGGCTTTTTCTCAAGCCAAAATGGGACGGGAGAGGCTGAGAATGAGAGAAAAGAAAATTCTCATCCTGAACCATTCCTACCGGACTCGGAAGAGGGAATTCCAGAAAAATAGCAAAAAAATTAAAAAAAATTAAAAAACGTCATTGTGGTTTCTTTTCAAGCCAAAACAAGATGGGACAGGCTGAGAATGAGAGAAAAAAAGTATTCTCGTTCCGATCCATTCCAACCCAACCCGGAATAGGGAATTCTAAAAAAATAGCAAAAAAAATTCAAAAAATTAAAAAACATCATTATGGCTTCTTTTCAAGCCAAAACGGGACGGGATAGGTTGAGAATGAGAGAAAAAAAATATTCTCATTCCGATCCATTGAACCACGACCCGGAGTGGGGAATTCCAAAAAAAAAGCGAGAAAAATGCAAAAAATTAAAAAACATTATTATGGCTTTATTTTGATCCAGAACGGGATGGGACCGGCTGAGATTGAGAGAAAAATGAAAATTATCGCTCCGATCCATTCAATCTCGACTCGGAATAGGGCTTTCCAAAAAAATATCAAAAAAGTAAAAAACATCATTATGGCATCTTTTCAAGCCAAAACGGCACAGGAGAGGCTGAGAATGTGAGAAAAAAAAAATTCTCGTTCTGATACATTGCAACCCGACCCGAAATAGGGAATTCTAGAAAAATAGCAAGAAAATTTTAAAAATGAAAAAACATATATATGCCTTCTTTTAAAGCCAAAACGGGATGGGAGAGGCAGAGAATGTGAGAAAAAAAAATTCTTGTTCTGATCCATTCCAGCCCGACCCGGAATAGGGATTCTAGAAAAATAGCAAAAAAAATTCAAAAAACTAAAAAATAATATTGTGGATTCTTTTCATGCGAAACGGGACGGGACAGGGTGAGAATGAGAGAAAAAAAAATATCATTCCTATCAGTTCCTTGCCAATCCGGAATATAGAATTCCAAAAAAAAATAGCAAAAAAATTCATATAATTAAAGACATCAATATGACTTCTTTTAAAGACAAAACGGGACGGGACAGGCTGAGAATGAGAGAAGAAAAAAATAATCGTTCCGATCTATTCAAACCCGATCCGAAATAGGGAATACCTGAAAAATAGCAAAAAAAATTAAAAAAAATTATTATGACTTCTTTTCATGCCAAAACGAGACGAGAGAGGCTGAGGATGAGAGAAAAAAGAAAATTATCAGTTCGACCCATTCAAACACGACCCGGAATAGGGAATTCCTGAAAAATAGCAAAAAAATTCAAAAAAATAAAAAACATCAATATGGCTTCTTTTAAGGCCAAAACGAGACGGGACCAGCTGAGAATGAGGGGAAAAAAAAATTATCGTTCCGATCCATTTAAACCTTTCTCGGAATAGGGAATTCCAAAAAAATAGCAAAAAATTAAAAAAACATCAATATGGCTTCTTCTCAAGCCAAAACGGGACGGTAGAGGCTGAGAATGAGACAAAAAGAAAATTCTCGTTTTGAACCATTCCAACCGGACCTGGAAGAGGGAATTACAGAAAAATAGCAAAAAAAATTAAAAAAACGTCATTATGGATTCTTTTCAAGCCAAAACAGGAGGGACAGGCTAAGAATGAGAGAGAAAAAAATATTCTCGTTCCGATCTATTCCAACACGACTCGGAATAGGGAATTCCAAAAATATAGCAAAAAAATTCAAAAAATTAAAAAGCATCATTATGGCCTCTTTCCTACCCAAAACGGGACGGGAGAGGCTGAGAACATGAGAAAAAAAAAAATAGGGAATTCCAAAAAAATAGCAAAAACATTCAAAAAATTAAAAAATATCAATGTGGCTTCTTTTAAAGCCAAAACGGGACGGGACAAGCTGAGAATGAGAGAAAAAAAATCGTTCCTATTAGTTCCTAGCCAATCCGGAATATCGAAGTCCTAAAAAATAGCAAAAAAATTCAAAAAATTAAAAAACATCAATATGGCTTCTTTCAAAGCCGAAACGGGACGAGACCGGCTGAGAATAAGAGGAAAAAAAAAATTATCGTTCCGATCTATTCAAACCCGACCCGGAATAGGGAATTCCAAAAAAATTCAAAAAATGAAAAAACATCATTATGGCATCTTTTCAATCCAAAACGGGACGGGACAGGCAGAGAATGAGAGAAAAAAAAAATCGTTCCTATCAGTTCCTAGCCAATCCGGAATAGGGATTTCCAAAAAACATAGCAAAGAAATTCAAAAAATCAAAAAACATCATTATGGCTTCTTTCCAAGCCAAAACGAGACAGGAGAGGCTGAGAATGAGAGAAAAAGGAAATTCTCGTTCAGAACAATTCCAACCGGACCTGTAATAGGGAATTCCAAAAAAATAGCAAAAAAATTCAAAAAATTAAAACCATTGTTGTGGCTTCTTATCAAGCCAAGATAGGACGGAACAGGCTGAGAATGAGAGAAAAAAAATATTCTCGTTCCGATCCATTCCAACCCGACCCAGAACAGGGAATTCCAAGAAAATAAAAAAAAATTCAAAAAATTAAAAAACACCGTTATGGCTTCTTTTCCAGCCAAAACGGGGACGGGACAGGCTAAGAACGAGAGGAAAAAAATTTATCATTCTGATCCATTCAATCCCAACCCGGAATAGGAATTTCCAAAAAATTAGCGAAAAAAGTCAAAAATTAAAGAACATAATTATGGCTTATTTTAAATCCAAAACGGGACGGGAGAGGATGCAAATGTGAGGGAAAAAAAATTCTCATTCTGATCCATTCCGACCCGACCCGGAATAGGGAATTCTAGAAAGATAGAGAAAAAATTCAAAAAATTAAAAAACATCAATATGGCTTCTTTTCAAGCCAAAACGTGACGAGAGAGGCTGAGAATGTGAGAAAAAAAATTCTCGTTTTGATCCATTCCAACCCGACCCAGAATAGGGAATTCAGAAAAAATAGCAAAAAAATTCAAAAAATTAAAAAACATCATTATGGCTTCTTTTCAAGCCAAAACGGGACGGGAGATGCTGTGAATGTGAGAAAGAAAATTCACGTTCTGATCCATTCCCACTCGACCCGGAATATGGAATTCCAGAAAAATAGCAAAAAAATTAAAAAAATTATAAAACGTCATTGTGGTTTCTTTTCAACCCAAAACAGGACGGGACATGCTGAGACTGAGTGAAAAAAAGTATTCTCGTTCCGATCCATTCAACCCCAGCCCGAAATAGGGAATTCCAAAAAAATAGCAAAAGAAATTCAAAAAATGAAAAAAAAATCATTATGGCTTCTTTTCAAGCCAAAACGGGATGGGAAAGGCTGAGAATGAGAGAAAAAAAATATTCTCGTTCCGATCCATTCCAACACGACCCAGAATAGGGATTTCCAAAAAAATAGCCAAAAATTGCAAAAAATCAAAAAACATTATTATGGCTTTATTTCAACCAAGAATGGGATCGGACTGGTTGAGATTGAGAGAAAAAAGAAAATTATCGTTCCGATCCATTCAATCCCGACCCGGAATAGGGATTTCCAAAAAAATAGCAAAAAAATTGAAAAAATTAAAAAAAAAAAAAAAAAACATCAATGTGGCTTCCTTTAAAGCCAAAACGGGACGGGACCAATTGAGAGTGTGAGGAAAAAAAAATTATCGTTCCGATCCATTCAAACCTGACCCAGATTAGGGAATTCAAAAAAAATTGCAAAAAAATTAAAAAAATTAAAAAACATCAATATGGCTTCTTCACGTGCCAAAACGGGACGAGAGAGGCTGAGAACGAGACAAAAAGAAAATTCTCATTCTGAACCATTCCAACCGGACCCGGAAGAGGGAATTCCAAAAAAATAGTAAAAAAATTAAAAAACGTCTTTGTGGTTACTTTTCAAGCCAAAGAAAGACAGGACTGGTTGAGAATGAGAGAAAAAAAAATTCTCGTTCCGATCTATTCCAACCCGACCCGAAATAGGGAATTCCAAAAAAAAAATAAAAAACATCATTATGGCTTCTTTTCATGCCAAAACGGGACGGGCAGGCTGAGAATGTGAGGAAAAAAAATTCTCGTTCTGATCCATTCTAACCCGACCTGAAATACGGAATTCCAGAAAAATAGCAAAGAAATTCAAAAAATTAAAAAACATGGGACAGGCTGAGAATGAGAGAAAAAAAAAATCGTTCCTATCGGTTCCTAGCCAATCCGGAGTTGGGAATTCCAAAAAAATAGCAAAAAAATTCAAAAAATTAAAAAACTTCAATATAGCTTCTTTTAAAGCCAAAACGGGACGGAACCGGCTGAGAATCAGAAGAAAAAAAAATTATCGTTCCGATCCATTCAAACCTAACCCGGAATAGGGAATTCCAAAAAAATAGCAAAAAAATTGAAAAAATTGCAAAAATCAATGTGGCTTCTTCTCAAGCCAAAACGGGTCGGGAGAGGCTGAGAATGAGAGAGAAAAGAAAATTCTCATCCTGAACCATTCCAATCGGACCCGGAAGAAGGAATTCCAGAAAAATAGCAAAAAAATTTAAAAAATTAAAAAACGTCATTGTGGTTTCTTTTCAAGCCAAAATAGGACGGGACAGGCTGAGAATGAGAGAAAAAAAGTATTCTCGTTACGATCCATTCTAACCCAACCCGGAATAGGGAATTCCAAAAAAATATCAAAAAAAAATTGAAATAATTAAAAAACATCATTATGGCTTCTTTTCAAGCCAAAATGGGACGGGACAGGTTGAGAATGAGAGAAAAAAAATATTCTCGTTCCGATCCATTCCAACACGACCCGGAATAGGGAATTCCAAAAAAATAGCAAAAAAATGCAAAAAATTAAAAAAAACATTATTATGGCTTTATTTTGACCCAGAACGGGATGGGATCGGCTGAGATTGAGAGAAAAAAGAAAATTATCGTTCCGATCCATTCAATCCCAACCTGGAATAGGGATTTCCAAAAAAATTCAAAAAATTAAAAAACATCATTATGGCATCTTTTCAAGCCAAAACGGGACTAGAGAGGCTGAGAATGTGAGAAAAAAAATTCTCGTTTTGATCCATTCGAACCCGACCCAGCAATAGGGAATTCTAGAAAAATAGCAAAGAAATTTAAAAAATTAAAAAACATAAATATGGCATCTTTTAAAGCCAAAACGGGATGGGAGAGGCTGAGAATGTGAGAAAAAAAAATTCTCATTCTGATACATTCCAACCCGACCCGGAATAGGGATTCTAGAAAAATAGCAAAAAAATTCAAAAATCTAAAAAATATCATTGTGGCTCCTTTTCAAGCGAAACAGGACGGGACAGGGTGAGAATGAGAGAAAAAAAAAAATGGTTCCTATCAGTTCCTTGCCAATCCGGAATATAGAATTCCAAGAAAAATAGCGAAAAAATTCATAAAATTAAAGACCTCAATATGACTTCTTTTAAAGCCAAAACGGGACGGGACAGGCTGAGAATGAGAGAAAAAAAAAAATCGTTCCAATCTATTCAAACCTGACCCGAAATAGGGAATTCCAAAAAAGATAGCAAAAAAATTAAAAAACATTATTATGACTTCTTTTCATGCCAAAATGGGACGAGAGAGGCCGAGGATGAGAGAAAAAAAACTTATTAGTACGATCCATTTCAACATGACCCGGAATAGGGAATTCCAGAAAAATAGCAAAAAAATTCAAAAAAATGAAAAACATCATTATGGCTTCTTTTAAGGCCAAAACGAGACAGGATCGGCTGAGAATGAGCAGGAAAAAAAAAAAAAATCATTCTGATCCATTCAAACCTGACTCGGAATAGGGAATTCCAAAAAAACAGCAAAAAAATTAAAAAAACATCAATATGGCTTCTTTTCAAGCCAAAACGGGATGGTAGAGGCTGAGAATGACACAAAAAGAAAATTCTCGTTTTGAACCATTCCAACCGGACCTGGAAGAGGGAATTCTAGAAAAATAGCAAAAAAATTAAAAAACGTCATATGGATTCTTTTCAAGCCAAAACAGGACGGGACAGGCTAAGAATGAGAGAGAAAAAAATATTCTTGTTCCGATCCATTCCAACCCGACCCGGAATAGGGAATTCCAAAAAAACAGCAAAAAAATTCAAAAAATTAAAAAAACATCGTTATGGCTTCTTTTCAAGCCAGAATGGGACAGGACAAGCTGAGAATGAGAGAAAAAAAAATTCTCGTTCTGATACATTCCAACCCGACCCGGAATAGGGATTCTAGAAAAATAGCAAAAAAATTCAAAAAACTAAAAAATATCATTGTGGCTCCTTTTCAAGCGAAACAGGACGGGACATGGTGAGAATGAGAGAAAAAAAAAATGGTTCCTATCAGTTCCTTGCCAATCCGGAATATAGAATTCCAAAAAAAATAGCGAAAAAATTCATAAAATTAAAGACCTCAATATGACTTCTTTTAAAGCCAAAACGGGACGGGACAGGCTGAGAATGAGAGGAAAAAAAAAAATCGTTCCAATCTATTCAAACTCGACCCGAAATAGGGAATTCCAAAAAAATAGCAAAAAAATTAAAAAACATTATTATGACTTCTTTTCATGCCAAAACGAGACGAGAGAGGCCGAGGATGAGAGAAAAATAAATTATTAGTACGATCCATTTCAATACGACCTGGAATAGGGAATTCCAGAAAAATAGCAAAAAAATTCAAAAAAATGAAAAACATCAACATGGCTTCTTTTAAGGCCAAAACGAGACGGGATCGGCTGAGAATGAGAGGAAAAAAAAATTATCATTCCGATCCATTCAAACCTGACTCGGAATAGGGAATTCCAAAAAAATAGCAAAAAAATTAAAAAAACATCAATATGGCTTCTTCTCAAGCTAAAACGGGATGGTAGAGGCTGAGAATGTAAAAAGAAAATTCTCGTTTTGAACCATTCCAACCGGACTTGGAAGAGGGAATTCCAGAAAAATAGCAAAAAAATTAAAAAACGTCATATGGATTCTTTTCAAGCCAAAACAGGACGGGATAGGCTAAGAATGAGAGAGAAAAAAATATTCTTGTTCCGATCCATTCCAACCCGACCCGGAATGGGGAATTCCAAAAAAATAGCAAAAAAATTCAAAAAATTAAAAAACATTGTTATGGCTTCTTTTCAAGCCAAAATGGGACGGGACAGGCTGAGAATGAGAGAAAAAAAAATATTTTCGTTCTGATCCATTCCAACCCGACACGGAATAGGGAATTCCAAAAACATAGCAAAAAAATGCCAAAAATTAAAAAAAACATTATTATGGCTTAATTTTGACACAGAACGGGATGGGACAGGCTGAGATTGGGAGAAAAAAAAAATTTTATCGTTCCGATCCATTCATTCCTGACCTGTAATAGGGATTTCCAAAAAAATTAAAAAACATGAATATGACTTCTTTTCAAGCAAAAACGGGACAGGAGAGGCTCAGATTGTGAGAAAAAAAAAATTCTCGTTCGTATCCATTCCAAACCGACTCGGAATAGGGAATTCTAGAAAAATAGCAAAAAAAATTCAAAAAATTCAAAAATATCAATTTGGCTTCATTTCAAGAAAAAATGGAACGGGAGAGGCTGAGAATTTGAGAAAAAAAAATTCTCATTCTGATCCATTTTAACCTGACCCGGAATACGGAATTTCAGAAAAATAGCAAAGAAATTCAAAAAATTAAAAAACATGGGACAGGCTGAGAATGAGAGAAAAAGAAAAATCGTTCCTATCGGTTCCTAGCCAATACAAAGTAGGAAATTCCAAAAAAATAGCAAAAAATTCAAAAAATCAAAAAACATCATTATGGCTTCTTTTAAATCTGAAACGAGATGGGACAGGCTGAGAATGAGAGAAAAAAAATATTCTCGTTCCGATCCATTCCAACCCAACACGGAATAGGAAATTCCAAAAAAATAGCAAAAAAATGCAAAAAATTAAAAAAACATTATTATGGCTTTATTTTGACCCAAAATGGGGTGGGACAGGCTGAGATTGAGAGAAAAAAAAAAAATTCAACGTTCCGATCCATTCATTCTCGACACGGAGTAGGGATTTCCAAAAAAATTGCAAAAAAATTGAAAAAATTAGAAAACATCAATATAGCTTCTTCTCAAGCCAAAACGGGACGGGAAAGGCTAAGAACCTGGGAAAAAAAAATTCTCGTTCTGATCCATTCCATCCCGACCCGGAATAGGGAATTCCAAAAAGATAGCAAAAATATTCAAAAAATTAAGAAACATCATTACGGCTTCTTTTCATGCCAAAACGGGACGGGAGAGGTTGAGAATGTGAGGAAAAAAAAATTATCGTTCTGATCCATTCAAACCTGACTCGGAATAGGAATTCCAAAAAAATAGCAAAAAAATTCAAAAAATTGAAAAACATCAATATGGCTTCTTTTCAAGCCAAAACAGGACGGGAGAGGTTGAGAATGTGAGAAAAAAAAATTCTCATTCTGATCCATTCCAACCCGACCCGGAATAGGGAATTCTAGAAAAATAGCAAAAAAATTCAAAAAACTAAAAAACATCATAACGACTACCTTTCAAGGCAAAACGGGACGGGACAAGCTGAGAATGGGAGAAAAAAAAATCGTTCCTATCAGTTCCTAGCATATCCGGAATATAGATTTCCGAAAAAATAGCAAAAAAATTGAAAAAATTAAAAAACTTCAATATGGCTTCTTTTAAAGCCAAAACGGGACGGGACCGGCTGAGAATGAGAGGGAAAAAAAAATTATCGTTCCGATCCATTCAAACCTGACCCGAAATAGGGAATTCCAAAAAAATAGCAAAAAAATTGAAAAAATTAAAAAACATCAATACAGCTTTTTCTCAAGCCAAAACGGGACGGGAGAGGCTGAGAATGAGAGAAAAGAAAATTCTCATCCTGAACCATTCCTACCGGACCCGAAAGAGGGAATTCCAGAAAAATAGCAAAAAAAATAAAAAAAATAAAAAACGTCATTGTGGTTTCTTTTCAAACCAAAACAGGACGGGACAGGCTGAGAATGAGAGAAAAAAAGTATTCTCGTTCCAATCCATTCCAACCCAACCCGGAATAGGGAATTCCAAAAAAATAGCAAAAAAAATTCAAAAAATTAAAAAACATCATTATGGCACATTTTCAAGCCAAAACGGCACAGGAGAGGCTGAGAATGTGAGAAAAAAAAAAAATTCTCGTTCTGATCCATTCCAACCCGACCCGGAATAGGGATTTTAGAAAAATAGCAAAAAAAATTCAAAAAACTAAAAAGTATTATTGTGGCTTCTTTTCATGCTAAACGGGACGGGATAGGGTGAGAATGAGAGAAAAAAAAATATATCGTTCTTATCAGTTCCTTGCCAATCTGGAATATAGAATTCCAAAAAAAATAGCAAAAATATTCATATAATTAAAGACATCAATATGACTTCTTTTAAAGACAAAACGGGACGGGACAGGTTGAAAATGAGGGAAGAAAAAAATATTCGTTCCGATCTATTCAAATCCGATCCGAAATAGGGAATTCCAAAAAAATAGCAAAAAAATTAAAAAATTATTACGACTTCTTTTCAGGGCAAAACGAGACGAGAGAGGCTGAGGATGAGAGAAAAAAAAAATTATTAGTTCGATCCATTCAAACACGACCCGGAATAGGGAATTCCAGAAAAATAGCAAAAAAATTCAGAAAAATAAAAAACATCAATATGGCTTCTTTTAAGGCCAAAACGGGACTGGACTAGCTGAGAATGAGAGGAAAAAAAAAATTATCGTTCCGATCCATTTAAACCTTTCTCGGAATAGGGAATTCCAAAAAAATAGCAAAAAAATTAAAAAACATCAATATGGCTTCTTCTAAAGCCAAAACGGGACGGTAGAGGCTGAGAATGAGACAAAAAGAAAATTCTCGTTTTGAACCATTCCAACTGGACCTGGAAGAGGGAATTCTAGAAAAATAGCAAAAAAATGAAAAAACGTCATTATGGATTCTTTTCAAGCCAAAACAGGAGGGACAGGCTAAGAATGAGAGAGAAAAAAATATTCTCGTTCCGATCCATTCCAACCCGACTCGGAATAGGGAATTCCAAAAAAATAGCAAAAAAATTCAAAAAATTAAAAAACATCATTATGGCTTCTTTCCTACCCAAAACAGGACGGGAGAGGCTGAGAACATGAGAAAAAAAAATTCTCGTTCTGATCCATTCCAACCGGACCTAGAATAGGGAATTCCAAAAAAATAGCAAAAAATTTCAAAAAATTAAAAAATATCAATATGGCTTCTTTTAAAGCCAAAATGGGACGGGACAGGCTGAGAATGAGAGAAAAAAAATATTTTCGTTTCGATCCATTCCAACCCGACACAGAATATGGAATTCCAAAACAACAGCAAAAAAATGCCAAAAATTAAAAAAACATTATTATGGCTTAATTTTGAACCCAGAACGGGATGGGACAGGCTGAGGTTGGGAGAAAAAAAAACTTTATCGTTCCGATCCATTCATTCCTGACCCGGAATAGGGATTTCCAAAAAAATAACAAAAAAATTAAAAAACATCAATATGGCTTCTTTTCAAGCCAAAACGGGACGGGAGAGGCCGAGAATGTGAGAAAAAAAATTCTCGTTCGGATCCATTCCAACCCGACCCGTAATATGGAATTGCAGAAAAATAGCAAAAAAATTCAAAAAATTAAAAAACATCATTATGGCTTCTTTTCAAACCAAAACGGGACGGTACAAGTTGAGAATGAGTGAAAAAAAATATTCTCGTTCTGATCCATTCCATCACGACCCGGAATAGGGAATTCCAAAAAAATAACAAAAAAATGCAAAAAATTAAAAAACATTAGTATGGCTTTATTTCAACCCAGAACGGGATGGGACAGGCTGAGATTGAGAGAAAAAAAAAAAAGCAATTATCATTCCGATCCATTCAATCCCGACCCGGAATAGGGATTTCCAAAAAATTAGCAAAAAAATTCAAAAAATTAAAAAACATCAATATGGCTTCTTTTCAAGCCAAAACGGGACGGGGGAGGCTGAGAATATGAGAAAAAAAAAATTCTCGTTCTGATCTATTCCAACCCGACCCGGAGTAGGGAATTCTAGAAAAATAGCAAAAAAATTGAAAAAATTAAAAAACATCAATATGGCTTCTTTTCAAGCCAAAACGGGATGGGGGAGGCTGAAAATGTGAGAAAAAAAAATTCTCGTTTTGATCCATTCCAACCCGACCCATAATATGGAATTCTAGAAAAATAGCAAAAAAAGTCAAAAAATTAGAAAATATCATTGTGGCTTCTTTTCAAGCCAAAACGGGATGGGACAGGCTTAGAATGAGAGAAAAAAAAATCGTTCCTATCAGTTCCTAGCCAATCCAGAATATAGAAATCCGAAAATAGCAAAAATATTAAAAAAAAATAAAAAAACATCAATATGGCTTCTTTCAAAGCCAAAACAGGACGGGACCGGTTGAGAATGAGGGGAAAAAAAAACTATTGTTTCGATCCATTCAAACCCGTCCCGGAATAGGGAATTTCAAAAAAATAGCAAAAAAAATTTAAAAAATTAAACAACATCATTATGGCTTCTTTTCAAGCCAAAACGGGATGGGATAAGCTGAAAGTGAGAGAAAAAAATTTTCTCGTTCCGATCCAATCCAACCCGACCCGGAATAGGGAATTCCAAAAAAATAGCAAAAAAAATGCAACAAATTAAAACACATTATTATGGCTTTATTTCGACCTAGAACGGGATGGGACTGGATGAGATTGTGTGAAAAAAAAAATTATCGTTCCAATCCAATCAATCCCGACCCGGAATAGGGATTTCTAAACAAATAGCCAAAACGGGACAGGAGGGGCTGAGAATGTGAGTAATAAAAAATTCTCGTTCTGATCCATTCCAACCCGACCCGGAATAGGGAATTCTAGAAAAATAGCAAAAAAATTCAAAAAATTAAAAAACATCAATTTGGCTTCTTTTCAAGCCAAAACGGGAAGGGAGAGGCTGAGAACGTGAGAAAAAAAAAATTCTCGTTCTGATCCATTCCAAACCGACCCGGAATAGGGAATTCCAAAAAAATAGCAAAAAAAATTAAAAAAAATTAAAAAACATCAATATGGCTTCTTTTCAAGCCAAAAAGGGACGGGATAGGCTGAGAATGTGAGAAAAAAAAAATTCTCGTTCTGATCCATTCCAACCAGACCCGGAATAGGGAATCGCAGAAAAATAGCAAAAAAATTCAAAAAATTAAAAAACATCAATATGGCTTCTTTTCAAGCCAAAACGGGACGAGAGAGGCTGAGAATTTGAGAAAAAAAAATTCTCGTTCTGATCCATTCCAAACCGACCCGGAATAGGGAATCGCAGAAAAATAGCAAAAAAATTCAAAAAATTAAAAAACATCAATATGGCTTCTTTTCAAGCCAAAAAGGGGCGGGAGAGGCTAGGAATGTGAGAAAAAAAAATTCTCGTTCTGATCCATTCCAACCCGACCTGGAATAGGGAATTGCAGAAAAATAGCAAAAAAATTCAAAAAATTAAAAAACATCATTATGGATTCTTTTCAAGCCAAAATGGGACGGGATAGGCTGAGAATGAGAGAAAAAAAAAATCGTTCCTATTAGTTCCTAGCCAATCCGAAATATAGAATACCGAAAAAAGTAGCAAAAAAATTCAAAAAATTAAAAAATATCAATATAGCTTCTTTTAAAGCCAAAACGGGATAGGGACCAGCTGAGAATGAGAGGAAAAAAAAAATTATCATTCCGATCCATTCAAACTTGACCCGGAATAGGGAATTCCAAAAAAAATAGCAAAAAAATTCAAAAAATTAAAAAACAACAATATGGCTTCTTCTCAAGCCAAAACGGGACGGGAGAGGCTGAGAATGAGAGAAAAAGTAAATTCCCATACTGAACCATTCCAATCGGACCCGGAAAAAGGAATTCTAGAAAAATTGCAAAAAAATTAAAAATGTCATTACGGTTTCTTTTGAAGCCAAAACTGGACGGGACAGGCTGAGAATGTGAGAAAAAAAGTATTCTCGTTCCGATCCATTTCAACTGGACCCGGAATAGGGAATTCCAAAAAAATAGCATAAAAATTCAAAAACATCATTATGGCTTCTTTTCAAGCCAAAACAGGACGAGGTAATCTGAGAATGAGAGAAAAAAAATATTCTCGTTCCGATCCATTCCATCACAACCTGGAATAGGGAATTCCAAAAAAATTGCAAAAAAATGCCAAAAATTAAAAAAACATTATTATGGCTTTATTTCAACCCAGAACGGGATGGGACAGGCTGAGATTGAGAGAAAAAAAAAGAAAAAAAATTATCGTTCCGATCCATTCAATCCCAACCGCGAATAGGGATTTCCAAAAAAATAGCAAAAAAATTCAAAAAATTAAAAAACATCAATATGGCTTCTTTTCAACCCAAAACGGGACGGGAGAGGCTGAGAATGTGAGAAAAAAAAAATCTCGTTCTGATCCATTCCAACCCGACCCAAAGTAGGGAATTCTAGAAAAATAGCAAAAAAATTGAAAAAATTAAAAAACATCAATATGGCTTCTTTTCAAGCCAAAACGGGATGGGACAGGCTAAGAATGATGGAAAAAAAAAAAAAAACGTTCCTATCAGTTCCTAGCCAATCCGGAATATAGAATTCTGAAAAAATAGCAAAAAAATTCAAAAAATTAAAAAAACATCAATATGGCTTCTTTTAAAACCAAAATGGGATGGGACCGGCTGAGAATGAGAGGAAAATAAAAATTATCGTTCCGATCCATTCAAACCCGACCCAAAATAGGGAATTCCAAAAAAATTCAAAAAATTAAAAAACATCATTAAGGACAAGCTGAGAATGAGAGAAAAAAATATTCTCATTCTGATCCATTCCAACCCGACTTGGAATAGGGAATTCAAAAAAATAGAAAAAAAAATTAAAAAAATTAAAAAACATTATTATCGCTTTATTTCGACCTAGAATGGGGTGGGATTGGCTGAGATTGTGAGAAAAAAAAAAATTATCGTTCCGATCCAATCAATCCTAACTCAGAATAGGGATTTCCAAAATAATAGCCAAAACGGGACTGGAGGGGTTGAGAATGTGAGTAAAAAAAAATTCTCGTTCTAATCCATTCCAACCTGACCCGGACTAGGGAATTCTAGAAAAATTGCAAAAAAATTCAAAAAATTAAAAAACATCAATATGGCTTCTTTTCAAACCAAAACGGGACGGGAGAGGCTGAGAATGTGAGAAAAAAATTTCTCGTTCTGATCCGTTCCAACCCGACCCGGAATAGGGAATTCCAGAAAAATAGCAAAAAAATTCAAAAACTTAAAAATCATCATTATGACTTCTTTCCAAGCCAAAACGGGATGAGAAAGGCTAAGGATGAGAGGAAAAAAAATTATCGTTTCGATTCATTCCAACCCGACCCGGAATAGGGAATTCCAAAAAAATAGCAAAAAAATTAAAAAAATTAAAAAACATCATTATGGCTTCTTTTCAAAGCAAAACGGGATGAGAGAGGCTGAGAATGTGAGAAAAAAAAATTCTCTTTCTGATCCATTCCAACCCGACCTGGAATATGGAATTCCAGAAAAATAGCAAAAAAATTCAAAAAAATTAAAAAACATCATTATGGCTTCTTTTCAAGCCAAAACGGGATGGGACAGGTTGAGAATGAGAGAAAAAAAAAAAAAATCATTCCTATCAGTTCCTATCCAATCTGGAATATAAAATTCCGAAAAAATAGCAAAAAAATTCAAAAAATTAAAAAACATCAATATGGCTTCTTTTAAAGCCAAATCGGGACGGGACAGGTTGAGAATGAGAGGGAAAAAAAAATTATCATTCTGATCCGTTTAAACCCGACCCGGAATATGGATTTCCAAAAAAATAGCAAAAAAAATTAAAAAATTAAAAAACATCATTATGGCTTCTTTTCAAAGCAAAACGGGATGAGAGAGGTTGAGAATGTGAGAAAAAAAAATTCTTGTTCTGATCCATTCCAACCCGACCCGGAATAGGGAATTCTAGAAAAATAGCAAAAAAATTCAAAAAATTAAAAAACATCATTATCGCTTCTTTTCAAGCCAAAACGGGATGAGACTGGCTGAGAATGAGAGAAAAAAAAAAATCATTCCTATCAATTCCTATCCAATCTGGAATATAAAATTCCGAAAAAATAGAAAAAAAATTCAAAAATTTAAAAAACATCAATATGGCTTCTTTTTAAGCCAAAACGGGACGGGACAGGTTGAGAATGAGAGGGAAAAAAAATTATCATTCTAATCCGTTCAAACCAGACCTGGAATATGGATTTCCAAAAAAATAGCAAAAAAAATTAAAAAATTAAAAAAACATCATTATGGCTTCTTTTCAAAGCAAAACGGGACGAGAGAGGTTGAGAATGTGAGAAAAAAAAATTCTCGTTCTGATCCATTCCAACCCGACCCGGAATAGGGAATTCAAAAGTAGAAAAAAAATGCAAAAAATTAAAAAACATTATTATCACTTTATTTCGACCTAGAATGGGGTGGGATTGGCTGAGATTGTGAGAAAAAAAAATTATCGTTCCGATCCAATCAATCCTGACTCGGAATAGGGATTTCCAAAATAATAGCCAAAACGGGACGGGAGGGGTTGAGAATGTGAGTAAAAGAAAATTCTCGTTCTAATCCATTCCAACCTGACCCAGACTAGGGAATTCTAGAAAAATTGCAAAAAACTAAAAAACATCAATATGGCTTCTTTTCAAACCAAAACGGGACGGGAGAGGCTGAGAATGTGAGAAAAAAATTTCTCGTTCTGATCCATTCCAACCCGACCCGGAATAGGGAATTCCAGAAAAATAGCAAAAAAATTCAAAAACTTAAAAATCATCATTATGACTTCTTTCCAAGCCAAAACGGGATGAGAAAGGCTAAGGATGAGAGGAAAAAAAATTATCGTTTCGATTCATTCCAACCCGACCCGGAATAGGGAATTCCAAAAAAATAGCAAAAAAATTAAAAAAATTAAAAAACATCATTATGGCTTCTTTTCAAAGCAAAACGGGATGAGAGAGGCTGAGAATGTGAGAAAAAAAAATTCTCTTTCTGATCCATTCCAACCCGACCTGGAATATGGAATTCCAGAAAAATAGCAAAAAAATTCAAAAAAATTAAAAAACATCATTATGGCTTCTTTTCAAGCCAAAACGGGATGGGACAGGTTGAGAATGAGAGAAAAAAAAAATCATTCCTATCAGTTCCTATCCAATCTGGAATATAAAATTCCGAAAAAATAGCAAAAAAATTCAAAAAATTAAAAAACATCAATATGGCTTCTTTTAAAGCCAAAACGGGACGGGACAGGTTGAGAATGAGAGGGAAAAGAAAATTATCATTCTGATCCGTTTAAACCCGACCCGGAATATGGATTTCCAAAAAAATAGCAAAAAAAATTAAAAAATTAAAAAACATCATTATGGCTTCTTTTCAAAGCAAAATGGGACGAGAGAGGTTGAGAATGTGAGAAAAAAAAATTCTCGTTCTGATCCATTCCAACCCGACCCGGAATAGGGAATTCTAGAAAAATAGCAAAAAAATTAAAAAAATTAAAAAACATCATTATGGCTTCTTTTCAAGCCAAAACGGGACGGGACTGGCTGAGAATGAGAGAAAAAAAAAATCATTCCTATCAGTTCCTATCCAATCTAGAATATAAAATTCCGAAAAAATAGCAAAAAAATTCAAAAATTTAAAAAACATCAATATGGCTTCTTTTAAAGCCAAAACGGGACGGGACAGGTTGAGAATGAGAGGGAAAAAAAAATTATCATTCTGATCCGTTCAAACCCGACCCGGAATATGGATTTCCAAAAAAATAGCAAAAAAAATTAAAAAATTAAAAAACATCATTATGGCTTCTTTTCAAAGCAAAACGGGACGAGAGAGGTTGAGAATGTCAGAAAAAAAAATTCTCGTTCTGATCCATTCCAACCCGACCCGGAATAGGGAATTCAAAAGTAGAAAAAAAATGCAAAAAATTAAAAAACATTATTATCGCTTTATTTCGACCTAGAATGGGATGGGATTGGCTGAGATTGTGAGAAAAAAAAAATTATCGTTCCGATCCAATCAATCCTGACTCGGAATAGGGATTTCCAAAATAATAGCCAAAACGGGACCGGAGGGGTTGAGAATGTGAGTAAAAAAAAATTCTCGTTCTAATCCATTCCAACCTACCCCGGACTAGGGAATTCTAGAAAAATTGCAAAAAAATTCAAAAAATTAAAAAACATCAATATGGCTTCTTTTCAAACCAAAACGGGACGGGAGAGGCTGAGAATGTGAGAAAAAAATTTCTCGTTCTGATCCATTCCAACCCGACCCGGAATAGGGAATTCCAGAAAAATAGCAAAAAAATTCAAAAACTTAAAAATCATCATTATGACTTCTTTCCAAGCCAAAACGGGATGAAAAAGGCTAAGGATGAGAGGAAAAAAAATTATCGTTTCGATTCATTCCAACCCGACCCGGAATAGGGAATTCCAAAAAAATAGCAAAAAAATTAAAAAACATCATTATGGCTTCTTTTCAAAGCAAAACGGGACGAGAGAGGCTGAGAATGTGGGAAAAAAAAATTCTCGTTCTGATCCATTCCAACCCAACCCGGAATATGGAATTCCAGAAAAATAGCAAAAAAAATTCAAAAACATCATTATGGCTTTTTTTCAAGCCAAAACGGGGTGGGACAGGTTGAGAATGAGAGAAAAAAAAAATCATTCCTATCAGTTCCTATCCAATCTGGAATATAAAATTCCGAAAAAATAGCAAAAAAATTCAAAAAATTAAAAAACATCAATATGGCTTCTTTTAAAGCCAAAACGGGACGGGACAGGTTGAGAATGAGAGGGAAAAAAAATTATCATTCTGATCCGTTCAAACCCGACCCGGAATATGGATTTCCAAAAAAATAGCAAAAAAAATTAAAAAATTAAAAAATTAAAAAACATCATTATGGCTTCTTTTCAAAGCAAAACGGAACGAGAGAGGTTGAGAATGTGAGAAAAAAAAATTCTCGTTCTGATCTATTCCAACTCGACCCAGAATAGGGAATTCTTGAAAAATAGCAAAAAAATTCAAAAAATTAAAAAACATCATTATGGCTTCTTTTCAAGCCAAAACGGGACGGGACTGGCTGAGAATGAGAAAAAAAAAATCGTTCCTAGCAGTTCCTAGCCAATCTGGAATATAGAATTCTGAAAAAATAGCAAAAAAATTCGAAAAATTAAAAAACATCAAGATGGCTTCTTTTAAAGCCAAAGCGGGACAGGACCGGTTGAGAATGAGAGGGAAAAAAAATTATCGTTCTGATTTGTTCAAACCCGACCCGGAATAGGGAATTCCAAAAAAATAGCAAAAAAATTCAAAAAATTAAAAAACATCATTATGGCTTCTTTTCAAGCCAAAACGGGACGGGGCAGGTTGAGAATGAGAAAAAAAAAAAAATCGTTCTTATCAGTTCCTGGTCAATCCGGAATATAGAATTCCGAAAAAATAGCAAAAAAATTCAAAAAATTAAAAAACATCATTATGGCTTCTTTTAATGCCAAAACGGGACAGGACAGGCTGAGAATGAGAGAAAAAAACAAAATTATTGTTCCGATCTATTCAAACTCGACCCGAAATAGGGAATTCCCAAAAAATAGTTGAAAAATTAAAAAACATTATTATGACTTCTTTTCAAGCCAAAACGGGACGGGAGAGGCTGAGAATGTGCGAAAAAGAAATTCTCGTTCTGATCCAATCCAACCCGACCCGGAATAGGGTATTCCAGAAAAATAGCAAAAAAATTCAAAAAACTAAAAAACATCATTATGGCTTCTTTTCAAGCCAAAACGAGACGGGAGAGGTTGAGAATGTGTGAAAAAAAAATTCTCGTTCTGATCCATTCCAACTCGGCCCGGAATAGGGAATTCCAGAAAAATATTAAAAAAATGCAAAAATTGAAAAAACCATCATTATGGCTTCATTTCAAGCCAAAACAGTACGGGACAGGCTGAGAATGAGAGAAGAAAAAAATTCCAACCAAAAAATTACCCAAAATAGCCTCAAAGTCTCTAAAACAACTAAAATAACCTGAAAACATCAAAAATGAACAAAATACCCCTAAAACGGCAAAAATTAGCAGTGAAATCTAGATACCACGTAAATGGCCAAAATACCCAAAAAATCTAAATGATTAAAATACATACCTCGACATTGCTAAAATGAGTAAAATGCCCTAAAGTCCTCTAGAATGAAAAATCAAGTTGGAACCGATCAAAATACGCCAAAAATCTAAAAAAATCGAGTGTATTTTGGCTTATTTTAGGGGTATTATGGTCATTTTCAGCAGTTTCGAGGGTATTTTGCTTATTTTTTAGGTTTCAATGGTATTTTTGGTCAATTTAAAAGTTTTTGGGGTTATTGTCGTCGTTTTGGGGGGTGTTTGGGTCATTTTCAAGGGTTTTGGGATATTTTGAACATCCGTGGTGCATTTTAGTTATTTTGGCACTTCAAAAGGGTCATTTTATAGGTTTTGGTGTATCTATAAGTTTTTTGATATTTTGTTAATTCTCAGGGGTAAAATAATTTTTCTTTGACAAAAAAATACCCTTCAATGATTACCAAAATATGCTCATTATGCTCTCAAAATTACCAAAATATCTCCAAAACCACAAAATGTCCCCAAAAAAACCCCTGAAACCTATTAATTAACAAAAATGATTTCAAAATCTCTAAAACGAATAAAATAACCCCAAAATACCCCTGGAACAGCTAGAATAAGAAGTCAAATATCAGCATCTCATAATTGACCAAAATGCCCTAAACATCTAAAATGATTAAAAAATACCCCTCTACATTAAAAAATGGCCAAAATGCAATAAAATCCTCTAGAATGTTCAAAACAACTTGAAAACACCCAAAACACCCTTGAAATCTAAAATATCGAGTGTATTTTGTCTTAGTTTAGAGGTATTTTGTTCATTTTTAGAGGTTTCTAAGGTATTTTGCTTGTTTTTGGGGTTTCAATGTTATTTTGGTCATTTTATAGGTTTTTGGGGTTATTTTTCGTCATTTTGGTGGCGTTTTGGTCATTTTCTGGGTTTTTGGGATATTTCTGACATTTGTGGTGAATTTTAGTCATTTTGGCAGTTCTAAGGAGGTCATTTTAGAGTTTTTAGGGTTATTGTCGTCCTTTTGGAGGTGTTTTAGTCATTTTCTAGGGTTTTAGGATATTTTGGACATTCGTGGTGCTTAGTCATTTTGGCAATTCTAAAGGGGGCATTTTAGAGGTTTTGGTGTATTTATAAAATTTTTGATATTTTGATAATTCTCACTGGTAAAATAAATTTTTTTTTTTAACAAAAAAATACCATTAAAATCACTAGAATGACAATTATACTCCCCAAATCACTAAAATTACCAAAATACCCCAAACACCACAAAATGTCTAAAAAAAATCTCCAGGAACCTCTTACTTGACCAAAATTGTCTCAAAGTCTCTAAAACAACTAAAATAACCCGAAAACATCTAAAATGACCAAAATAGCCTTGAAATGGTAGGAATGAGCAGTGAAATATTGATACCACGTAAACGGCCAAAATACCCTAAAAATCTAAAATGATTAAAATATACACCTCGACATTGCTAAAATGAGTAAAATGCCATTAAATCCTTTAGAATGAAAAAAAAAAAAACAACAAATTGAAACCGACCAAAATACCTAAAAATCTAAAAAATCGAGTCTATTTTGGCTTACTTTTGGGGTATTATGGTCATTTCCAGAGGTTTCAAGGGTATTTTGTTTATTTTTGTGGTTTCAATGGTATTTTGGTCAATTTAAAAGTTTTCGGGGTTATTGTCATCGTTTTGGGGGTGTTTTGGTCATTTTCAAAGATTTTGGGATATTTTGGACATTCGTGATGCATTTTAGTCATTTTGGCAGTTTTAAGGGGGGTCATTTCAAAGATTTTGATGTATTTATATTTTTTTTTTGATATTTTGGTATTTCTCACGGGTAAATTAATTTTTCTTTGACAAAAAAATACCCTACAAATCATTAGAATGGCTATTATGCTCTCAAAATTACCAAAATACCCAAAAACCACAAAATGTCCCGAAGTTTAGAGGTATTTTGGTCATTTTCAGAGATTTCAAAGTATTTTGCTAATTTTTAGGTTGCAATGGAATTTCGGTCATTTTAAATGTTTTCAGGGTTATTGTCATCATTTTCGAGGTGTTTCAGTCATTTTCTGGGGTTTTAGGATATTTTGAACAGTCATGGTGCATTTTAGTTATTTTGGCACTTACCATTGTGCACCCTTGGTGCAGTGGTCACTCTACAAATATAAATGCTTGTGGGGTGTGGGGGACAAGCACCGGGGTTTAAGCCTCCAGGAGGGAGCTTCACACACATATACACTTAGATTAGACTAGAGTAGAAATTCTATCTTGTATAAAAAAAAAAAAGTTATTTTGGCACTTCTAAAGGGGTCATTTTATACTTTTTGGTGTATTTATAGGTTTTTTGATATTTTGGTAATTCTCATGGGTAAAATAATTTTTTTTAACAAAAAAATGCCATTAAAATCACTAGAATGGCAATTATACTCTCCAAATCACTAAAATTACCAAAATACCCCCGACACCACAAAATGTCTAAAAAAAATCCCCTGGAACCTCTTACTTGACCAAAATAGCCTCAAAGTCTCTAAAACAACTAAAATAATCTGAAAACATCTAAAATGACCAAAATACCCCTGAAATGGCAAGAATGAGTAGTGAAATCTCAATACCACGTAAACGGCCATTTTACCCAAAAAATCTAAAATGATTAAAATATACACCTCGACATTGCTAAAATGATTTGGACATTCGTGATGCATTTTATTCATTTTGGCAGTTCTAAGGGGCGTCATTTTAGAGATTTTGTTGTATTTATATGTTTTTGGATATTTTCGTAATTCTCACAAGTAAATTAATTTTTCTTTGACGAAAAAAATACCATTCAAATAATTAGAATGGCTATTATGCTCTCAAAATTACCAAAATACCCCCATCCACAAAATGTCCCAAAGTTTAGAGGTATTTTGGTCATTTTTAGAGATTTCAAGCGTATTTTGCTAATTTTTAGGTTGCAATGGAATCTTGGTCATTTTAATTATTTTCAGGGTTATTGTCGTCGTTTTCAAGGTGTTTCGGTAATTTTCTGGGGTTTTAGGATATTTTGAACATTCGTGGTGCATTTTAGTTGTTTTGGCACTTCTAAAGGGGCCATTTTATAGGTTTTGGTTTATTTATAGATTTTTTGATATTTTGGTAATTCTCACGGGCAAAATAATTTTTCTTTGACAAAAAAATACCCTTCAAATCATTAGAATGACCCGTTTAAATGTTTCAAGGTATTTAGTGGTTTTGGGATATTTTGGTCATTTTAGAGGTTTCGGGTTTTCATGCTCATTCTAGAGGATTTGATGTTATTTTGGTAATTTTTTGCGATTTTGGCGGCATTTTAATCATTTTACAAGTATGGGATTTTTATTTTTTATTTTTATCAGTTTAGCGAGGTATTTTTGGTCATTTGAGAGGTTTCGGGATAATTTGGTCATTCAAGTGGTTTCGATGTATTTTTGGTTGTTTTGAAGTTTTGGGGTATTTTGTTCATTTTAATGGTTTCACGCGCTGCCGGGCACCGGGGGGGGGGGTTGATTGTAGTTGATAGG
Organism: Quercus rubra; assembly: GCA_035136125.1. Taxonomy (NCBI): domain Eukaryota; kingdom Viridiplantae; phylum Streptophyta; class Magnoliopsida; order Fagales; family Fagaceae; genus Quercus; species Quercus rubra. The sequence continues at coordinate 42,828,533 of CM068733.1, forward strand.
ATACCGAGAAAATTGTTCCGTCTCCAGTTCGTCCATAGGGATCATCCATGACCAAGATAGCGGACTATGTCAGGAAACATTACTAAGGAGACTAACAAAGGTTCCTTGGACAAGAATATGGTATACAATTGACGAGGTCCTCCTTGGACGATAATAAGGTCCTCCGTGGAAGTTGTCTATAGACTACAGTGAAGTCGTCCATGGACGTTGTCCATGGACGATGACGAGAAATGGACAATTAAATCGTCCATACAATGGAGGGACGAACATGCAACACTTGGGAAAATCTGACATGTTGGAGCGGTTGATAAATCCATAACTATCGCCCTAAATTCTTCAAGCAGTTGATCTCCATTAGCAGTTTCTAGCCATTGAGGAAGTTATCTCCGAACTCATTGGCTTCCGTGAACCTTGGGGAAGTTATTGAAGAAATAACCGCCCCAATGTCCCTATATAAAGGATCGGTCTGAACAAAACGATGGTAAGAAATCTCTTGAATACTTAACTCCTGAAATAAGTTAGAACTTCATCCTTGTGAGACTAACTTAGCCATCGGAGGGTGTTTGGTCGGTTCACTCCGGCCCTCTTTCTGATTTTGTATTCGTATTGTAGGCCTTCTGCAACCGCTTGTAGTCCACCGAAGCCGGAGCGTTCAACCTACTGATCCTGTGCAGCATCAGTTGGCGCCGTCTGTGGGAAATAATATCACTTGTGATTTGTCTTTCCTAGACAAAGGGTTGAATGGTTTGAACTAGGTCAAAGGCTACCAGCCCAGGCCATTAAGAGAGTAGGGATGCTTCAAGCCATCCCCAACGCGACCGTCAGTCAGCCCCAGTGATGCCACAATCGTCGGTTCAACACATGCATTCCATGGCAGCCGCTATGGCGGAGTTAACATGACGGAATTAAGAATTGACTAGGGAGATTAATTCCAAAAAGCAACACCATGAAGGGTATGCTAAAGGTCAGGCCCAAAGTCAGGAAGATAGGGGAGACGCTGAACTAGAAAGCCAATCAAGGGGTACCACATCTAGAAGGGTGCCACAACTGGAAAAGGAGATGGATTAAATGAGAAAGGTTATGACTGAGATGAGGGAAAATATAAGAAGGACGAACCCAGTAGAAGAGCTAGTCCACCGAACGGATTCTCCTTTCACGGCTTCCGTCAACGGACACCCTTTGCCCCCAAAGTTCAAAATGCCTTCATTGGATTTGTACGATGGAGCACGCGATCCCTTTGATCATATTGCAACATTCAAGACTACCATGCACCTTCAGGGAGTCCCGGACGAGATTATGTGTAAGGCCTTCCCTACCACTCTCAAAGGGCCAGCGCGGGTGTGGTTCAACAAAATACCCCCTAATACAGTAAGTTCTTTTGAAGAGTTGAGTAAGTTATTTGTCAACAATTTTATTGGAGGGCAGAGGCACAAACGTTCCTCGTCCAGCCTGTTAACAATAGAGCAAGGAGAAAATGAAAGCCTGCGCTCCTTCATTACTCGGTTTAACAGGGAAGCCTTGACTGTGGACGAGGTTGATGACAAGTTACTCTTAGCGGCCTTCCACAACGGGGTTAATTCTGATTTATTCATCCACAAGCTATATGAGAAGGAGCCTCAATCCATGGCCGAACTCGTCCATTCGGCCCAAAACTTCATGAATGCAGAAGACGCAATTATAGCCAAAAAGAGGAAGAGAGCTGAGAGGATGGAAGCCAATCCTGCACGTCACTCCAAACAAGGTCCTCGTACAAAGAAGGGACAAACGAAAGATAAGAAAGACAGGGATAGTAGGAAGACAGGCCCCCCAACAAGGAATCAGAATTATACGCCTTTAAATGCCCCACTCAATCAGATGCTCATGCAGATCAAGGACGATCCTTCCTTGAAGTGGCCAGAGAAGATGAAAGGAGACCCTAATAAGCGCAATAAAAATAAATATTGTCGCTTCCATAGGGACCAAGGGCATGATACGGACGAATGTTTTGACTTGAAACAACAGATTGAGAATCTTATCAAGTAAGGAAAATTGAGACATTTTGTTGGAAGGGACCACAAAGATGAGAAGTTGAAGGCAAAGATGGAAGAGTCGTCACGGCCCCCGTTAGGAGAGATAAGGGTCATCATCGGAGGAACCTCAGCCGTACAAACTTCCAAATCAAAGAAGACGTATCTTAAAGTGGTACAAAATGTTCAACTCTCTGGACGATCCCCAAAGACGAGAGGAATTGACGAGCCAACTATTTGCTTCACCGATGAGGAAGCTGAGAGAATCCACCATCCACATGATGATGCAATCGTCATTACCTTACTTATTGCAGATTACACAACTAGAAGGGTGTCGGTGGATAATGGGAGCTCAGCGGATATATTGTACTATCCAGCCTTCCAGCAGATGACTTGGACGAGACTTACTTCGTCCAGCATGCTCACCGTTGATAGGATTTGGAGGAATGAAGGTGCAGCCTATAGGCGCCGTTACGCTGCCTGTAGTGGTGGGGTCATACCCACAGCAAATAACCAAGTCAGTCAATTTCCTTGTGGTGGATTGTTCGTCCTCGTACAATGCCATTATTGGGAGACCAACTCTAAATAGTTGGAAGGCAGTAACATCTACCTACCATCTATCAGTTAAATTCCCTATTGAGCATGGGATAGGACAAGCACAAGGAGATCAGTTGGCAGCAAGAGAATGTTAATTAGCCATGATGGCTTTAGACAAGTAGGTGCAGATGATGAGCATAGAAGAAAGAAGATTTGTGGCTGAACCCACTGAGATACTGGAAGATGTTCCTTTGGAAGAGGGTAATCTCGAGAAGTTTACCAGAATTGGAACCAGTATGGAAGAGAAGACAAAGCAAGATCTCGTCCAGTTCTTAAGAGAGAACATTGATGTCTTCGTATGGAGTCATGAAGACATGCCGGGTATCGATCTAGGTGTTATCACTCACCGTTTGAATGTGTACCCGTCTTCCAAGCCAGTTCGTCAAAAGAAGAGAGTCTTTGCTCCTGAGAGAGACAATGCTATCAAGAAAGAGGTCCAGAAGTTAACCACAACACAATTTATTCGGGAAGTCTATTATCCAGATTGGTTAGTCAATGTAGTGATGGTTAAGAAGGCAAATGGCAAGTGGAGAATGTGTGTAGACTTCACTGATTTAAAAAAGCTTGCCCCAAGGATAGTTATCCTTTGCCACACATTGACCAACTGGTAGACTCCACAGCAGGTCATCAGTTGCTGAGCTTCATGGACACCTTCTCAGGGTATAATCAGATAAAGATGGACGAGGCAGATCAAGAGAAAACATCCTTTATCACCAGTCAGGGTTATTCTGCTACAAGGTGATGCCCTTCGGATTAAAGAATGTAGGGGCAACTTATCAGAGGTTGGTTAATCACATGTTCTGTCCACAAATAGGACGGAATGTGGAGGTGTATGTTGAGGACATGCTGGTCAAGAGTCTGGACGAAGATAAGCACCTGGACGACCTAAAAGAAACCTTTGATATGCTTAGACGACATCAGATGAAGTTGAATCCAAGCAAGTGTGCATTTGGAGTCTCCTCAGGGAAATTTCTCGGATTCATGGTTTCACAAAGGGGAATTGAAGCAAATCCGGATAAAATCCAAGCAATATTGGACATGGAGCCTCCAAAGAACATCAAGAAAGTCCAGTCTTTAATAGGATGAGTTGCAACACTGAACAGGTTTGTCTCTAAAGCTATAGATAAATGCTTACCCTTCTTTAAAATTCTCAGGAAGGCGTTTGATTGGACGGACCAGTGCCAAAAGGCCTTCCAGGACCTTAAGGTCTACCTCACCACAGCTTCGTTGCTAAGTCCATTTATACTAGGTGAGGAGTTATACTTATACTTAGCAGTATCCCCACATGCGGTAAGTTCAGCATTAATCAGAGAAGAAGGGAAGGCGCAGAAGCCTGTATATTATACCAACCGAGCACTGAGAGGAGTAGAAGGACGATATCCGTTGATGGAGAAATTAGCATTTGCATTAATAATAGCTTCCAGGAAGCTAAGACATTATTTCAAGCACATGTGATTGTTGTTATGACGGATCATCCATTAAAGAAGTCGATGAACAAATTGGAAGCCGTAGGACGATTGGTCCAATAGGCTATTGAGCTTAGTGAATTCGATGTCAAGTACAAGCCGAGAAATGCAATAAAAGCTCAAACCCTAGCAGATTTTATTGCAAAATTCACTCCAGGCCATGGAGACTTAGACTACAGGGAAGATGATAGAACATGGGTCGTCCATGTGGATGGATCGTCTACACTGCACGCAGGAGGAATTGGGGTTGTTCTGAAATCCCTTGAAGCGGATACGCTGAAGCGGAAGGTGCGTCTGCACTATCCAACAACCAACAATGAAGCAGAGTATGAAGCTCTCCTCAAAGGCCTAGAGTTGGCAAGGTCACTGGAGGCAAAGTCAGTACTCGTCCAAGGAGATTCACAGTTGGTTATATGTCAAGTAAATGGAATGTATGAAGCTAAAGAGGAACGAATGAAGAAATATCTCAATAAGGTGAGACGCCTTATCAAGAAGTTCAATGAAGCTCATTTTGTCCAAATTCCAAGGGAAGAAAATATGGAAGCAGACACTTTGGCAAAAGAAGCATCAGTGAGCGAAATGACGGACAGGTTCAATGAAATCCAAGGCACGCCTAGTATAGATCTTCCAGAAGTGCAGCAAATAGGGAGTGACGAAAATTGGATGACTCCAATAGTTGGTTACCTAAAAGAAGGGAAGCTTCCATAAGGAAAAGATGAAGCCCGTAAATTAAGGATCAAATCAGCCAAGTATGTCCTGATGGACGAAGTGTTATACAAGAGGGGTTTTTCCCAGCCTTACCTGAGATGTTTAGCCCCGGATGAGGCAAACTATGTGTTAAGAGAAGTTCATAAAGGAGCATGTGGAAACCATTCCGGAGCGAGATCACTTGTCCATAAGGTCGTCTGTGTAGGATATTACTGGCCAACCATTCAAGCTGATGCCAAAGCATATGTCAAGGTCTGTGATCAATGTCAGCGGTTCAGTAACATCCCTAGACAGCCATCGGAGTACCTTACCCCAATGATGGTCCCATGGCCTTTTGCACAATGGGGGTTGGATATTTTGGGTCCCTTTCCAACTGGAACCAGACAAATGAAATTTTTGGTGGTGGGAATTGATTACTTCACCAAGTGGGTGGAAGCTGAACCCTTGGCGAAAATTACACAGCAAAATGTTAAGAACTTCGTCTGGAAGAGTATTGTGTGCAGATTTGGAGTACCGAGGGTGCTTGTGTCTGACAATGGACGACAGTTTGATAACACATCTTTCAGAGAATTTTATGAACAGCTTGGAATCAACAATCATTACTCCTCACCCTCCCACCCACAGGCCAATGGACAGAAAGAAGTAGCAAACCGATCCTTGCTGAAGATCATCAAGACTTGGCTTGAGGGGGCGAAAGGGATATGGCCAGACGAGCTACCCGGTGTTCTATGGGCTTATAGGACAACTGTGAGGACCCCTACAGGGGAGACCCCCTTCAAACTAGCATACGGAAGTGAAGCAGTCATACCAACAGAAGTGCATATGGCCAGTCATAGGGTGAAGGGATATGAAGTTGAAGAAAACGAGGTACAGCTTCGTCTTAACCTTGACCTTATAGACGAGGTAAGGAAGGATGCAGAACAGAGAACAACACGGTACAAGAATCTAATGGCCAGACAGTATGACGCCATGGTGAAGCCTAGGCGCTTCAATATTGGGGACCTCGTCCTGAAGAAGGTCACCTTGGCAACAAGAAACCCAGCCTATGCGAAATTGGGGCCAAATTGGGAAGGACCCTATAGGGTTATCAATTGCAAGAGGCAAGGATCCTATTATTTGGAAGCTCTGGATGGACGGAGGCTTGAACACCCTTGGAACGTTGAGCATCTAAAGAGATATTATCAATAAATGATAGCTCCATACTCTGGACGAAAGTGGCCATAGACGAGATTCCTGGATGAGTTTGTGTGTTTAATGCTTTAAGTGTTTTAATAATCCCCTAGGAAGTACATTAGTGTTTCACTTGTGTGCTATTCTTGGACGAGTTTGTGTGTTTTTATTCCCTAAGACACTAGCTCTTGAGCATGTGCCATACTTATAGATGAGTATTTGCATAAGTTTGGATTTGTTTGGATTTTCGGATATATATATATATATGATGTATTTTCAAGTATGTACATAGTTGTATGAGAATCCTTCACTCTTTTATGCATTTATCCAAAATGATCCACGAGGGGCAAACAAGCATGGACGTATAAATTCCTTGGATGCAAGGATGTATCGTCCATGAGTTTGACTCGAAAAGGAGAAATAAACTCCAAGGTACACACGTCTAAAGCTTAAAGACAGGATGTGCTCCGAAGAACATTTTTCTAAGCCATGGAAGAATTAATGTTGTGCCAATCACAAACTCTTCATCCAATACATGGACGAATAGAGTAATCACAAGCCTATCGTCCAAACCTCGGACGGAAAAAGGTTGTATAAGGCAAACCCATAAATAAATCTAACCATCACAACGATTCTGTGTATGGACGAAAGTTAATGGGGGTGATTCTACTGACGTTGTTTGTAGACGAGCTCCACTTGGCGAGCACAAAAGATTCATTTTACTCTGTCTTGGTGATGTAAAAAGAAAATCACCTATGTACTTAAGACGGGGTAAGATGATTTCCTTAAGTGGATGAACCACATGTCTACACAAGATACATGGATGTTATAAACAAGTTCATATACAAAGATTGACATATTCAAACACTAATGTAAATGAGAAATATTCATTCATTCATAAGATTTGAAAAAGGGTGGACGACCAACGTACCAAAAACCCTTAAAAAGTATGTTAAAAAAAAAATCAATCAAAAGATGATTGTATGAATGACTCGTCCATAAACTTGGACGAGATAATTGTACTTACATAAATTTGAATATAAAAGCAGAAATAAAGCCCAAAACAACGGGCACTTCCAACAAAGGTAAATTAATGTTTCAAAAGAAAATATAAATCACTTGGATGAACCATTGGGTGCGCTACCCCCAGTCTTGGGATCACCTTGGGTCACCTCATTACTGGCATCGTCCATGACATTGACATCCTTGGAACTCATCTGCAAAATGGAGCTTTTGGTGGCAAGGGGAAGCTTGAAAGAGTCAAAGTCCAAATCTGGGAATGTCTCCTTAGCATCAGCACGGAAGTCTTCATAGCCAACTGCGTAGTGACTGTCTAGACGACCCTTATACTCGTCAGACTTCTTGAAGGACGCTATGGCTTCTTCACGTGCCTTCTCCAAGGACGAAACAAACCCAGAAATTTGTCCATCGAGATAGATGATGCGAGAGTCTTTCTCTATATTATCAAACTTGAGTTCTTCCACCTCGTTCTTCAGCCTCGTCTCACTCCCTTGCAGACGATTAAAGTCTTCTGTCAGCCTGAGGACCTCCCCATTTTTTAACAAAACATCATTGCTCAGTTCCTTAGCCTTCTCCTTAGCCGTCCTAGCCTCTGTAACAAGCTCCTTGGCCTGGCATGTCGCATTGTAAAATTTGGACATAGCCTGTGCATAGACGAAGGCAAGTTAAAACATTATTTTGAAAACATATTCAAAAACACGCCAAGACAAATAAGACTTACCTTGAAAAGGTCATGGATACCAAAGCATTCAAATTCCTTCACTGACATGTTGTAGCATTCGTTGACTTCATTGTCAGTGACAATCCCTTTGAAGGTTCTCCATGCATAGCTTTCATCCAACACCAGGTTAGAAGGACGATCAGATGGCTCTAACGAAGGAGGCTTACGAGGAGTCTTAGTTTGTGGGGTAGGTTCACTCTGACCAGGATGGATTGTTTGGACGGACTCTACATCTACTGGAGATTCGTTCAAATTCACCGTTGGAGGTACAAATTTAGGCACCTTGGGAAGAGGAGCCTTGTTAGCCTTAGATTTTTGTTTCTTAGGACCTTGACGACTTGGAAGGTCGTCCAGATCCACAGTAGAGGATATAGGCTTGGCTTTTCTCTTCCCAGCCTGGACGGAAGTTTTCTGGATGACCAGAGTAGCTGTAGCGTCCTCGTCCCCACTTGTTATGTTTTTCTCCCTATTTTCTCTCATGGTAATTATTCCTGTAACAAGGAAAATTAAGTTAAAAAAAAACAAACAAAAACAATACAAACAAAACAACAAAGATGAAAAAGGGAAAGATGAATTGAGGATACTCACTTCGACGGGTGGTTTCCTCGTGATTAAGGTTCTTTGTAGTGGGCAATTGACCAAGCCCCCAAGCTGCTAGACGACTGAGAGTAACCAAATCGTGGAAGGTTCTCCCAGGGAAGGCACATACTCTTTTAATACGGTCTAAATGAAACTTGTCCAAGCGTGGACGAATGACAGCTGCATGAATATAAAGAATAGTTAGACGATTGAAAGATAAAAATTAAAAAAAAAAAAAAAAAAAAAAAAAACGATAAGATAAATTGGGAAGAAAACATACCCTCAGGACGAAGGCGACCTATAGGATTGGTAAAAGGTGGGAAGGGGGCTCTATGCACATCAACTGGGTCCCCAGCCCAGTTTCCAGAAATAATAAAAAAATTTGTTTTCCAGAGCCTGTCAGACGAGCTACGGCCCTTAATTAAACTATAGTGAGAGCCTCTGGACGAGAACTGATAAAAACCAGCAGATCTCTTTATCTCAGAAGGCTTATAACAGTAAAGGAGCTCGTCCACGGTAATAGGACAGTTCCTTTCCAATGCTTCACGCCACAACACTTGCATGGCAACTACCGTCCTCCATCCATTGGGGTTAATTTGGTTAGGTCCAATACCTAACCTATGGAGGAGACCTCTACAAAAGGAATTCAAAGGAAACCTAAGACCAGCTAGAAGATAAGAGTTATACACTCCCAACCCAGAAGAAGGAGAACAACAACATTCACTTCTTTGGGTAGACGAGGATTAAATTCTCTAGGGATTTGGTATCTATCTACAAGGGTTTTTAACTTAATGGCGTCTAGAATGGATGCTACTTCAGGGGCACAACTATATATAATTTCCTCTTCTTCCCCCTTATCTTGGGGGTTAGGAGGTTGTCTAGACGAACTAGCCCCAGATGCAGAGGCCTTCCTACGCTGTAATTCCTGGAACTCCTCTAAAGGAATGCCAGGTACCCCAGACGAGTAATGCTTGTCTGAGGACTCACTGCTAGTTGTACTACTATCACTACTCTCATAGCTACCCTCACTCCCAGAAGACACGTCCTGATACTCGTCTATCTCCCTCTCTAAGCTACTATTGGACGAAGACATAACTAATGAAGAAAGTATAAAAGGAGAACCTAAGAAGGAAGAAGAAATACCTGGAAACTAAGAAGGAAGCTAGACGAGGATCTTGGATGAGTTGGCAGGAAGGAAATTGTTTGAGATGTGAGGGGCAAGAGAGAGAATACACCTGTATATATAGGGCCCAGAAGTAGGGACAACGAAGCGACGTCACCCATTTAGCGCATGACACGTGGCGAAGTGGGACAACGAAACGACGTCATCCATCCAGCGAATGACACGTGGTGAAGCTGTTGGAAAAAGCAATCGACGCAACAGTGTTTGCGAAGTGACGCGTGCCAATCAGAAGTCGACGCGTGGCATTTCTTTGGAAGACGAAATGAACCCAGTAGGTCAACCAATGATTTTACGACATGTAGCTCGCAAAGACCCTTGTGAATGAGCTGTAAATTACGTCTTTATCCTGGATGACCCTTTGAACAAAGGGGCAACTGATAGGATACCGAGAAAATTGTTCCGTCTCCAGTTCGTCCATAGGGATCGTCCATGACCAAGATAGCGGACTATGTCAGGAATCATTACTAAGGAGACTAACAAAGTTTCCTTGGACAAGAATATGGTATACAATTGACGAGGTCCTCCTTGGACGATAATAAGGTCGTTCGTGAAAGTTGTCTATAGACTACAGTGAAGTCATCCATGGACGTTGTCCATGGACGATGACGAGAAATGGACGATTCAATCGTCCATACAATGGACGGACGAACATGCAACACTTGAGAAAATCTTACATGTTGGAACGGTTGATAAATCCATAACTATCGCCCTAAATTCTTCAAGCAGTGATCTCCATTAGCAGTTTCTAGCCGTTGAGGAAGTTATTTTCGAACTCATTGGCTTCCGTGAACCTTGGGAAGTTATTGAAGAAATAATCGCCCCAATGTCCCTATATAAAGGACTGGTCTAAACAAAAACGATGGTAAGAAATCTCTTGAATACTTAACTCCTGAAATAAGTTAGAACTTCATCCTTGTGAGACTAACTTAGCCATCGGAGGGTGTTTGGTTGGTTCACTCCGGCCCCCTTTCTGATTTTGTATTCGTATTGTAGGCCTTCCGCAACCGCTTGTAGTCCACCGAAGCCGGAGCGTTCAACCTACTGATCCTGTGCAGCATCAGTAGTAATTCTAGTGATTTCAAGGGTATTTTTGTAATTATAGTAGTTTCAGGATTATTTTTGGTAATTCTTTCGAGTAAAATAAATTTTTTTGGATAAAAAAAATACCCTTGAAATCATTAGAATGGCCAATATACTCCTAAATTTACCAAAATACCCCCAAAAGCACAAAATGTTCAAAAAAAGAACCCCTGAAACCTCTTAATGGACCAAAACAGCCTCAAGATCTCTAAATGACTAAAATAACCCTAAAACCTCTTAAATGACCAAAATACCCTGAAACGACTAGAATGAGTAGTCAAAATTCGATACCTCGTAAATGACCAAAATGCCCCAAACATCTAAAATGATTAAAAAATGCACCTCGGCATTGCTAAAATGAGCAAAATGTTCTAAAATTCTCTAGAATGAGCAAAACAACTTGAAACTTACCAAAATACCCCCAAAATCTAAAAAATGAACAAAGTACCTGCGAAACATCTAAACTGGCCAAAACGCCTAAAAACCAACAAAATGACAAAAAAAAAAAAAAAAAAAAACCCAAACCGCTAAAATGAATAGTACTCCCTTGACCACAATATTTAAAACAACCAAAACACTCTTTAATCTCCAAAATGGTAAAAAAAAGTCCTAAAACCTAAAAAATGACCACAATGCCCTGAAACCACTTAATGAAAACAATATAACCCAATAATTTTGGTTATTTTGAAGTTTCGAGTATTTTAGTTCCATTTAAATTTTCAAGGTATTTAGTCATTTAGGTGGTTTTGGGATATTTTGGTCATTTTAGATGGTTTCAGTTTTCATGTTCATTATTGAGGATTTGATGTAATTTTGGTCATTTTTCCGATTTAGGGGCTATTTTAATTAGTTTACAAGTATTTTTTTTTATCATATTATAAATTTCGCACTATTTTGGTCATTTTAGATGTTTCAGGGTTTTTTTTTTGCTCATTCTAGAGGAATTGAGGGCATTTTAGTCATTTTGTGATTGTGGGGGTATTATTTTAATCCTTTTACATGTTTTGGGCTATTTTTGTCCTTTAGAGTATTTGGGTGTATTTTGGTCTTTTTTTTTTACAGTTTTCATGGTATTTTTGGTCATTTGAGAGGTTACAGGTTATTTCCGTTATTTAGTGGTTT
>CM068733.1:42850184-42985184 GCA_035136125.1 Quercus rubra
AATGCAAAAAGGGTTTCCATGCATATCTTACTTTCTGTATTTTATTTATAAATCTCTCTTTTTATCTTATTTTATTTTCGCAAAATATGAAAAAGAATTAAGGTTTAATACTTATTAACTCAAGAATACAGTGATTCCAGGGGCGGAGCCACTTGGCATCCCGCCCCCCCGGGCCCCCCAAATTTTTCAAATTTCCATTAGAGTAGGTAAAAAATTGACATGGCCCCCCAAACTATTTCAACCATTCTTCTAGTTTTAGTCAAATACAACTTAAAATTAAAGAAAACCTTGGCCCATCCATCCCCCCCAGCCAGCCTCAAATCCCTAATAAACAAAAAATTTTCTCCTTTAAACTAAACACACTTCCAGCCCAGTCAATTCCAAATCTAAAATGCATGATCAAACAAAACAAGGCATCTTAAAAGTCAATCCTCATCGTTAGAAAAAGGAGAAAACATCTGATTGTCACGCTGCCTTTTTTTTCCCTTCTGTTCTCAATTCACGCCTCCATGGTGTCACACTGTCACGCCTCTCCTTAGAAAACAATCTCCTCAGTCCTCACCTGCTTGCCTTGTCGCCGCAAATTCCACTAGCCCGCTGACCTATTCAGCTTTTCTGTTCATCACCTCAACCTCAAGCCCTCATCTCAATCTCAATTCCTCAAGGTATCTCATTCTCATCTCACTTCTGACTTCTCTCTTTTTTTTCTCTACAACTGAAGTTACTGAACTAAATATAAAATATGTGTATGTGATATGTGAAATTGTGAATATGTGATACCCTTTTCCAGCAAAGCAATTTATGCTTATTTGATTTTGTATTTTTGTGTTTATTGTTTTTGTATTCTATATTCTTGAGTCTTTATCCACTGACTCCACTGGCTACTCTATGACCTTTGGCTTTTGTGTTGTTTCTTGTTCGTCTCTTCAGTGGGGGTAGGATGGGGGCCGTGGGGCTTGCATTGTGTAGTTGGGTAGTAATTAGTAAAGTAAGTAAAATATATGGAAGGCAATTGGGATGAGGGCTGTGACCCACTTACCCGGGAGTTAGTGTATTTTGTTTATATTGTTTGTTACTTTGTTTATACTTTTGAGTGATTTGTTTATTTAATTTTTTTATCCTAAAAGGTCCTTACTTTGAAATTAGGTACCAAATAATAGCAAATTGTAGGGAATTGTAGGGAATATGATAGTATGATAGTTTATATAGAGAATGAAATTGCAGGGAATTTCACTGTGGAAGATAATGAATTTTATTCCATGAAAATCGTCGCCAGGCATGATTTGATGTGAATGTTCTTTTTTGTATGTTTACATTGAACTAGACAGTTTTTTTGTTCATTAATGTACAAGAATATGATGATATATAAAAGTTGATAATTTTGTATTCAATAGACTTAGGAATTATATATAGCATATCTTTATTACAACCCGGCCCCCTCAAGTAATTATTCTTGGCTACACCCCTGAGTGATTCGATGTTACTATGTAGCTCTTTTCATTCCAAGACTTGGATTGAAATTCCTTCTCCCTATTTATTGTAAGTAAAAATCATTATATTGTATATATCACAACAATAATATTAACAATAACAATAACAGTAATAGTAACAGCGACAACAACAATCAAGTTTTTGTCAATTATGGACCATTAACAAACTAGTTAGGGTCAATAACTTACATGTATTCTTTTTCATCATTCTCTTCTATCCAAAATTGTTACTTTTTGTTACCTCCTTATTTGGCATGTCATTTTTACTAATTCTGCTAATATCATTTTAGATCTTCCACTACCTCTTCTTATTTTCTCGACTTGAATAAACATATAGTTTCTCATTGGTGTATTAATTGCTTAACTATACATGACCAACTACCTTAAGTGATTCACTCTCAACTTTTCATTAATAGGGGTCACCCCATTGTTGAAATAAATTTCATCATTTCAAATCCTAATTTTCCTTGTATTTTAATTTATTCATCTTAACATTCCTATTTCAACTGTACTCATTTTATGAATATGTTTCTTAAGAGCCCAACATCCAATACCATAGAACATAACTAGTTTTATAGATGTCTTATAATATTTTCCTATGTCCTAATGCGCTTCTCTACTTTTATTAATATTATATCTCATCTACTTATTCAACAACATTTATTTTCTAGAGCATCTCTCTAAATTTCTAAATTGACATTAATTCCAAGTTTAGAATGAAACCTATTTGACTAACGTTTGTCTAAAGGTGATTAAGTGTGTGTCCTTCGCCTTTTTTTTGTCAGTTTGCAATTTTTTTTTTTTTTTTACAATATTTCCATGGTGAGAATTGCAAGGATTCTTCCCTATTTTCACAATGGAAATACAATGAAATTCTAAATTATATCTCATGCTCATGTGTATGTTATCCATCATCAAGTAGCACCAAAGTCTTCGTGCTCCAAGGTGCACCACTAGTCTTGTGCTATGATTTATGTCATACACACAGGGAGGTTACCACAATTAATTGATATGGGATTGTGGATCATTACATTAAGGAGTTTGATTGTTGTGATGTGCCCTTAATGTGATGCACATTATAATGATGTAACATTAAAATTTTTTGTTTATTTTATTTTTTCTAACATTACCATAATTTAAAATTACAAAATATTTACATCATCTTAATCTCATCAACTTCCTAAATATATAATGTTATATTATTGTATTGAAATTACATTAATGTAATATTATAATAACGTAATATTATAACATAATATAACATCACAGCAAACCAAATGCCCCCTAAGTGTGCTATCAAGGCTTATACATCAATTGCTAGAAGCACTCTTAGTGTAATGATCCAATATTAAATATATTTCTACTTTAGTTGACAAAATGATCAAATGCATTTTTTAAATTAAATTTACAACTAACTTTGGCCCCATGTTAAATAATTTGTGGAAGCCGGTTCGAGTCACTCAAGAATACCATCCTATAAATCTTGCAATTTTTGTGATGAGACTACTTCCTCTTCCATGATCTTTGGACAACTTAACATCTTCTAGGGTTATCTTAGAACTTAAGAAAGCCACAAGCTTAGGTAATCTTTTCTCCCTTTTTTTTTTCTAGGGTTCGAGAAATCCAGAGTAAGGGAAAGGATCCCCCCCCCCCCCCTCTTAACAAAGTTCCATTGAGGGTGCGCTTGTTCTTAGTAGTGATCTTCATGCCTTCTTTATAGCCCTACCCATACTTGCAACTGAAATCTTGAGCTTTCAATCCAGAAACTTAGTACTAATTCATATGCTAGCAATGTTAGGGATACAAAATATTTCATAATCTTTTTTATAACTGTTGATATGATAAGTTGTGATGGAAGCACATGGATTCTAACATAGGTTTATACAAAAAAGCTGCCTACCCGCTTACTCATGCCAACCCATGTATGTTTATTATATGAGGCAATGTGGGTTGCATATGACTATCAAATTAGCAGGTCAATTTGACTTTTGGGTTGAGATTTTTATAACTTGTTGAGAATCAACTTGTCTGACTACAATTATATATTATATACCAGTCGCTAATCTCGTACAATGCACGGGAAATCATACTTTTGCTTTGAATTTATTAAATTTTGTTGGAATGAAAAAAGTATATTTACTAAACTATCTACTTGATTATCAATTATTTGATTATAAATTATTAAGCCAACAAATTTGAGTAAACAATCAACATCAATGCCTAGGAATTTAGTTTATTTTTTAATAGGTTATACCTATGAATCATAGCCCTCATCGATCTCTAGAACTATAACAACTTGAAACAAACAAAAAACAACAAAACAAAACAAACAAACAAACAAATTATAGAAATTTACAAAATATATTCACCAAATGTTCATTTTGTAATCTATGACTATTAAGCGTGTGTTTGCCTAACGTGTTTTTTGTGTTTTAAAAGCCTGGGGTCCCATGACAATAATTTTCAGCTAGCTTAAAAACGCGCATTTCGCCTATCCTAGGTCCCACGACAATAAGTTTGCCTAACGAGCATTTTGCGTTTGAATAGCTTTTTTTGCCAACTTATTTTATTATTCAACTTGTTTTTGCTACTATTCATGGACCCTACTGTATTTTTGGTACTATTCATGAGTCTCACTGTACTATTTCAGGCTAACTTTTAACCTTTATCTACAGTATTTTCAGCAAAAAATGTTCAGTTTATAACAAAATAAACAGATCCTAACAAGCCCTTAAATAAGGAAAACCCTCGTTACTCCCTACATGATAGATCAAAACATATAAAAAGAATAATATGAAGTAAATTTCAAATTTCTCTCAGACATTTTGTCAAACACACCTTTATGGTAATGAGGAGCTTAAACTCTCTTTATGTCTAAAAGATTCGAGAAGTCCCAGTTTTTAGGGCCCGTTTGGTAATAGAATTCTAGTAATGTTATTGTTGTTTTGTGGAAATACATGTGAGTAAAAAAGTATATGAAAATACGTGTAATGTTTGTTTAAAATACTGAAAACTATTATTTAAGCAACAATAGCAAACACGCCCTATATGTTATGTGAGGGAAAATATAAAAGTCAAAAGACAAATTGTAAACATGAAGTTGTAAACTAAATAACTGAACTCTTTTGATTGGAGTACTTAAGACTTTGAATATTATTTAAATATTTATCGATTAGAGTTCATATAAGTTGTTTAAAAACACTTAAAATTATATGTGCATATATTTTAACTAATATACCTGGTCTATTAGTACTTAAATTTCAGCATTAATAATAATAATAAACGTGGTGATATAAAAAAAGGACTTGGATGATAACAATTAAAAAACTAATAATATAATAAAAATAACACGTATTTTTATTAACAAAATGAAAGCATGTATAATTGAAAATTTAAAATTTCGAAAAAGTTGTTTACAAGTTTCAAAACACCTACAGTAATTCACATAAGATGTCAAGTGGGCTCATAAACCAAGAGCCCACAACTACCAGCATATATAAAAGAAAAATAAGGATGGTAGTATGACTCAAAACATGAGAAGAAGGAGACAAAATAGAGAGGTAGGGAAGATTGAGAAAACTTGAGTAGTATAGGGAGATGACAACAGGAGAAAAAGGTGGTAACCAATGGCAATGACATGAGTTCTGCCACTAATTTTTTTTTTTTTCTTTTCTTTTTCACTTTTGAAAATTTCTATCATGTATGGCACGCTATCGACCTCCTTAGCTTGTGGCTGGTGAGTAAGGAGCCAGACAAAGTTGATGTGACAGTCTCGTCGAGAGATTAATCAAGTTCAAAAGTTTCAATTATCGTAGTATTTATTATAAATTCTGTTCTAGAGGAAGAAGATGTCTATTGGTTTGGGAGTAATGGTGGGTATGGTGGGTTTTGGTTGAGGAATCTATGGGTATTGGTGGGTATGGGTATCTTTAAGATGCTTTCCTGTTGGTTTGGCCGTGGGCCTGATCACTGGGGAGATGGTAGAGGAGGAGCATAGAGGAGCGTTGGGTTGTGGGAGATGGTAGAAGAAGAGAAGGCAAGGAGTGCATTTTGGAGAAAGCAGAAGCCAAAGCACGGGGTTTGGGTTTAAGAAAAGCTTTATTTATATAGATTATGATATATCTTTTTTTTTTAATATTGTGTTAACGTGGAAAATTGTAGGAGTTTCAGAGATTTTGGTTTTATATAATGTGGGGGAGCAAAACTTGGACCCTTGGCAGTGGGCTTAAGTACCACATTTTATCAATAATGCGTCCGAGGAGAGGAAATCATAGGGAAATCTCGTAACTAACAGTAGAGCATGTAGTGTCCAGGGATATTGATCCGAGAGGGTTACCCTCCTCGGGTCTGGCATATGTCGGTGAGGTGGGCCTCGTCTCCCCCTTAGTCCACCTTCCAGGAAGTTCCGGAGGTGAAGATAGATTACAAATGTACACGGAAGGGATAAGGATGCAGAAATATCTTGGGAAAAAAGCTGCTACTACCGCATTAAATGCATTACAGCAGCTTTCCTGGCCGCATTTAAGGTGGAAAAGACCTCTGAACAGTGTTTTCGATCACCTTTACCCCCAGAAAATCAAAAAGCTGTGAGAGAAGAAACAGAAACTCAAGTACCAGGCTAGATGCAGACAAGGTGACGATAGGATCAAATAATGAAGGACTATATAATGGAGTAAAACCTCCAGAAGAAGAGGACACGAGAGAAAAAGAAAGAACAAGAAGAAAGAGTTACTGTAGCATCTGGAAGAACACAACCTAAAGAAAAACATTTTATCTAAGAGCCTACCCCTCAGACATTACTTGAAGTAACCAATTCATCCAAAACTTGCTTCTCGAACCTGAGATCATCACTTGCTTGTGTGTTTTATTCTCCTCGCCAAACTCCTAATCTTCATTACTGTTGTAAGACCCTTTATTAGCCCAATTATTTCGCCCACATCTCCTTACAAATTTATTGTATTGGGCTTATTGGGCCCATCCCCTGTTTCCATCTAGGTGTGGGCTACAATTTGTGACCCTACATATAAATATATAGATTAGTATATATTTATTTAAGAATAAATAATGTTGTTATTTTTCTCTTTCCTTTTTTTATATTTAATATTTATTTGTGAGAAAAAAGATTTATTTGAAATAATACCCATTAAAAATATCAACTAAAAATCTCTATCTTATGGCCCATTTAAAATACCTTAAGTATAAAATGTGTTTCAAGTAAATTCATCAAAACTTGCTAAACCTGCTAACCTATCAATTCAAAATTGTTTAGATTTTCAACTGACTTGTTTGTTTTTAAATGTTGATGGATTGGAGATATTTCTAACTTGCAAATAACAGTTCGATTAGGAATATTAGCCTCAACCTATGCAACCCAAGTCACCCGACTCTCGTATACACTGCTAGTCTAATAACATTTTTATTGACACTAATCACCAAATAAAAAGAGAGATTCAAATATATCTTAATATTTTTGGAAAATGACTGAAAAAATCTGTCTATATTTATTGTTCATTTTTAAATCTTCATGGGCCAAATGACAAAGAGAGTAAAGTCATCAAAATCAAGCCAGATTGTACCTGTTTGGTATAGATTTCAAGCATCATCATTAAAAATGATGTGAAAACTGTAATTTAAAAAGTATTGTAAAAATACATATTTAAAGTATTCTTAAATGCAAAAATGTGTTTAATATTATATTTTAAATAACATATTTTAAAATGTGAAAAAATATAATTATGTATTTAGGCGTTAGACATGTGTATATGTAAAATAAGAAAAACTTACAATCATAATAAAAGTATTTTTATTTTATTTGGAGAGGGAGAAAGTCCCCATTTTACTGTTGCACCGACCCTCTCTCTTTTCTTTTCTCCCCTGCTCCTTTCCTCTTTACTTTTTCTGTGTCCTCAAAACCCACTGCTCGACCTTCTCTCGGTGGTTCTCATCTCTATCAAAGCATTCCAAGGTGAAGCAAGTCGCCTTTGTCGCCGTCAACAACCACCGCAAAACCTACGCATCAAAGACTCTGGCTTGAACTCTGAAAATCCACAGATCTGACTGCAAATCCAGGTTTGAACAAATCTTTGAAATTGTACGTTAATGGGTTTTTAATGTCTCCATAATCTTCTTTTCCTTCTGCACATAACATTTTAATTGATAAATATTATTATAAGATGGGTTTGTGAAACTTGTGAAGGTTTCTTTAAATCTGAAAAATGCACTTGCCCGGATGGGTCTTTTACAATGCCCTTCATTAGCTCTAACTGTGCTGCCAAATCTGATTGTCTAGAGGCAACTACTACCCACAACAATATTATCATCAGATTACCTGCATTCTTTGATTACACAAAGACCCAGCTCCCAAAACTTCAAAAAGAGAAAAACAAGGTATTGAAGGAAAATGAAAGATCGGAATGATACATAATCAATACCAGCAACATAATGAGTAAATAGAGGAATAAATATGAGAGAGTCCAATCTCATGTGAAAGAGGAGTTTGAGGCGTTAGAGGGAATCTAGACCTGAATGGTAGGAGACACAGAGAAAAGAACTCTTGGGCGCATGAGAGAGAGAAGAAGAAGTTCTGTTAAGTGCGGTCTGATTGGTTCCAAATCATTTTTTTGGCTAAACATTGGTTCCAAATCATTTGTCTCACTTCCTATACTCCATTTAATACTTTACAAATAAAAACTTGCCCACATATCTATCTACTTAATTAATCCTAATTTTATGGCTTTATTATTTAATTACTTAAATTAAATAAATAAAGAAAATAAGAAAAAACCCAAAAGTCAACACATTCCACCACCTACACCACCAACATTGTTCGCCGGAGCCATCAACACCTTCAGTCACAGCCATCCATCGGAACCGGAAAGTTTTGGTCGTGATTTTCCTCATAAAAAAGAGCACCTCAAATATAGGGTTTGATATGACAAGTTTTTAATTCTCAGGAACCAAAGGTCGAAAAGATATAACGTGATACGATTAGAAAGACAAAATAAAAATAAAAATAAAAGTAGTTTTATTTGAAAACTATAATAGATTTTACATCACCCACCCACCCTCCCACTTTTAAATGACTGAATCAACCATAATGTTTAGTTCCTGAGAAAGCCGAGAAATGGAATGACAGAATATTGGTTTTTTTTATTTTCTTTATTTATTTAATTTAGGTAACTGAAATAAAGAAGCCACAAAATTAGGATTTAATTAAGTAGATAGACATTTGGCAAGTTTATTGTGGAGTATTGTGTGGAGTAGAGAAAGGGAGACAGAAAATTTGGACTCGTCTTATTGGGGTTTACGGTCTTTAACATATTTATAAAAATGTCATGAATAATGTTAATTGAAAGTAAAACCGGCAAGAAAAGTTTTCTAAATTTAGGGCATGTTTGATAAGTTGTATAAACAATAAAAACTGTTGTTTAATCACCACAATATATATTTTTTTACCTACTTATATTTTTATAAAACTTAAAACAACGTTATTAAAAAATTTCTTACCAAACAGGCTCTTAATGTTCAAAACACCCTAGAATGAGAAAGTCTTATAAAAAATCCCTTATCATAAGCATTATTTTTTTAACTCATAATTTTCAATATTTAAGGGGTGTTTGGTATCTGCATTTGAAAACTGAAAATTGTTATTTGAAAATATATGTGAAAAATATATGTGGATAAAAAAATATATAGAAATACATGTAATGATTATTTAAAAATTAAAAATTATTATTTGAAAATATACGTAACAAATACATATGAGTAAAAAAAATGTATAGAAATACATGTAATGTTATTTAAAAATTGAAAATACTATTGGAAAATATTTACCAAACACTCTTTAAAACGTTAAAAACGATTATTTAGACTTTTCACCAGAGAGGTTGAATATTCTCTTTCTTTTTGTTTCTTTGTTGTTTTGTTTCCCGGCCGGCTGTGTAATAATAAGCGGGCCCAGCATGATAGAGAGCATCCAATTCCAATCCCAATTTATGTTTGATGTGGTTAGAGCTACAATAGGTTGTACGGGTCAAAATAAATTGCAAGAGGAGGAAGAAATAAAGAAGGGACAAAGAGCCAAAAGATGCGCACAGGACAAAGAAGCAGTGAGGCAGAACAGTGTCTGAACTGAACTGTGGAGAGAGAGAGAGAGAGAGAGAGAGAGAGAAACCATTTCAGTCAAAAGATGCGCACACACAAAGTTTGAATTTTGAAGAGAAAGAGAGTAAAGATGGAAAGGAAAGAAAAAGGTGGTGGGGAGAGTGAGAGAGAAGAGAAAAAAAAGCAAGGATTAATGGTGAAAAAGTTGAAACAAGGTATGTTGTTGGTGGGGAAAAGAGGAGGGCCTTGTACTCCACCACCTACATGGAGACTTGAGCTTGATAACACCCCACCTTTCCCAACAACGCAACATATCCACATCAATCTCTGCTAGAAAGCTCTGTGCTAACCTCTGGGAGATTCAGCCCCACCACCACTACCCCGTTGCTAAAATGAGCAAGAATGGTGCTAGGCTTCGCCGCCACAAACGCAGGGAAAACAAGAGGTTTCAGATTTCCAAACACTTGGTTGACCCTCCTAGTACCCGGGGACCTAACCAGGTACCACTTTTACCTTTGTGGTCTCTGTAAGTTAACTTCTCATGTGTTCTTGTTGATGTTTTGCCCGGGCAAGGCTAGGATTCCACTAGTTTGGTTGTTTGAGTGCTAAATTTAGCTATGATCTTCTTGGCTCCGTGAATTGATCACATATTTAAATTTAGCACAAGTTTTATTTTCAATTTTTGGTTCATTACCATATACTTTATAATTTCACTTGTTCATTTGGGGAATTCAGTTCCAACTTTCCAACTGAATGGTTTCTACTTTGGATTCATGACTTTTTGTTAGCATTTTCCCAAGCATGACTTTTCTTGGGCACGTCTTGATGGATCCGTTTCATTGAAAATAGGAGGATTTTAATACATGGTTTCTAGTTGTTCAGACTAGTAACAATTCCTCAATTTAAGTTTATAATCCAATCTGTAACAATTCCTCATGCCCTCTACTTTTTTTTTTTTTGGGGGGGTGGGGAGCATGCCTTTTCTCAACCATGGTGGAGTGAGCATGCTTTTACTCAACCATGGGAGCCACTAACAATATTCGCAGTGACCACTTGTCCCGTTGAAACCATCAGCTAATACCACTTGTTGGCATTTTTCAGGTTGTGAGAGCTTCATATAACATCTTAGGACACTACTTAACCCAAAAACTTAAGTTAATGAGTTTGAGCCCAACAATGTTATCTTAATTAATACTCTTACAATTATTATATGATCTAGGAATTTACTGCTTAAATAACCATATACGACTCACACATGAATATTCCAACATATTTTTTCCATGTTTTCTCTTACTCTTTGTTAAAAAAGTATATTTTCAATCCAAATAGTAATTTTTGACATATGTTTTATTGCAGCCAGAAAGTAAAAGTAGCTTGAGGAGGCATGTTGCAGCATCACTTATACAACACCCTCAATCTGTTGACAGGAATGATAGTGCTCTACAGCCCATATCTCCCTCAAGTTATAGTAGCTCATTCGAGGTAAGAATTATACTCACCCTCCCCCCCTACCCCCCACCGCCCCCCCCCCCCCCCCCCCCCAAAAAAAAAAAAAAAAAAACAAAAACGGTTTCTCTGTTATTGGACTTTTCTTCATTTCTCTCTCTCTCTCTCTAGCCTGTGAGTTTTTGTAATATTCTCAGATCAACAATTTGCTAAATTACAATATAGAATAAATGTATTTGATTCATAAACTGTGCCTGTATTCATTTGGAGCACAAAATGGCTGTTTATCGGAAACATTTTAATTACAAGAGTGATTAATGATTATGTTGCAACTTGTCCACTGTATATTCCGAAGTTGGTATATCATATCTTCTCTCTCTCTCTCTCTCTCTCTCTCTCTCTCTCTATATATATATATATAACTCATATGTTAGTTATATATCGAACATTTGACCTTTGGATTTTATGTGAGTGTCAATTTAGTCCTGCATTGTCAATGTGAACAACTAACAGCTTGGACATTATGTTTGTGACAATAGAGCATTCTATTAAATTAAATGTTAATGGAGTTAATCACATTACATGTGTGATTTTATTGATTTTTCATGCATTCCAGCCCCCCTCCTCCCCTACTCTCTTAACATTAAAAACGAAAGAACATGACACATACAGATTAACCAAATTTGCCCGATGAAGAGGCAATAAAAAAAAGCTGCATAAATATATATATTATATATGATCTACAGAAAATGGCCTAGTCCAACCAATCTTACTTGATGTTGACTAAATCACTAAAGTAAAACATCCTGCCAAATGAACCACATACTACAAAAGAAAGAAAAACAAAAAACAAAGATTATGAAAGAAAGGATGCCATTTTTGGTTATTAATTTTACAAAAACAATGCCAATGAAGAGGGACTAAATTGGCACACAAAAAAAAATGTCCACGGTTTAATTGTTCAAATAAAAAATGCAAAACTAAATTGGCACTCATATGAAAATTAAAGGGTGGTTTTTTTTTTTTTTTAAAACCCTTTTTTTTTCCTCACATACAGTCGTTATTATAATATTGTTCAAAAGGGAGGCCTTTCTAAAAAATCCTTATACAATATCCTATCAGATTTAGAATTTTTACGTTAAATTTCAGAATGTGCTTACTTGTGAGTTCTCTTTTCTAATTACATCAACAGTTGTATTAATCCTTGCCTGTCATGCTTGTAAATTATGCCAAAGACCCTATTTTTATGATTTCTATAAAGGCAGATACTTGCTGATGAGCATCATGACTGGCATACAGTAGTTGGTTAATTAATCATGAAATGGTGACGAGATGTAGTCATATTAGTTGATGATTTGTTAACTTCCTTGTGGAATTGCAGTTACTATGGGCAGAACTAGAATTTTGAGAATTGTTTTTTTTTTGGGGTGGGGGGGTGTGCAAAAATAATAGTAAACATAAAAATTGAACCAATTTAGAAGTGTCATACAAGAAATAGGAAGAATTTAGGAGGCCAACTTCATATCTTTTGAAAACTTTAAGTAAATTTA
The DNA here is from genome assembly GCA_035136125.1 of Quercus rubra. NCBI lineage: Eukaryota > Viridiplantae > Streptophyta > Magnoliopsida > Fagales > Fagaceae > Quercus > Quercus rubra. The sequence goes on from CM068733.1 coordinate 42,862,774, forward strand.
GGGGTAAAAATATAATATTAAGGAAGTTGGGGGGGGGAACCATATTTTTTTGAAAACTTAAAGTAAATTTGGAGGTAAAAAACTAATATTTGAGAAGTTTGTGGGGGCCATGGCCCCCCCAAGCTTCAATGTGGTTCTGCCCCTGTGCTGCAAGAATGCCATATATCCTACTATACTTATCATAATAGATTCATTAAGTTCACTACTCATATTCCTCCTCTTTATATCCTTCTCAAAATAGTCCATCGACTATTTCACTCTATTTTATGTTGGTGTGCTGAATTTGGAGACCCTTTGCTTTCACAGGTGGTACCTTATAACCCTGTTGTCACTCCCACAAAATCTTTGGACTTCAACGGTAGAATGGGTGAGTCAAGTTATAGCCTTAAAACATCCACAGAATTACTCAAGGTAATCAATCGGATTTGGAGTCTTGAAGAACAGCATGCGTCCAATATATCATTGGTGAAAGCACTGAAAATGAAACTGTATCTTTCTCAAGCTAGAATTAAAGAATTGCTGGAAGAGAAGCATTTGGAAAGGCATGAAATGGATGACTTGATGATGCAAGTTACAGAGGATAAAAATTGTTAGGAGAATAAGGTGCAAGATCGAATCCAAGCTGCAGTAGAATCAATCAGGGATGAGCTAGAAGATGAGAGGAAGTTAAGAAAACATTCAGAAAGCCTGCACCGGAAACTAGCTCAAGAACTTTCTGAACTGAATTCTTCTTTTTATAATGCTTTGAGAGAGCTTGAAAGAGAGAGAAAAGCACGAATTCTGTTGGAAAACTTGTGTGATGAGTTTGCAAAAGGAATAAGAGAATATGAACAAGAAGTACGGTCCCTGAAGCACAAAACTGTGAAGGGTAGTGTTGGTAGGGAAAACCCTGACAGGTTAATTCTCCATATTTCAGAAGCATGGCTTGATGAACGGATGCAAAATGAAGCTAGCAGAAGCTCAAAATGATCTTGCAGAAAAGAAAACAATTGTGGACAAGATAGGGTTTGACATAGAAACCTTTCTTCAAGCTAAACGGTCTATTAAATCAAGGAAAAATGGGAACTTCTCCCTAGTGGAGCTAAAGAAAATTTGCTCACGTAAACCTTCATTTGAGTCCTTTCCTTTGAATGAGCCAGTTAGTGCAACTAAAAATGCAGCTGATGAAGGAGATTCCCCAACTGATAGTGATTCACATTGCTTTAAACCAAACAAGGAAACTGATGGAAAACAAAGCAAAGGTAGCTGTAAACGAAACAGTGATAATGCTGCAGAAAGCCATCAGAATAAAATAGTGAAATCAAATTCCATAAGAAAAAATTTTGGATTATGGGAAATTGATGAAGTCTGTAACCCATCCAGTTTGCAAGGGCAGTTCAACAAACATATGGCAAAGGCCATGCCATGTAATGGAAACAACGAGTTTCCTGGGAGGCAACAGGGTGAAATGTGTGGAGAAAAGCAAGATGTAATAAACTATACTGAGAAATTTGGAATGTGTGAAGCTACCGAAGGTCTACATGAAAGACATGGCAAACGGGTTGGGGCCTGTGGATTGAACACAGGACATATGCCTGATAACTTGATTAGAAGTCATTCTTTGCCATTGGAGGATGACAAGATTCATCCCCAGAGTAATTGCAAGGAAGATTCTTGCGTTCGATCCATGTTAACAGGTAATGCTAATCCAGTGCAACAGTGGATGTCAAAATTAACAACCCCAGATGTTGAAAATTCAGAATCTACTTTAAGATGGCCTCGGGGCTTGAAGGAAAATACATTGTTGGCAAAACTACTTGAAGCAAGGTTAGAGGCACAGCTTTCTCGGTCAAAAGCTTCCAAAATTTCCTTTTAAATTCAAGGAAACCATAGATTTTCCTGTAGAATGAAGCTTCTGAGTATTAGTAACGAAATGTCTCTGAAAAAAAAGGTGGCATAATTTTTTTTGTTTCTTTATCTTGTTATAATAGAGTAAATTTTGTACAAGAAAATTGAATTATTCTGTAATTCACTTGCTTAGATCAACTGGGAACATTCAAGATAACTATTTTTTTTTTTTTTTAGAAACAAGATAACTACTTCTTAGAGTGGACTTCACTTGTCTTTGCTGTTTGTAATATCTATAAATTCTCTAACCACGTGTCACTTAAGAAAGTAATAGAAAATATGATTTCAGTGGTAAAGAATACATGTAGTTGATCCTGGCTAGTTTGTTGAGGACTCATAATCAATTCCAAAATTTTGAGACTAAGGTATGGTAGTTTTTGTTTGTTATTGTTTCTCAAGTGTGTGATCAAACCCATCTTTGTTGCAACGATATGTGTATGGTGATGAGAATCAACAAGCATTAAAGGATCTATTGTATATTTCAGTTGGGCCTATTACTAGAGCAAGATCTAAGAAGATCAAAGAAGCACTTAATGAGCTGATTCAAGAGATTTGGGTTAATTCTAACACAAGACATTCCAAACTTGGCCCAAAGGAAGATGAATGTGTAATAAATTTAATTCAAGCTATTAAGGGTTGATCTGGCTTAATTGAGCGTGATTTATGGTGTGGATTAATGGCTGATTGACTTTCAAGTTCCATACCAATTAATAGATATTTTTCCGATTTTGGAATTGTTAATTTCAGACCAAATCCACCTTAATTTTAGGCTATTATTATTTAGGACATTTTTTAGCTATTTTCCTATTTTGGAACTGCTAATTTAAAACCAAATCAACTTTAATTTAGGCTTTTATTATTTATTATGTTTTTTATATTTTCCTATTTTCAGTCATATCTTATAAATAACATGCACTCATTGTAATGGAGGATTATTGAATAAAAATCAGAAAAAACATGAGGTTTTGCTTCTTCTCTTGGTTCTTCAAGAATTGTGAATTTATCAGGGATTCTTTCTTGTGGCGTTTAAATTTTATACTTTCGATTCATAATTCAGTTATAATCTTTAGGTCGGGGTCTATTACTTATACATTTGATTCGCGTTTCATTTATAAACGTTGGGTTGGGGTTTCTATCAAAATCTGAATTTTAGCTTTCTTGGGCAAGTATTCTAATATTATTTGTTGGGTCTCAAAGCATATCGATTGAGGTTCGCATCATTTAGTATCAAAGTACAGGTTCTAAAATTAGTTTTACTATCTCGTTATCTTTTGTTTCATGTATCATCCTATCTTGTTCCTTTTGTATTCTTTATTCTTATTTTGTGACGTGCACCAAGTCAAAATTATGCACCAAGTTCAAAACAAAAACAAAAAAGATGTCAGAAAAGAAAAGAAAAAAAAAAAAATTGCTTGTAGTTTTAGTTCTCTCAAATCAAAATATTGTTTTCTTTTGTCCTCTTCCTTTGATTCATTGTTTCTGTAATATTTTCTTGCTGTCGGTATTGGTTCAAATACTATAAGTTGAATTTCTTGATCAAGTTTATTAATTTAATGAAGAACTGAAAAAGGGTAGCTACGAGTGAAAAAAGGCAAGAGAGTGTAAGTCTAATATCGGGAAAAAGATCAATTTAAGAATGAAACACAAGTGTGAGTGACATAATTTGAGTGCAAACACGTGAAGGAGTATTGTGAGAAATTATTTCTAACATTTCTCTATAGTTTCAAAAAGTATGTCTTCTAGAGGCAAAGCATCAAATAGAAAATGAGGGGAGGAGTCATCCTTAATGTTGCAGGCTATGCAATAATAATTTGAATGCATGAACATGGTGTTTAATGAGATTTGGGATCAAATGGATAGACAAGACGCTATTATTGCTACTTTGCATGAGGAGCGTCCCCAAAGAGTCCTTAATGTTAGAAGGCAAGCAAGGTGTGCACGCGTGGATAATTCTAATGACAACCACGAGGATGAGTTCAAAAATGAAGAGGATCAAGTTTCATTGAACAATAAGGGCAGGTTTGTGCCAAGGGGAGAAAGGCGTGGTAGAGGTTTCCGAAGAGATCCGAGATGGCAAGATGGGATTGATAGAACCTAGGAAACATCAAAATGAAGATACCATCATTCCAAGGGAAAAATAATCCTAAAGCATACTTGGAATGGGAGATGAAGGTGGAGTTGAAAAAGGTAAAACTCGCTATCATTGAGTTTACTGACTATGCTATTATATGGTGGGATCAACTTGTGATGAACAGAAGGAGAAACCATGAGAGGCTTATTGAGACGTGGAAGGAAATGAAGGCTACCACAATGAGGCGATTTATCCCTAGTCACTACTATAGGGATTTGTATTAGAAATTACAGAGTCTTACTCAAGGCTATGGGAATGTGGATGACTACCACAAGGAGATTGAGATTGCTATGATTTAGGCTAATGTAGAAAAGGATAGAGAACCTACCATGGCTAGGTTTTTGAATGGGCTGAATCAAGACATTGCCAACGTGGTTGAGTTGCAACACTATGTGGAGTTGGAGGACATGGTGCATATGGCAATAGAGGTGGAACGACAACTTAAAAAGGAAAAGAACTCAATCATTTCAAAATTTGGGGCTCTTCTGCTACATGGAGGTCGAATGGGAGTAAAGATGAAGGAGTTGTTTTTAAGTCCAAAACCAAACCACCAAAAAGGAGAGACGAAGTTCCCAGTATCAATAGAGGTAAAAACGAATCCCAAACTCATAATCGTGATATTAAGTGTTTTTGTTGTTTAGGAGTACGTCATATAGCTTCTTCACAATACCCAAATAAGAGGACCATGATCACACATGTTGATGGAGAGGTGGAAACTAAAAGGGAGAGTGATGATGACCAGATGCCATCACCTGAGAATACTTGTGACGATGATGTGGAGTATCTAGTGGAGGGTGAGTCACTTGTGACTAGGTGTGCTTTAAGTGCCAAGGTCAAAAAAGATGACATAAAATAGCAAAGGGAGAACATTTTTCATACTAGATGCCACATCAGAACATTTTTCATACTAGATGGGGGGAGTTGTACTAATTGTTGGAAAAATACATGTCTGTATTGCATACAAAACATACGCAGTGAAAAATTAACGGATCTACTTCATTCGTAATTGATAACATGTACTATGTAAATTTCAGAATATAAGAATAAGAGAGTGTACCTTGGTGTAGTGAAATTCAAAACAAAATATTAGAAGTACTCGGAAACACTTTTAATCTTCACTCTAATTCCACTTATGCCCAAAAAGTGTGGTCTTTCAATCAGTTTCTATGAATATGTTCAAGGAAGAATTAGAGAATGTCCAAAACTCACATACAAATCATTTCATTCTCTTACAAAATTCTATATGTTTCTCTCTTTATAACTGATTATTTAATTGGACTAGCCTCTTAGACCATTCCAATTGAGCTTTAGTATGTGGCTTGGAGTGGGACCAAAAGAGAACAAATAAGACACTAGCTCCAATGGCCCTTAGGCTTTTCTGTCAACTCTTGACAAGTCCAAAGTTAACCATTAATTATATTTAATACCACTATATAAATATAATTGCATTCTATACCTTATTAATAGATTATATCCCAAGACTTTATTGTACATGCAACCCCTTCATAAAATATTCATAGTAATACAAAGTCATAAATGTAGACTGCCACTTTGAAGATTACTACATCTTAATCATTGAATACCTCGTTTAATCCTTTAAGTTATTCATTATATATTTATGAAATCCAATTTCATAAATATATACTTTAGTAACTCCTTACTAAAGTGGTTAGTCCTAACACTCTGAATAACCGAACTCATTAAACTTATCTCAAGAGAATATTTTATATCTCCGTTAAAAGATTATGAATTCCATCTTGAGAATATATATTCCATCAACACTAAATGTGGCTATCCAATATACTGAGGTTTTGATCGTTATTTTAGATCTTACTCCTGATATATCAAAGCAACCTACACTTCATGATCAGGTCCATTATTCTCTCAAGATTAAGAGTTGATGTAAATAGAAGTCGTGAGATTTATTATTCATTTAACAGTTGTTAGGAGAATAATAAATCTCACAGAGCTCTAGTTCAATATGTCTTAACTCTTAAAACATATCAACATACCAACTAGAAGTCTCCACTTCCATGATCAAGACAAATCATCCTAGTTGATATGTTATAGTCTTTGTAGATGAAATGCTCAATTTCATCACCGACTACGAACTAAAATTTTAATTTACAAAGAACTTGTGACTTATATTTTCTGTGACTAAATCACATAAATCACATACTATGCATTTCATGGACAATATGACAACGTCCAAATATTCATATTATCATTATTTTAGATAATAATAAAACAACTTTATTAATTACAACATAAAGTCATACATAATGTGATACATAGCATCATATAATAGGATTTAAGGGTATTAATCCTAACACTAATGTGGCTAACACCACTTTAGTTGAAAAATTAAAGTGGTGCTAGCCACATTAGTGTGATATTATTCTAATGCATGCGGGTCACATATTATTGGGTAAGCCATGGCTGTTTGACAGGAAGGTCAATCATGACAGGTTCAAGAATAGGCATTCTTTTGTAAAAGACAATAAAACCATTATTCTTGTATCGTTGACTCCAAGACAAGTGTATGAAGATCAAATAAAATTGAAAAGAGAGAATGAGTTGAAAAACAATTGTGAGATTGAGAGTTCAAAAAAAGATGATGAGAAAGAGAGTGAAAGGAAAAAAGAGAGTGAAAAAAAAAAATAGAAAGTGAAAAAAAAAATGAGAGAAAAACAGAAAAGCAAGCGAGTTTTTATGCTAAGGCGAGTGATGTCAAGAGTGTTTTTTATACAAACCAACCTATATTTGTACTCTTGTACAAAGAGACATGTTTTAATACTAACGAACTTAACAAATCTTTACCTAGTGTTGTTATCTCTTTGTTACAGGAATATGAGAACATGTTTCCTAATGATGTGCCTAATGAATTGCCACCTATTAGAAGAATAGAGCATCAAATTGATTTTGTGCCAGGTGCGACAATTCCTAACCGGCCAGCCTATAGGAGTAATTTGGAGGAGACAAAGGAACTTCAAAGGCAAGTTAAGGAGTTACTGACCAAAGGACACGTGAGAGAGAGCATGAGTCCGTGCGTGGTGCCGGTGCTACTTGTGCCTAAGAATGATGGAACTTGGAGAATGTGTATTGATTGTAGAGCTATCAACAACATTACGATAAAGTATAGACATCACATCCCATTCCTAGAAGCTGCTAATTTCAGACCAAATCAACTTTAATTTAGGCTTTTGTTATTTAGTATGTTTTTTATATTTTCCTATTTTCAGTCATGTCTTATAAATAGCATGCATTCATTGTAATGGAGGATTTTTGAATAAAAATCAGGAGAAAAAAAAAGTGAGGTTTTGCTTCTTCTCTTGGTTCTTCAAGAACTGCGAACTTATTAGGGATTCTTTCTTGTAGCATTCAAATTTTATACCTTCAGCAAATATTCCAATATTATTTGTTAGGTCTCAAAGCGTGACGATTGAAATTCGCATCATATGGTCTATGATTGATAAAATTTAAGCCAACTTGCACGAAAGGACCTATTTTCATGATGTTTTTTGAAGATGATCATGGACCTCTCTCTCTCTCTCTCTCTCTCTCTCTCTCTCTCTCTCTCTCTCTCTCTCTCTCTCTCTCTCTCTGCCTTCATATCTCACATAATCATCATAGTCCATACCTAAGACCCTGTACATGGTAGTTAGGTTTCAAGGAGTGTTTAAAAGGCACTAGTTTTAAGCTGATGGACTATACGTACATTTGGTTTCCACTTTTGTGTCAACAGTGGGTTGATAAGTTGCCATTGGCAAGCTTAAAGGAAAATGGAAAACAATAATGCAAAGAGCACAAGATTTTTACCTGGAGTCTTTGCCAGAGTAGGATCAGATATGCCGATTCAACTGAGAACTGGACACTTAACCAATTCGCCAAAAAACATAAAAACTGGTGGTTCAAACGTAAGGACAAGACTTAGGTACAAAACTTAGGTGTTGTTTCTTAAGTTTCCCTCTTAAGATTCAGGCATGTGGATTTTTTCTCATGGGATAGAAATTTATTTTTTAGTTAAATAACTACATGGCAGAATCTTAAGAGAGAAACTTAAGGAACATCACCTAAGGTACTATACCTAAATTTTGTCCCAAACATAAAATCTGTTGGTTCAACCGATGAAAACAAGGAACCAGACTCTTCTAGTTGTTTGACCGTTTCAGTTTTTAAAACCATGCACTATATTACTCAAGAAGAAAAAAAAATAGATAAAGGTAGGACCAATATAATGTGCACAGTAAGCTGTTGGAGTGAGGATATGTTGTGCTCTCACTCTGAATTTTGTTTATGGGGATTAAACCCTTTCCTATTTATAGGCGAAGGGAGGCCCCTCTAAATGTGTAAGACTCATTGGATGTAAATACAATACAAAAGTTGTTGCAAATCCCATTTACCATCACGCCATTATCTGCCAAATAGTGGTCCATGGCTGACAATTTTAGGGGTTAGTGGAGCATTATGTAGTGCCAATTGCCAAAGGCTTCCTAACTTATTATTTGTATTACAGTATTAGGTACAATCTTTGAAAGGAAAATTATATTAAACCCATCTATGGTTTGGTGGCCCATTTTCACTTTACCTAAACATAGTTTAAAACTTAACAATTTGCCCACCTATATTTAGCTCCATTTAGTCTCTGTTACCCACCTCTGTTAAAAACATGGGTAAAAAAATATTTTTGTTTATATTTTATATCTCTCTCCTCCAAAAACATAAAAATAACAAAAATATACAAAGAACACAAGATCAAATAGGGAATTTTGTAAAGAAACTTAATAGATAGAGCTGGGTATCAATTTTCATTTGCTTCCTCCTCTCTCTCAAACTCTCATTGTCTCTCAAGCTCCCATCCCATACTCTCTCTCTCTCTCTCTCTCTCTCTCTCTCTCTCTCTCTCTCTCACACGCACACAAACACAAATCTCTAATTTTATTCTCTTATCTCATCTCTCTCTCTATGGCGTTGAGGAGACCAATCTAGCACCACAATGAAAACCTAACTAACTTAGCCTTGAGGTGGCCAATCAAATGATAACCCAGCAGTTATCAAAATAAAAAAAATAAAAAATAAAAAATGATAACCCAGCAACACCTAGAGTTAAGGACATCGATCCAACTATGCCACTTTGTGGGTTTTTTTTTTTTTTTTTTTTTTACTTTGGGTTGTGGGTTTGATCTGATTTTGGTTTGCTAGTGATGGTTGATTTGATTTTGGTGGTGTTGTGGCTTATGACTTGCGGTGGTTGTAGATTATGGGGTGTTCGGTGGTGGTGGAGGGTTTTGATGGTGGTTGCATTGGTTGTAGGTATCGAGATTTGACTGCTCATTTTAGGGTTTTAGGGCTATTTTGGTTATTTAAGAGGTTTTAGTGAGGGGGGGGGGGTTTATGTTTTGTGGTTTTGGGGGTATTTTTGGCAATTTTGGTGATTTGAGGGGTATATTGGCCATTCTAGTGATTTCAAGCGTATTTTTGTAAAATTTTTTTTTTTTGAGGTTTTAGGATTTTTTTTTTTTTTTTGACCATTTTAGAGGTTAAAGAGTATTTTGGTCATTTTAAATATTTTAATATATTTTGGAAATTTTATAGATTTCAAATGAATACTGGTCATTTTAGAGGTTTGGGTATTTTTTTTTAGGTCATTTTATAGGTTTTTGGTTATTTTGGCTAGTTTAGAGGTTTCGTGGGCATTTTTGGTCATTTGAGGTTTTAGGGATATTTTGTTCATTTTTTATATTTTGGGGTATTTTGATTGGTTTCAAGTTTTTTCGTCATTCTAGAGGATTTTACAGCATTTTGGTCATTTTAGCAATGTTGAGGTGAGTTTTTTAATCATTTTAGATGTTTGGGGCATTTTGGTTATTTATAAGTTATCAAGATTTGACAGTTCATTCCGTCCATTTAAGGGGTGTTTTAGTTATTTTAGAAGTTTCGGGGCTATTTCAGTCATTTTAGAGATTTTGGGGCTATTTGGTCAATTAAGAGGTTTCGGGTTGGTTTTTTTTTTTTTTTGGGTGGTTTTGGGGTTATTTTGGGGGCATATTGGCTATTCTAGTGATTTCAAGGGTATTTTTGTCAAAATTTCCTAGACTAAAAAAAAAAAATTTATTTTACATGTGAGAATTACCAAAACATCAAAAAACCTTTAAATACTCCAAAACCTTTAAAATGACCAAAATACTGTTAGAACTTTCAAAATAACTAAAATGCATCCCGAATGTCCAAAATATCCCAAAAACCTAAAAAATAACCAAAACCTACAAAAGAACAACAATACCACCCCCCCCCCCCCCAAAAAAAACTTTCAAAATGACCAAAATACCATTAAAACCTCAAAATCAAGCAAAATACCCTTGAAACCTCTAAAATGACCAAAATACCCCTAAACCTTAGCCAAAATAGACTCAAAATCTCTGAAATGAACAAAATACTATTGAAACCTTAAAAATGACGAAAATAACCCGAAAACCTCTAAAATGACAAAAATAACCCAAAAACCTAATAAATTACTAAAATAACCATGAAACCTATAAAATGACCAAAATTTCCCAAAACATCTAAAATGATCAAAAATACCTTGATACCTCTCAAATGATGAAAAATACCATAAAACTTGAAAAATGACAACAACAACAACAACAACAAAAATCAAAACGACTAAAATGACCAAAATACTTTCAAAACCACTAAAATGACCAAAATACACCAAAACTTCTAAAATGACGAAAAATACTATGAAACCACTAGAATGACCAAAATACCTCAGAAATGACCAAAATACCTCTAAAATGACAAAAATAATCCTGAAACCACTATAATAACAAAAATACCCTTGAAATCACTAGAATGATTACAATTAACACCCCCCCCCCCCCCCCCCCACACGCACGCAGGCGCGAGAAACCGTTAAAATGAACAAAATGCCTCAAAACTTCAAAACAACCAAAAATACATCGAAACCACTTGAATGACCAAATTATCCTGAAACCTCTCAAATGACCAAAAATACCTCGCTAAAATGATAAAAATAAAAACCCCATACTTGTAAAATGATTAAAATGCCCCCAAAATCGTAAAAATGACCAAAATGACATCAAATCCTCTAGAATGAGCACGAAAACCTGAAACTCCTAAAATGACCAAAATATCCCAAATCCATTTAAATCACTAAATACCTTGAAACTTTTAAACGGGCCTAAATACTTGAAAACTTCAAAATAACCAAAATTTTCGGGTTATATTGTGTCATTAGGTGGTTTCAGGTGTATTGTGGTCATCTTTTTGGTTTTAGGTTTTTTTTTTTTTTTTTCTTTGACCATTTTAAATATTTTAATATTTTTTTAGTCATTTTACAGATTTCAAGGGAATACTAGTCATTTTAGAGGTTTGGGTTTTTTTTTTGGGGGTCATTTTATAGGTTTTTACGTGTTTTGGCCAATTTAGATGTTTCGTGGGTATTTTTGGTCATTTGAGGCTTCAGGGTATTTTGTTCATTTTTTAGATTTTGGGAGTATTTTGGTCGGTTTAAGTTGTTTTGCTCATTCTAGAGCATTTTGCTCATTTTTAGCAATGTCGAGGTGTATTTTTTTAATCATTTCAGATGTTTGGGGCATTTTGGTCATTTACGAGATATCGAGATTTGATTGCTCATTCTAGCTGTTTCAGGGTTATTTTGGTCATTTTAGACGTTTTGGGGTTATTTTAATCATTTTAGAGATTTTAAGGCTATTTTGGTCCATTAAGAGGTTTCGAGGATTTTTTTTTGGACATTTTGTGGTTTTATGGGTATTTTGGGAGTATAATGGCCATTCTAGTGATTTTAATGGTATTTTTTTGTCAAAAAAAAATTATTTTACTCAAGAGAATTACCAAAATATCCAAAAAACTTTAAATACACCAACACTTCAAAAATGACCCCCTTAGAACTGCCAAAATGACTAAAATGCACTACGAATGTCTAAAATATCCCAAAAACCTAGAAATGACCAAATCGCACCCAAAACCAACCCCGAAAACTTTTAAAATTACCAAAATCCAATTGAAATCTGAAAAATAAGAAAAATACCTTCAAAACCTCTGAAAATGACCAAAATACCCCTAAACTAAGCCAAAATACATTCGAAATCTCTCAAATAAACAAAATACCCTTGATACCTTAAAAATGACCAAAATACCCCAAATTATCTAAAATGATGAAAATACACCCAAAAACCTAATAAATTACTTAAATAACCCTGAAACCTCTCAAACGAACAAAATACCACTAAACCTATAGAATGACCAAAATTCCCTAAAACATCTAAAATGACCAGAAATATATTAATACCTCTAAAATGATGAAAAATACTCTAAAACCTAAAAAATGACCCAAAAAATTCTCAAAACCACTAAAATAACCAAAATACTTTTGAAACCACTAAATAACGGAAATAACCTGTAACCTCTCAAATGACCAAAAATACCATGAAAACTGTAAAAAAAAAAGACCAAAAATACACCCAAATACTCTAAAGGACAAAAATAGCCCAAAACATGTAAAAGGATTAAAATAATACCCCCACAATCACAAAATGACTAAAATGCCCTCAATTCCTCTAGAATGAGCAAAAAAAAACCCTGAAACATCTAAAATGACCAAAAATAGTGCGAAATTTATAATATGATAAAAAAAAATACTTGTAAACTAATTAAAATAGCCCCTAAATCGGAAAAAATGACCAAAATTACATCAAATCCTCAATAATGAACATGAAAACCTGAAACCTCTAAAATGACCAAAATATCCCAAAACCACCTAAATGACTAAATACCTTGAAAAATTTAAATGGAACTAAAATACTCGAAACTTCAAAATAACCAAAATTATTGGGTTATATTGTTTCATTAAGTGGTTTCAGGGGCATTGTGGTCATTTTTTAGGTTTTAGGACTTTTTTTTACCATTTTGGAGATTAAAGAGTGTTTTGGTTGTTTTAAATATTGTGGTCAAGGGAGTACTATTCATTTTAGCGGTTTGGGTTTTTTTTTTTTTTTTTTTTTTTTGTCATTTTGTTGGTTTTTAGGCGTTTTGGCCAGTTTAGATGTTTCGCAGGTACTTTGTTCATTTTTTAGATTTTGGGGGTATTTTGGTAAGTTTCAAGTTGTTTTGCTCATTCTAGAGAATTTTAGAACATTTTGCTCATTTTAGCAATGCCGAGGTGCATTTTTTAATCATTTTAGATGTTTGGGGCATTTTGGTCATTTACGAGGTATCGAATTTTGACTACTCATTCTAGTCGTTTCAGGGTATTTTGGTCATTTAAGAGGTTTTAGGGTTATTTTAGTCATTTTAGAGATCTTGAGGCTGTTTTGGTCCATTAAGAGGTTTCAGGGGTTCTTTTTTTTGAACATTTTGTGCTTTTGGGGGTATTTTGGTAAATTTAGGAGTATATTGGCCATTCTAATGATTTCAAGGGTATTTTTTTTATCCAAAAAAATTTATTTTACTCGAAAGAATTACCAAAAATAATCCTGAAACTACTATAATTACAAAAATACCCTTGAAATCACTAGAATTACTACTGATGCTGCACAGGATCAGTAGGTTGAACGCTCCGGCTTCGGTGGACTACAAGCGGTTGCGGAAGGCCTACAATACGAATACAAAATCAGAAAGGGGGCCGGAGTGAACCAACCAAACACCCTCCGATGGCTAAGTTAGTCTCACAAGGATGAAGTTCTAACTTATTTCAGGAGTTAAGTATTCAAGAGATTTCTTACCATCGTTTTGTTTAGACCAGTCCTTTATATAGGGACATTGGGGCGATTATTTCTTCAATAACTTCCCCAAGGTTCACGGAAGCCAATGAGTTCGAAAATAACTTCCTCAACGGCTAGAAACTGCTAATGGAGATCAACTGCTTGAAGAATTTAGGGCGATAGTTATGGATTTATCAACCGTTCCAACATGTAAGATTTTCTCAAGTGTTGCATGTTCGTCCGTCCATTGTATGGACGATTGAATCGTCCATTTCTCGTCATCGTCCATGGACAACGTCCATGGATGACTTCACTGTAGTCTATAGACAACTTTCACGAACGACCTTATTATCGTCCAAGGAGGACCTCGTCAATTGTATACCATATTCTTGTCCAAGGAAACTTTGTTAGTCTCCTTAGTAATGATTCCTGACATAGTCCGCTATCTTGGTCATGGACGATCCCTATGGACGAACTGGAGACGGAACAATTTTCTCGGTATCCTATCAGTTGCCCCTTTGTTCAAAGGGTCATCCAGGATAAAGACGTAATTTACAGCTCATTCACAAGGGTCTTTGCGAGCTACATGTCGTAAAATCATTGGTTGACCTACTGGGTTCATTTCGTCTTCCAAAGAAATGCCACGCGTCGACTTCTGATTGGCACGCGTCACTTCGCAAACACTGTTGCGTCGATTGCTTTTTCCAACAGCTTCACCACGTGTCATTCGCTGGATGGATGACGTCGTTTCGTTGTCCCACTTCGCCACGTGTCATGCGCTAAATGGGTGACGTCGCTTCGTTGTCCCTACTTCTGGGCCCTATATATACAGGTGTATTCTCTCTCTTGCCCCTCACATCTCAAACAATTTCCTTCCTGCCAACTCATCCAAGATCCTCGTCTAGCTTCCTTCTTAGTTTCCAGGTATTTCTTCTTCCTTCTTAGGTTCTCCTTTTATACTTTCTTCATTAGTTATGTCTTCGTCCAATAGTAGCTTAGAGAGGGAGATAGACGAGTATCAGGACGTGTCTTCTGGGAGTGAGGGTAGCTATGAGAGTAGTGATAGTAGTACAACTAGCAGTGAGTCCTCAGACAAGCATTACTCGTCTGGGGTACCTGGCATTCCTTTAGAGGAGTTCCAGGAATTACAGCGTAGGAAGGCCTCTGCATCTGGGGCTAGTTCGTCTAGACAACCTCCTAACCCCCAAGACAAGGGGGAAGAAGAGGAAATTATATATAGTTGTGCCCCTGAAGTAGCATCCATTCTAGACGCCATTAAGTTAAAAACCCTTGTAGATAGATACCAAATCCCTAGAGAATTTAATCCTCGTCTACCCAAAGAAAGTGAATGTTGTTGTTCTCCTTCTTCTGGGTTGGGAGTGTATAACTCTTATCTTCTAGCTGGTCTTAGGTTTCCTTTGAATTCCTTTTGTAGAGGTCTCCTCCATAGGTTAGGTATTGGACCTAACCAAATTAACCCCAATGGATGGAGGACGGTAGTTGCCATGCAAGTGTTGTGGCGTGAAGCATTGGAAAGGAACTGTCCTATTACCGTGGACGAGCTCCTTTACTGTTATAAGCCTTCTGAGATAAAGAGATCTGCTGGTTTTTATCAGTTCTCGTCCAGAGGCTCTCACTATAGTTTAATTAAGGGCCGTAGCTCGTCTGACAGGCTCTGGAAAACAAATTTTTTTATTATTTCTGGAAACTGGGCTGGGGACCCAGTTGATGTGCATAGAGCCCCCTTCCCACCTTTTACCAATCCTATAGGTCGCCTTCGTCCTGAGGGTATGTTTTCTTCCCAATTTATCTTATCGTTTTTTTTTTTTTTTTTTTTTTTTTAATTTTTATCTTTCAATCGTCTAACTATTCTTTATATTCATGCAGCTGTCATTCGTCCACGCTTGGACAAGTTTCATTTAGACCGTATTAAAAGAGTATGTGCCTTCCCTGGGAGAACCTTCCACGATTTGGTTACTCTCAGTCGTCTAGCAGCTTGGGGGCTTGGTCAATTGCCCACTACAAAGAACCTTAATCACGAGGAAACCACCCGTCGAAGTGAGTATCCTCAATTCATCTTTCCCTTTTTCATCTTTGTTGTTTTGTTTGTATTGTTTTTGTTTGTTTTTTTTAACTTAATTTTCCTTGTTACAGGAATAATTACCATGAGAGAAAATAGGGAGAAAAACATAACAAGTGGGGACGAGGACGCTACAGCTACTCTGGTCATCCAGAAAACTTCCGTCCAGGCTGGGAAGAGAAAAGCCAAGCCTATATCCTCTACTGTGGATCTGGACGACCTTCCAAGTCGTCAAGGTCCTAAGAAACAAAAATCTAAGGCTAACAAGGCTCCTCTTCCCAAGGTGCCTAAATTTGTACCTCCAACGGTGAATTTGAACGAATCTCCAGTAGATGTAGAGTCCGTCCAAACAATCCATCCTGGTCAGAGTGAACCTACCCCACAAACTAAGACTCCTCGTAAGCCTCCTTCGTTAGAGCCATCTGATCGTCCTTCTAACCTGGTGTTGGATGAAAGCTATGCATGGAGAACCTTCAAAGGGATTGTCACTGACAATGAAGTCAACGAATGCTACAACATGTCAGTGAAGGAATTTGAATGCTTTGGTATCCATGACCTTTTCAAGGTAAGTCTTATTTGTCTTGGCGTGTTTTTGAATATGTTTTCAAAATAATGTTTTAACTTGCCTTCGTCTATGCACAGGCTATGTCCAAATTTTACAATGCGACATGCCAGGCCAAGGAGCTTGTTACAGAGGCTAGGACGGCTAAGGAGAAGGCTAAGGAACTGAGCAATGATGTTTTGTTAAAAAATGGGGAGGTCCTCAGGCTGACAGAAGACTTTAATCGTCTGCAAGGGAGTGAGACGAGGCTGAAGAACGAGGTGGAAGAACTCAAGTTTGATAATATAGAGAAAGACTCTCGCATCATCTATCTCGATGGACAAATTTCTGGGTTTGTTTCGTCCTTGGAGAAGGCACGTGAAGAAGCCATAGCGTCCTTCAAGAAGTCTGACGAGTATAAGGGTCGTCTAGACAGTCACTACGCAGTTGGCTATGAAGACTTCCGTGCTGATGCTAAGGAGACATTCCCAGATTTGGACTTTGACTCTTTCAAGCTTCCCCTTGCCACCAAAAGCTCCATTTTGCAGATGAGTTCCAAGGATGTCAATGTCATGGACGATGCCAGTAATGAGGTGACCCAAGGTGATCCCAAGACTGGGGGTAGCGCACCCAATGGTTCATCCAAGTGATTTATATTTTCTTTTGAAACATTAATTTACCTTTGTTGGAAGTGCCCGTTGTTTTGGGCTTTATTTCTGCTTTTATATTCAAATTTATGTAAGTACAATTATCTCGTCCAAGTTTATGGACGAGTCATTCATACAATCATCTTTTGATTGATTTTTTTTTTAACATACTTTTTAAGGGTTTTTGGTACGTTGGTCGTCCACCCTTTTTCAAATCTTATGAATGAATGAATATTTCTCATTTACATTAGTGTTTGAATATGTCAATCTTTGTATATGAACTTGTTTATAACATCCATGTATCTTGTGTAGACATGTGGTTCATCCACTTAAGGAAATCATCTTACCCCGTCTTAAGTACATAGGTGATTTTCTTTTTACATCACCAAGACAGAGTAAAATGAATCTTTTGTGCTCGCCAAGTGGAGCTCGTCTACAAACAACGTCAGTAGAATCACCCCCATTAACTTTCGTCCATACACAGAATCGTTGTGATGGTTAGATTTATTTATGGGTTTGCCTTATACAACCTTTTTCCGTCCGAGGTTTGGACGATAGGCTTGTGATTACTCTATTCGTCCATGTATTGGATGAAGAGTTTGTGATTGGCACAACATTAATTCTTCCATGGCTTAGAAAAATGTTCTTCGGAGCACATCCTGTCTTTAAGCTTTAGACGTGTGTACCTTGGAGTTTATTTCTCCTTTTCGAGTCAAACTCATGGACGATACATCCTTGCATCCAAGGAATTTATACGTCCATGCTTGTTTGCCCCTCGTGGATCATTTTGGATAAATGCATAAAAGAGTGAAGGATTCTCATACAACTATGTACATACTTGAAAATACATCATATATATATATATCCGAAAATCCAAACAAATCCAAACTTATGCAAATACTCATCTATAAGTATGGCACATGCTCAAGAGCTAGTGTCTTAGGGAATAAAAACACACAAACTCGTCCAAGAATAGCACACAAGTGAAACACTAATGTACTTCCTAGGGGATTATTAAAACACTTAAAGCATTAAACACACAAACTCATCCAGGAATCTCGTCTATGGCCACTTTCGTCCAGAGTATGGAGCTATCATTTATTGATAATATCTCTTTAGATGCTCAACGTTCCAAGGGTGTTCAAGCCTCCGTCCATCCAGAGCTTCCAAATAATAGGATCCTTGCCTCTTGCAATTGATAACCCTATAGGGTCCTTCCCAATTTGGCCCCAATTTCGCATAGGCTGGGTTTCTTGTTGCCAAGGTGACCTTCTTCAGGACGAGGTCCCCAATATTGAAGCGCCTAGGCTTCACCATGGCGTCATACTGTCTGGCCATTAGATTCTTGTACCGTGTTGTTCTCTGTTCTGCATCCTTCCTTACCTCGTCTATAAGGTCAAGGTTAAGACGAAGCTGTACCTCGTTTTCTTCAACTTCATATCCCTTCACCCTATGACTGGCCATATGCACTTCTGTTGGTATGACTGCTTCACTTCCGTATGCTAGTTTGAAGGGGGTCTCCCCTGTAGGGGTCCTCACAGTTGTCCTATAAGCCCATAGAACACCGGGTAGCTCGTCTGGCCATATCCCTTTCGCCCCCTCAAGCCAAGTCTTGATGATCTTCAGCAAGGATCGGTTTGCTACTTCTTTCTGTCCATTGGCCTGTGGGTGGGAGGGTGAGGAGTAATGATTGTTGATTCCAAGCTGTTCATAAAATTCTCTGAAAGATGTGTTATCAAACTGTCGTCCATTGTCAGACACAAGCACCCTCGGTACTCCAAATCTGCACACAATACTCTTCCAGACGAAGTTCTTAACATTTTGCTGTGTAATTTTCGCCAAGGGTTCAGCTTCCACCCACTTGGTGAAGTAATCAATTCCCACCACCAAAAATTTCATTTGTCTGGTTCCAGTTGGAAAGGGACCCAAAATATCCAACCCCCATTGTGCAAAAGGCCATGGGACCATCATTGGGGTAAGGTACTCCGATGGCTGTCTAGGGATGTTACTGAACCGCTGACATTGATCACAGACCTTGACATATGCTTTGGCATCAGCTTGAATGGTTGGCCAGTAATATCCTACACAGACGACCTTATGGACAAGTGATCTCGCTCCGGAATGGTTTCCACATGCTCCTTTATGAACTTCTCTTAACACATAGTTTGCCTCATCCGGGGCTAAACATCTCAGGTAAGGCTGGGAAAAACCCCTCTTGTATAACACTTCGTCCATCAGGACATACTTGGCTGATTTGATCCTTAATTTACGGGCTTCATCTTTTCCTTATGGAAGCTTCCCTTCTTTTAGGTAACCAACTATTGGAGTCATCCAATTTTCGTCACTCCCTATTTGCTGCACTTCTGGAAGATCTATACTAGGCGTGCCTTGGATTTCATTGAACCTTGTCCGTCATTTCGCTCACTGATGCTTCTTTTGCCAAAGTGTCTGCTTCCATATTTTCTTCCCTTGGAATTTGGACAAAATGAGCTTCATTGAACTTCTTGATAAGGCGTCTCACCTTATTGAGATATTTCTTCATTCGTTCCTCTTTAGCTTCATACATTCCATTTACTTGACATATAACCAACTGTGAATCTCCTTGGACGAGTACTGACTTTGCCTCCAGTGACCTTGCCAACTCTAGGCCTTTGAGGAGAGCTTCATACTCTGCTTCATTGTTGGTTGTTGGATAGTGCAGACGCACCTTCCGCTTCAGCGTATCCGCTTCAAGGGATTTCAGAACAACCCCAATTCCTCCTGCGTGCAGTGTAGACGATCCATCCACATGGACGACCCATGTTCTATCATCTTCCCTGTAGTCTAAGTCTCCATGGCCTGGAGTGAATTTTGCAATAAAATCTGCTAGGGTTTGAGCTTTTATTGCATTTCTCGGCTTGTACTTGACATCGAATTCACTAAGCTCAATAGCCTATTGGACCAATCGTCCTACGGCTTCCAATTTGTTCATCGACTTCTTTAATGGATGATCCGTCATAACAACAATCACATGTGCTTGAAATAATGTCTTAGCTTCCTGGAAGCTATTATTAATGCAAATGCTAATTTCTCCATCAACGGATATCGTCCTTCTACTCCTCTCAGTGCTCGGTTGGTATAATATACAGGCTTCTGCGCCTTCCCTTCTTCTCTGATTAATGCTGAACTTACCGCATGTGGGGATACTGCTAAGTATAAGTATAACTCCTCACCTAGTATAAATGGACTTAGCAACGAAGCTGTGGTGAGGTAGACCTTAAGGTCCTGGAAGGCCTTTTGGCACTGGTCCGTCCAATCAAACGCCTTCCTGAGAATTTTAAAGAAGGGTAAGCATTTATCTATAGCTTTAGAGACAAACCTGTTCAGTGTTGCAACTCATCCTATTAAAGACTGGACTTTCTTGATGTTCTTTGGAGGCTCCATGTCCAATATTGCTTGGATTTTATCCGGATTTGCTTCAATTCCCCTTTGTGAAACCATGAATCCGAGAAATTTCCCTGAGGAGACTCCAAATGCACACTTGCTTGGATTCAACTTCATCTGATGTCGTCTAAGCATATCAAAGGTTTCTTTTAGGTCGTCCAGGTGCTTATCTTCGTCCAGACTCTTGACCAGCATGTCCTCAACATACACCTCCACATTCCGTCCTATTTGTGGACAGAACATGTGATTAACCAACCTCTGATAAGTTGCCCCTACATTCTTTAATCCGAAGGGCATCACCTTGTAGCAGAATAACCCTGACTGGTGATAAAGGATGTTTTCTCTTGATCTGCCTCGTCCATCTTTATCTGATTATACCCTGAGAAGGTGTCCATGAAGCTCAGCAACTGATGACCTGCTGTGGAGTCTACCAGTTGGTCAATGTGTGGCAAAGGATAACTATCCTTGGGGCAAGCTTTTTTAAATCAGTGAAGTCTACACACATTCTCCACTTGCCATTTGCCTTCTTAACCATCACTACATTGACTAACCAATCTGGATAATAGACTTCCCGAATAAATTGTGTTGTGGTTAACTTCTGGACCTCTTTCTTGATAGCATTGTCTCTCTCAGGAGCAAAGACTCTCTTCTTTTGACGAACTGGCTTGGAAGACGGGTACACATTCAAACGGTGAGTGATAACACCTAGATCGATACCCGGCATGTCTTCATGACTCCATGCGAAGACATCAATGTTCTCTCTTAAGAACTGGACGAGATCTTGCTTTGTCTTCTCTTCCATACTGGTTCCAATTCTGGTAAACTTCTCGAGATTACCCTCTTCCAAAGGAACATCTTCCAGTATCTCAGTGGGTTCAGCCACAAATCTTCTTTCTTCTATGCTCATCATCTGCACCTACTTGTCTAAAGCCATCATGGCTAATTAACATTCTCTTGCTGCCAACTGATCTCCTTGTGCTTGTCCTATCCCATGCTCAATAGGGAATTTAACTGATAGATGGTAGATAGATGTTACTGCCTTCCAACTATTTAGAGTTGGTCTCCCAATAATGGCATTGTACGAGGACGAACAATCCACCACAAGGAAATTGACTGACTTGGTTATTTGCTGTGGGTATGACCCCACCACTACAGGCAGCGTAACGGCGCCTATAGGCTGCACCTTCATTCCTCCAAATCCTATCAACGGCGAGCATGCTGGACGAAGTAAGTCTCGTCCAAGTCATCTGCTGGAAGGCTGGATAGTACAATATATCCGCTGAGCTCCCATTATCCACCGACACCCTTCTAGTTGTGTAATCTGCAATAAGTAAGGTAATGACGATTGCATCATCATGTGGATGGTGGATTCTCTCAGCTTCCTCATCGGTGAAGCAAATAGTTGGCTCGTCAATTCCTCTCGTCTTTGGGGATCGTCCAGAGAGTTGAACATTTTGTACCACTTTAAGATACGTCTTCTTTGATTTGGAAGTTTGTACGGCTGAGGTTCCTCCGATGATGACCCTTATCTCTCCTAACGGGGGCCGTGACGACTCTTCCATCTTTGCCTTCAACTTCTCATCTTTGTGGTCCCTTCCAACAAAATGTCTCAATTTTCCTTGCTTGATAAGATTCTCAATCTGTTGTTTCAAGTCAAAACATTCGTCCGTATCATGCCCTTGGTCCCTATGGAAGTGACAATATTTATTTTTATTGCGCTTATTAGGGTCTCCTTTCATCTTCTCTGGCCACTTCAAGGAAGGATCGTCCTTGATCTGCATGAGCATCTGATTGAGTGGGGCATTTAAAGGCGTATAATTCTGATTCCTTGTTGGGGGGCCTGTCTTCCTACTATCCCTATCTTTCTTATCTTTCGTTCGTCCCTTCTTTGTACGAGGACCTTGTTTGGAGTGATGTGCAGGATTGGCTTCCATCCTCTCGGCTCTCTTCCTCTTTTTGGCTATAATTGCGTCTTCTGCATTCATGAAGTTTTGGGCCGAATGGACGAGTTCGGCCATGGATTGAGGCTCCTTCTCATATAGCTTGTGGATGAATAAATCAGAATTAACCCCGTTGTGGAAGGCCGCTAAGAGTAACTTGTCATCAACCTCGTCCACAGTCAAGGCTTCCCTGTTAAACCGAGTAATGAAGGAGCGCAGGCTTTCATTTTCTCCTTGCTCTATTGTTAACAGGCTGGACGAGGAACGTTTGTGCCTCTGCCCTCCAATAAAATTGTTGACAAATAACTTACTCAACTCTTCAAAAGAACTTACTGTATTAGGGGGTATTTTGTTGAACCACACCCGCGCTGGCCCTTTGAGAGTGGTAGGGAAGGCCTTACACATAATCTCGTCCGGGACTCCCTGAAGGTGCATGGTAGTCCTGAATGTTGCAATATGATCAAAGGGATCGCGTGCTCCATCGTACAAATCCAATGAAGGCATTTTGAACTTTGGGGGCAAAGGGTGTCCGTTGACGGAAGCCGTGAAAGGAGAATCCGTTCGGTGGACTAGCTCTTCTACTGGGTTCGTCCTTCTTATATTTTCCCTCATCTCAGTCATAACCTTTCTCATTTAATCCATCTCCTTTTCCAGTTGTGGCACCCTTCTAGATGTGGTACCCCTTGATTGGCTTTCTAGTTCAGCGTCTCCCCTATCTTCCTGACTTTGGGCCTGACCTTTAGCATACCCTTCATGGTGTTGCTTTTTGGAATTAATCTCCCTAGTCAATTCTTGATTCCGTCATGTTAACTCCGCCATAGCGGCTGCCATGGAATGCATGTGTTGAACCGACGATTGTGGCATCACTGGGGCTGACTGACGGTCGCGTTGGGGATGGCTTGAAGCATCCCTACTCTCTTAATGGCCTGGGCTGGTAGCCCTTGACCTAGTTCAAACCATTCAACCCTTTGTCTAGGAAAGACAAATCACAAGTGATATTATTTCCCACAGACGGCGCCAACTGATGCTGCACAGGATCAGTAGGTTGAACGCTCCGGCTTCGGTGGACTACAAGCAGTTGCAGAAGGCCTACAATACGAATACAAAATCAGAAAGAGGGCCGGAGTGAACCGACCAAACACCCTCCGATGGCTAAGTTAGTCTCACAAGGATGAAGTTCTAACTTATTTCAGGAGTTAAGTATTCAAGAGATTTCTTACCATCGTTTTGTTCAGACCGATCCTTTATATAGGGACATTGGGGCGGTTATTTCTTCAATAACTTCCCCAAGGTTCACGGAAGCCAATGAGTTCGGAGATAACTTCCTCAATGGCTAGAAACTGCTAATGGAGATCAACTGCTTGAAGAATTTAGGGCGATAGTTATGGATTTATCAACCGCTCCAACATGTCAGATTTTCCCAAGTGTTGCATGTTCGTCCGTCCATTGTATGGACGATTTAATTGTCCATTTCTCGTCATCGTCCATGGACAACGTCCATGGACGACTTCACTGTAGTCTATAGACAACTTCCACGGAGGACCTTATTATCGTCCAAGGAGGACCTCGTCAATTGTATACCATATTCTTGTCCAAGGAACCTTTGTTAGTCTCCTTAGTAATGTTTCCTGACATAGTCCGCTATCTTGGTCATGGATGATCCCTATGGACGAACTGGAGACGGAACAATTTTCTCGGTATCCTATCAACTACAATCAAACCCCCCCCCCCCCCCCCCCAGTGCCCGGCAGCGCGTGAAACCATTAAAATGAACAAAATACCCCAAAACTTCAAAACAACCAAAAATACATCGAAACCACTTGAATGACCAAATTATCCCGAAACCTCTCAAATGACCAAAAATACCTCGCTAAACTGATAAAAATAAAAAATAAAAATCCCATACTTGTAAAATGATTAAAATGCCGCCAAAATCGCAAAAAATTACCAAAATAACATCAAATCCTCTAGAATGAGCATGAAAACCCGAAACCTCTAAAATGACCAAAATATCCCAAAACCACTAAATACCTTGAAACATTTAAACGGGTCATTCTAATGATTTGAAGGGTATTTTTTTGTCAAAGAAAAATTATTTTGCCCGTGAGAATTACCAAAATATCAAAAAATCTATAAATAAACCAAAACCTATAAAATGGCCCCTTTAGAAGTGCCAAAACAACTAAAATGCACCACGAATGTTCAAAATATCCTAAAACCCCAGAAAATTACCGAAACACCTTGAAAACGACGACAATAACCCTGAAAATAATTAAAATGACCAAGATTCCATTGCAACCTAAAAATTAGCAAAATACGCTTGAAATCTCTAAAAATGACCAAAATACCTCTAAACTTTGGGACATTTTGTGGATGGGGGTATTTTGGTAATTTTGAGAGCATAATAGCCATTCTAATTATTTGAATGGTATTTTTTCGTCAAAGAAAAATTAATTTACTTGTGAGAATTACGAAAATATCCAAAAACATATAAATACAACAAAATCTCTAAAATGACGCCCCTTAGAACTGCCAAAATGAATAAAATGCATCACGAATGTCCAAATCATTTTAGCAATGTCGAGGTGTATATTTTAATCATTTTAGATTTTTTGGGTAAAATGGCCGTTTACGTGGTATTGAGATTTCACTACTCATTCTTGCCATTTCAAGGGTATTTTGGTCATTTTAGATGTTTTCAGATTATTTTAGTTGTTTTAGAGACTTTGAGGCTATTTTGGTCAAGTAAGAGGTTCCAGGGGATTTTTTTTAGACATTTTGTGGTGTCGGGGGTATTTTGGTAATTTTAGTGATTTGGAGAGTATAATTGCCATTCTAGTG
The DNA here is from genome assembly GCA_035136125.1 of Quercus rubra. Classification (NCBI taxonomy): domain Eukaryota; kingdom Viridiplantae; phylum Streptophyta; class Magnoliopsida; order Fagales; family Fagaceae; genus Quercus; species Quercus rubra. The sequence goes on from CM068733.1 coordinate 42,888,007, forward strand.
ATTTTAATGGCATTTTTTTGTTAAAAAAAATTATTTTACCCATGAGAATTACCAAAATATCAAAAAACCTATAAATACACCAAAACGTATAAAATGACCCCTTTAGAAGTGCCAAAATAACTTTTTTTTTTTTATACAAGATAGAATTTCTACTCTAGTCTAATCTAAGTGTATATGTGTGTGAAGCTCCCTCCTGGAGGCTTAAACCCCGGTGCTTGTCCCCCACACCCCACAAGCATTTATATTTGTAGAGTGACCACTGCACCAAGGGTGCACAATGGTAAGTGCCAAAATAACTAAAATGCACCATGACTGTTCAAAATATCCTAAAACCCCAGAAAATGACTGAAACACCTCGAAAATGATGACAATAACCCTGAAAACATTTAAAATGACCGAAATTCCATTGCAACCTAAAAATTAGCAAAATACTTTGAAATCTCTGAAAATGACCAAAATACCTCTAAACTTCGGGACATTTTGTGGTTTTTGGGTATTTTGGTAATTTTGAGAGCATAATAGCCATTCTAATGTTTGTAGGGTATTTTTTTGTCAAAGAAAAATTAATTTACCCGTGAGAAATACCAAAATATCAAAAAAAAATATAAATACATCAAAATCTTTGAAATGACCCCCCTTAAAACTGCCAAAATGACTAAAATGCATCACGAATGTCCAAAATATCCCAAAATCTTTGAAAATGACCAAAACACCCCCAAAACGATGACAATAACCCCGAAAACTTTTAAATTGACCAAAATACCATTGAAACCACAAAAATAAACAAAATACCCTTGAAACCTCTGGAAATGACCATAATACCCCAAAAGTAAGCCAAAATAGACTCGATTTTTTAGATTTTTAGGTATTTTGGTCGGTTTCAATTTGTTGTTTTTTTTTTTCATTCTAAAGGATTTAATGGCATTTTACTCATTTTAGCAATGTCGAGGTGTATATTTTAATCATTTTAGATTTTTAGGGTATTTTGGCCGTTTACGTGGTATCAATATTTCACTGCTCATTCCTACCATTTCAAGGCTATTTTGGTCATTTTAGATGTTTTCGGGTTATTTTAGTTGTTTTAGAGACTTTGAGACAATTTTGGTCAAGTAAGAGGTTCCTGGAGATTTTTTTTAGACATTTTGTGGTGTTTGGGGTATTTTGGTAATTTTAGTGATTTGGGGAGTATAATTGTCATTCTAGTGATTTTAATGGTATTTTTTTGTTAAAAAAAAAAATTTATTTTACCAGTGAGAATTATCAAAATATCAAAAATTTTATAAATACACCAAAACCTCTAAAATGCCCCCTTTAGAACTGCCAAAATGACTAAGCACCACGAATGTCCAAAATATCCTAAAACCCTAGAAAATGACTAAAACACCTCCAAAAGGACGACAATAACCCTAAAAACTCTAAAATGACCTCCTTAGAACTGCCAAAATGACTAAAATTCACCACAAATGTCAGAAATATCCCAAAAACCCAGAAAATGACCAAAACGCCACCAAAATGACGAAAAATAACCCCAAAAACCTATAAAAGGACCAAAATAACATTGAAACCCCAAAAACAAGCAAAATACCTTAGAAACCTCTAAAAATGAACAAAATACCTCTAAACTAAGACAAAATACACTCGATATTTTAGATTTCAAGGGTGTTTTGGGTGTTTTCAAGTTGTTTTGAACATTCTAGAGGATTTTATTGCATTTTGGCCATTTTTTAATGTAGAGGGGTATTTTTTAATCATTTTAGATGTTTAGGGCATTTTGGTCAATTATGAGATGCTGATATTTGACTTCTTATTCTAGCTGTTCCAGGGGTATTTTGGGGTTATTTTATTCGTTTTAGAGATTTTGAAATCATTTTTGTTAATTAATAGGTTTCAGGGGTTTTTTTTGGGGACATTTTGTGGTTTTGGAGATATTTTGGTAATTTTGAGAGTATAATGAGCATATTTTGGTAATCATTGAAGGGTATTTTTTTGTCAAAGAAAAATTATTTTACCCCTGAGAATTAACAAAATATCAAAAAACTTATAGATACACCAAAACCTATAAAATGACCCTTTTGAAGTGCCAAAATAACTAAAATGCACCACGGATGTTCAAAATATCCCAAAACCCTTGAAAATGACCCAAACACCCCCCAAAACGACGACAATAACCCCAAAAACTTTTAAATTGACCAAAAATACCATTGAAACCTAAAAAATAAGCAAAATACCCTCGAAACTGCTGAAAATGACCATAATACCCCTAAAATAAGCCAAAATACACTCGATTTTTTTAGATTTTTGGCGTATTTTGATCGGTTCCAACTTGGTTTTTCATTCTAGAGGACTTTAGGGCATTTTACTCATTTTAGCAATGTCGAGGTATGTATTTTAATCATTTAGATTTTTTGGGTATTTTGGCCATTTACGTGGTATCTAGATTTCACTGCTAATTTTTGCCGTTTTAGGGGTATTTTGTTCATTTTTGATGTTTTCAGGTTATTTTAGTTGTTTTAGAGACTTTGAGGCTATTTTGGGTAATTTTTTGGTTGGAATTTTTTTCTTCTCTCATTCTCAGCCTGTCCCGTACTGTTTTGGCTTGAAATGAAGCCATAATGATGGTTTTTTCAATTTTTGCATTTTTTTAATATTTTTCTGGAATTCCCTATTCCGGGCCGAGTTGGAATGGATCAGAACGAGAATTTTTTTTTCACACATTCTCAACCTCTCCCGTCTCGTTTTGGCTTGAAAAGAAGCCATAATGATGTTTTTTAGTTTTTTGAATTTTTTTGCTATTTTTCTGGAATACCCTATTCCGGGTCGGGTTGGATTGGATCAGAATGAGAATTTCTTTTTCTCACATTCTCAGCCTCTCCCGTACCGTTTTGGCTTGAAAAGAAGTCATAATAATGTTTTTTAATTTTTCAACTATTTTTTGGGAATTCCCTATTTCGGGTCGAGTTTGAATAGATCGGAACAATAATTTTGTTTTTTTATCTCATTCTCAGCCTGTCCTGTCCCGTTTTGGCATTAAAAGAAGCCATAATGATGTTTTTTAATTTTTTGAATTTTTTTGCTATTTTTTCGGAATTCTATATTCCGGATTGACCAGGAACTGATAAGAACGATTTTTTTTTTTTTTTTTCTCATTCTCAACCTGCCCCGTCCCGTTTTGGCTTGAAAAGAAGCCATAATGATGTTTTTTAATTTTTTGAATTTTTTTGCTATTTTTTTGGAATTCCCTATTCCGGGTCGGGTTTGAACAAATCAGAACGATAATTTTTTTTCCCTCTCATTCTCAACCGGTCCTGTCCCGCTTTGGCTTTAAAAGAAGCCATCTTGATGTTTTTTAATTTTTCGAATTTTTTTGCTATTTTTTCAGAATTCTATATTCCAGATTGGCTAGGAACTGCTAGGAACGATTTTTTTTTTCTCATTCTCAGCCAGTCCCGTCCCGTTTTGGCTTGAAAAGAAGCCATAATGATGTTTTTTAGTTTTTTGAATTTTTTTGCTATTTTTCAAGAATTCCCTATTCTGGGTCGAGTTGGAATAGATCAGAACGAGAATTTTTTTTTCTCACATTCTCAACCTCTCTCGTTCCGTTTTGCTTTGAAAAGAAGCCATAATGATGTTTTTTAATTTTTTAATTTTTTTTGCTATTTTTTTGGAAATCCATATTCCGGGTCGGGTTTGAACGGATCAGAATGATAATTTTTTTTCCCTCTCATTCTCAACCTGTCCCGTCCCGTTTTGGCTTTAAAAGAAGCCATATTGATGTTTTTTAATTTTTTGAATTTTTTTGCTATTTTTTCGGAATTTTATATTCCAGATTGGATAGGAACTGATAGGAATGATTTTTTTTTTCTCTCATTCTCAACCTGTCCCACCCCGTTTTGGCTTGAAAAAAAGCCATAATGATGTTTTTTAATTTTTTTTGAATTTTTTTGCTATTTTTTCGGAATTTTATATTCCAGATTGGATAGGAGCTGATAGGAATGATTTTTTTTTTCTCTCATTCTCAACCTGTCCCACCCCGTTTTGGCTTGAAAAAAAGCCATAATGATGTTTTTTAATTTTTTTTGAATTTTTTTGCTATTTTTCTGGAATTCCATATTCCGGGTCGGGTTGGAATGGATCAGAACGAGAAATTTTTTTCTCACATTCTCAGCCTCTCCCGTCCCGTTTTGGTTTGAAAAGAAGCCATATTGATGTTTTTTAATTTTTTGAATTTTTTTGCAATTTTTCTAGAATTCCCTAGTCCGGGGCAGGTTGGAATGGATTAGAACGAGAATTTTTTTTTACTCACATTCTCAACCCCTCCGGTCCCGTTTTGGCTATTATTTTGGAAATCCCTATTCCGAGTCAGGATTGATTGGATCGGAACGATAATTTTTTTTTTTCTCACAATCTCAGCCAATCCCATCCCATTCTAGGTCGAAATAAAGCGATAATAATGTTTTTTAATTTTTTGCATTTTTTTTCTACTTTTGAATTCCCTATTCCGGGTCGGGTTGGAATGGATCAGAACGAGAATTTTTTTTTCTCACATTCTCAACCTCTCTCGTCCCGTTTTGCTTTGAAAAGAAGCCATAATGATGTTTTTTAATTTTTTAATTTTTTTTGCTATTTTTTTGGAAATCCATATTCCGGGTCGGGTTTGAACGGATCAGAATGATAATTTTTTTTTTCCCTCTCATTCTCAACCTGTCCCGTCCCGTTTTGGCTTTAAAAGAAGCCATATTGATGTTTTTTAATTTTTTGAATTTTTTTGCTATTTTTTCGGAATTTTATATTCTAGATTGGATAGGAACTGATAGGAATGATTTTTTTTTTCTCTCATTCTCAGCTAGTCCCGTCCCGTTTTGGCTTGAAAAGAAGCCATAATGATGTTTTTTAATTTTTTGAATTTTTTTGCTAGTTTTCTAGAATTCCCTATTCCGGGTCGGGTTGGAATGGATCAGAATGAGAATTTTTTTTTCTCACATTCTCAACCTCTCTCGTCCCATTTTGCTTTGAAAAGAAGCCATAATGATGTTTTTTAATTTTTTAATTTTTTTTGCTATTTTTTTGGAAATCCATATTCCGGGTCGGGTTTAAACGGATCAGAATGATAATTTTCTTTTCCCTCTCATTCTCAACCTGTCCCGTCCCGTTTTGGCTTTAAAAGAAGCCATATTGATGTTTTTTAATTTTTTGAATTTTTTTGCTATTTTTTTGGAATTTTATATTCTAGATTGGATAGGAACTGATAGGAATGATTTTTTTTTTCTCTCATTCTCAACCTGTCCCATCCCGTTTTGGCTTGAAAAGAAGCCATAATGATGTTTTTTAATTTGTTTGAATTTTTTTGCAATTTTTCTGGAATTCCATATTCCAGGTCGGGTTGGAATGGATCAGAAAGAGAATTTTTTTTTCTCACATTCTCAGCCTCTCTCATCCCGTTTTGCTTTGAAAAGAAGCCATAATGATGTTTTTTAATTTTTTTAGTTTTTTTGCTATTTTTTTGGAATTCCCTATTCCGGGTCGGGTTGGAATGAATCGAAACGATAATTTTTTTTCCTCTCATCCTTAGCCTTTCTCATCCCGTTTTGGCTTGGAAAGAAGTCATAATGATGATTTTTAAGTTTTTGAATTTTTTTGCTATTTTTCTGGAATTCCCTATTCCGGGTCGGGTTGGAATGGATCACAACGAGAAATTTTTTTCTCACATTCTCAGCCTCTCCCGTCCCGTTTTGGTTTGAAAAGAAGCCATATTGATGTTTTTTAGTTTTTTGAATTTTTTTGCAATTTTTCTAAAATTCCCTAGTCCGGGTCAGGTTGGAATGGATTAGAACGAGAATTTTCTTTTACTCACATTCTCAACCCCTCCGGTCCCGTTTTGGCTATTATTTTGGAAATCCCTATTCCGAGTCAGGATTGATTGGATCGGAACGATAATTTTTTTTCCTCACAATCTCAGCCAATCCCACCCCATTCTAGGTCGAAATAAAGCGATAATAATGTTTTTTAATTTTTTGCATTTTTTTTCTACTTTTGAATTCCCTATTCCGGGTTGGGTTGGAATGGATCAGAACGAGAATTTTTTTTCTCACATTCTCAACCTCTCTCGTCCCGTTTTGCTTTGAAAAGAAGCCATAATGATGTTTTTTAATTTTTTAATTTTTTTTGCTATTTTTTTGGAAATCCATATTCCAGGTCTGGTTTGAACGAATCAGAATGATAATTTTTTTTCCCTCTCATTCTCAACCTGTCCCGTCCCGTTTTGGCTTTAAAAGAAGCCATATTGATGTTTTTTAATTTTTTGAATTTGTTTTCTATTTTTTCGGAATTTTATATTCCAGATTGGATAGGAATTGATAGGAATGATTTTTTTTTTCTCTCATTCTCAGCCAGTCTCATCCCGTTTTGGCTTGAAAAGAAGTGATAATGATGTTTTTTAATTTTTTGAATTTTTTTGCTATTTTTCTAGAATTCCCTATTCCGGGTCGGGTTGGAATGGATCAGAACAAGAATTTTTTTTTCTCACATTCTCAACCTCTCTCATCCCGTTTTGCTTTGAAAAGAAGCCATAATGATGTTTTTTAATTTTTTAATTTTTTTTGCTATTTTTTTGGAAATCCATATTCCGGGTCGGGTTTAAACGGATCAGAATGATAATTTTTTTTTTCCCTCTCATTCTCAACCTGTCCCGACCCGATTTGGCAATAAAAGAAGCCATATTGATGTTTTTTAATTTTTTGAATTTTTTTGCTATTTTTTCGGAATTTTATATTCTAGATTGGATAGGAACTGATAGGAATGATTTTTTTTTTCTCTCATTCTCAGCCAGTCCCGTCCCGTTTTGGCTTGAAAAGAAGCCATAATGATGTTTTTTAATTTTTTGAATTTTTTTGCTAGTTTTCTAGAATTCCCTATTCCGAGTCGGGTATACACCTGTATATATAGGGCCCAGAAGTAGGGACAACGAAGCGACGTCACCCATTTAGCGCATGACACGTGGCGAAGTGGGACAACGAAACGACGTCATCCATCCAGCGAATGACACGTGGTGAAGCTGTTGGAAAAAGCAATCGACGCAACAGTGTTTGCGAAATGACGCGTGCCAATCAGAAGTCGACGCGTGGCATTTCTTTGGAAGACGAAATGAACCCAGTAGGTCAACCAATGATTTTACGACATGTAGCTCGCAAAGACCCTTGTGAATGAGCTGTAAATTACGTCTTTATCCTGGATGACCCTTTGAACAAAGGGGCAACTGATAGGATACCGAGAAAATTGTTCCGTCTCCAGTTCGTCCATAGGGATCGTCCATGACCAAGATAGCGGACTATGTCAGGAATCATTACTAAGGAGACTAACAAAGTTTCCTTGGACAAGAATATGGTATACAATTGACGAGGTCCTCCTTGGACGATAATAAGGTCGTTCGTGAAAGTTGTCTATAGACTACAGTGAAGTCATCCATGGACGTTGTCCATGGACGATGACGAGAAATGGACGATTCAATCGTCCATACAATGGACGGACGAACATGCAACACTTGAGAAAATCTTACATGTTGGAGCGGTTGATAAATCCATAACTATCGCCCTAAATTCTTCAAGCAGTTGATCTCCATTAGCAGTTTCTAGCCGTTGAGGAAGTTATCTTCGAACTCATTGGCTTCCGTGAACCTTGGGGAAGTTATTGAAGAAATAATCGCCCCAATGTCCCTATATAAAGGACTGGTCTAAACAAAACGATGGTAAGAAATCTCTTGAATACTTAACTCCTGAAATAAGTTAGAACTTCATCCTTGTGAGACTAACTTAGCCATCGGAGGGTGTTTGGTTGGTTCACTCCGGCCCCCTTTCTGATTTTGTATTCGTATTGTAGGCCTTCCGCAACCGCTTGTAGTCCACCGAAGCCGGAGCGTTCAACCTACTGATCCTGTGCAGCATCAGTAGTAATTCTAGTGATTTCAAGGGTATTTTTGTAATTATAGTAGTTTCAGGATTATTTTTGGTAATTCTTTCGAGTAAAATAAAATTTTTTGGATTAAAAAAATACCCTTGAAATCATTAGAATGGCCAATATACTCCTAAATTTACCAAAATACCCCCAAAAGCACAAAATGTTCAAAAAAAAGAACCCCTGAAACCTCTTAATGGACCAAAACAGCCTCAAGATCTCTAAAATGACTAAAATAACCCTAAAACCTCTTAAATGACCAAAATACCCTGAAACGACTAGAATGAGTAGTCAAAATTCGATACCTCGTAAATGACCAAAATGCCCCAAACATCTAAAATGATTAAAAAATGCACCTCGGCATTGCTAAAATGAGCAAAATGTTCTAAAATTCTCTAGAATGAGCAAAACAACTTGAAACTTACCAAAATACCCCCAAAATCTAAAAAATGAACAAAGTACCTGCGAAACATCTAAACTGGCCAAAACGCCCAAAAACCAACAAAATGACAAAAAAAAAAAAAAAAAAAAAACCCAAACCGCTAAAATGAATAGTACTCCCTTGACCACAATATTTAAAACAACCAAAACACTCTTTAATCTCCAAAATGGTAAAAAAAAGTCCTAAAACCTAAAAAATGGCCACAATGCCCCTGAAACCACTTAATGAAACAATATAACCCAATAATTTTGGTTATTTTGAAGGTTTCGAGTATTTTAGTTCCATTTAAATTTTTCAAGGTATTTAGTCATTTAGGTGGTTTTGGGATATTTTGGTCATTTTAGAGGTTTCAGGTTTTCATGTTCATTATTGAGGATTTGATGTAATTTTGGTCATTTTTTCCGATTTAGGGGCTATTTTAATTAGTTTACAAGTATTTTTTTTATCATATTATAAATTCGCACTATTTTTGGTCATTTTAGATGTTTCAGGGTTTTTTTTGCTCATTCTAGAGGAATTGAGGGCATTTTAGTCATTTTGTGATTGTGGGGGTATTATTTTAATCCTTTTACATGTTTTGGGCTATTTTTGTCCTTTAGAGTATTTGGGTGTATTTTTGGTCTTTTTTTTTTACAGTTTTCATGGTATTTTTGGTCATTTGAGAGGTTACAGGTTATTTCCGTTATTTTAGTGGTTTCAAAAGTATTTTGGTTATTTTAGTGGTTTTGAGAATTTTTTGGGTCATTTTTTAGGTTTTAGAGTATTTTTCATCATTTTAGAGGTATTAATATATTTCTGGTCATTTTAGATGTTTTAGGGAATTTTGGTCATTCTATAGGTTTAGTGGTATTTTGTTCGTTTGAGAGGTTTCAGGGTTATTTAAGTAATTTATTAGGTTTTTGGGTCTATTTTCATCATTTTAGATAATTTGGGGTATTTTGGTCATTTTTAAGGTATCAAGGGTATTTTGTTTATTTGAGAGATTTCGAATGTATTTTGGCTTAGTTTAGGGGTATTTTGGTCATTTTCAGAGGTTTTGAAGGTATTTTTCTTATTTTTCAGATTTCAATTGGATTTTGGTAATTTTAAAAGTTTTCGGGGTTGGTTTTGGGTGCGATTTGGTCATTTCTAGGTTTTTGGGATATTTTAGACGTTCGTAGTGCATTTTAGTCATTTTGGCAGTTCTAAGGGGGTCATTTTTGAAGTGTTGGTGTATTTAAAGTTTTTTGGATATTTTGGTAATTCTCTTGAGTAAAATAATTTTTTTTTTACAAAAAAATACCATTAAAATCACTAGAATGGCCATTATACTCCCAAAATACCCATAAAACCACAAAATGTCCAAAAAAAAATCCTCGAAACCTCTTAATGGACCAAAATAGCCTTAAAATCTCTAAAATGATTAAAATAACCCCAAAACGTCTAAAATGACCAAAATAACCCTGAAACAGCTAGAATGAGCAATCAAATCTCGATATCTCGTAAATGACCAAAATGCCCCAAACATCTGAAATGATTAAAAAAATACACCTCGACATTGCTAAAAATGAGCAAAATGCTCTAGAATGAGCAAAACAACTTAAACCGACCAAAATACTCCCAAAATCTAAAAAATGAACAAAATACCCTGAAGCCTCAAATGACCAAAAATACCCACGAAACATCTAAATTGGCCAAAACACGTAAAAACCTATAAAATGACCCCAAAAAAAAAACCCAAACCTCTAAAATGACTAGTATTCCCTTGAAATCTGTAAAATGACTAAAAAAATATTAAAATATTTAAAATGGTCAAAGAAAAAAAAAAAAAAAAAACCTAAAACCAAAAAGATGACCACAATACACCTGAAACCACCTAATGACACAATATAACCCGAAAATTTTGGTTATTTTGAAGTTTTCAAGTATTTAGGCCCGTTTAAAAGTTTCAAGGTATTTAGTGATTTAAATGGATTTGGGATATTTTGGTCATTTTAGGAGTTTCAGGTTTTCGTGCTCATTCTAGAGGATTTGATGTCATTTTGGTCATTTTTACGATTTTGGGGGCATTTTAATCATTTTACAAGTATGGGGTTTTTATTTTTATCATTTTAGCGAGGTATTTTTGGTCATTTGAGAGGTTTCAGGATAATTTGGTCATTCAAGTGGTTTCGATGTATTTTTGGTTGTTTTGAAGTTTTGAGGCATTTTGTTCATTTTAACGGTTTCTCGCGCCTGCGCGCGTGTTGGGGGGGGGGGGGGCGTGTTAATTGTAATCATTCTAGTGATTTCAAGGGTATTTTTGTTATTATAGTGGTTTCAGGATTATTTTTGTCATTTTAGAGGTATTTTGGTCATTTCTGAGGTATTTTGGTCATTCTAGTGGTTTCATAGTATTTTTCGTCATTTTAGAAGTTTTGGTGTATTTTGGTCATTTTAGTGGTTTTGAAAGTATTTTGGTCATTTTAGTCGTTTTGATTTTTGTTGTTGTTGTTGTCATTTTTCAAGTTTTATGGTATTTTTCATCATTTGAGAGGTATCAAGGTATTTTTGATCATTTTAGATGTTTTGGGAAATTTTGGTCATTTTATAGGTTTCATGGTTATTTTAGTAATTTATTAGGTTTTTGGGTTATTTTTGTCATTTTAGAGGTTTTCGGGTTATTTTCGTTATTTTTAAGGTTTCAATAGTATTTTGTTCATTTCAGAGATTTTGAGTCTATTTTGGCTAAGGTTTAGGGGTATTTTGGTCATTTTTAGAGGTTTCAAGGGTATTTTGCTTGATTTTGAGGTTTTAATGGTATTTTGGTCATTTTGAAAGTTTTTTTTTGGGGGGGGGGGGGGTGGTATTGTTGTTCTTTTGTAGGTTTTGGTTATTTTTTAGGTTTTTGGGATATTTTGGACATTCGGGATGCATTTTAGTTATTTTGAAAGTTCTAACAGTATTTTGGTCATTTTAAAGGTTTTGGAGTATTTAAAGGTTTTTTGATGTTTTGGTAATTCTCACATGTAAAATAAATTTTTTTTTTTTAGTCTAGGAAATTTTGACAAAAATACCCTTGAAATCACTAGAATAGCCAATATGCCCCCAAAATAACCCCAAAACCACCCAAAAAAAAAAAAAAAACCAACCCGAAACCTCTTAATTGACCAAATAGCCCCAAAATCTCTAAAATGACTGAAATAGCCCCGAAACTTCTAAAATAACTAAAACACCCCTTAAATGGACGGAATGAACTGTCAAATCTTGATAACTTATAAATAACCAAAATGCCCCAAACATCTAAAATGATTAAAAAACTCACCTCAACATTGCTAAAATGACCAAAATGCTGTAAAATCCTCTAGAATGACGAAAAAACTTGAAACCAATCAAAATACCCCAAAATATAAAAAATGAACAAAATATCCCTAAAACCTCAAATGACCAAAAATGCCCACGAAACCTCTAAACTAGCCAAAATAACCAAAAACCTATAAAATGACCTAAAAAAAAATACCCAAACCTCTAAAATGACCAGTATTCATTTGAAATCTATAAAATTTCCAAAATATATTAAAATATTTAAAATGACCAAAATACTCTTTAACCTCTAAAATGGTCAAAAAAAAAAAAAAAAATCTTAAAACCTCAAAAAAAAAATTTTTTACAAAAATACGCTTGAAATCACTAGAATGGCCAATATACCCCTCAAATCACCAAAATTGCCAAAAATACCCCCAAAACCACAAAACATAAACCCCCCCCCCCCTCACTAAAACCTCTTAAATAACCAAAATAGCCCTAAAACCCTAAAATGAGCAGTCAAATCTCGATACCTACAACCAATGCAACCACCATCAAAACCCTCCACCACCACCGAACACCCCATAATCTACAACCACCGCAAGTCATAAGCCACAACACCACCAAAATCAAATCAACCATCACTAGCAAACCAAAATCAGATCAAACCCACAACCCAAAGTAAAAAAAAAAAAAAAAAAAAACCCACAAAGTGGCATAGTTGGATCGATGTCCTTAACTCTAGGTGTTGCTGGGTTATCATTTTTTATTTTTTATTTTTTTTATTTTGATAACTGCTGGGTTATCATTTGATTGGCCACCTCAAGGCTAAGTTAGTTAGGTTTTCATTGTGGTGCTAGATTGGTCTCCTCAACGCCATAGAGAGAGAGATGAGATAAGAGAATAAAATTAGAGATTTGTGTTTGTGTGCGAGAGAGAGAGAGAGAGAGAGAGAGAGAGAGAGAGAGAGAGAGAGAGAGAGAGAGTATGGGATGGGAGCTTGAGAGACAATGAGAGTTTGAGAGAGAGGAGGAAGCAAATGAAAATTGATACCCAGCTCTATCTATTAAGTTTCTTTACAAAATTCCCTATTTGATCTTGTGTTCTTTGTATATTGTTGTTATTTTTATGTTTTTGGAGGAGAGAGATATAAAATATAAACAAAAATATTTTTTTACCCATGTTTTTAACAGAGGTGGGTAACAGAGACTAAATGGAGCTAAATATAGGTGGGCAAATTGTTAAGTTTTAAACTATGTTTAGGTAAAGTGAAAATGGGCCACCAAACCATAGATGGGTTTAATATAATTTTCCTTTCAAAGATTGTACCTAATACTGTAATACAAATAATAAGTTAGGAAGCCTTTGGCAATTGACACTACATAATGCTCCACTAACCCCTAAAATTGTCAGCCATGGACCACTATTTGGCAGATAATGGCGTGATGGTAAATGGGATTTGCAACAACTTTTGTATTGTATTTACATCCAATGAGTCTTACACATTTAGAGGGGCCTCCCTTCGCCTATAAATAGGAAAGGGTTTAATCCCCATAAACAAAATTCAGAGTGAGAGCACAACATACCCTCACTCCAACAGCTTACTGTGCACATTATATTGGTCCTACCTTTATCTATTTTTTTTCTTCTTGAGTAATATAGTGCATGGTTTTAAAAACTGAAACGGTCAAACAACTAGAAGAGTCTGGTTCCTTGTTTTCATCGGTTGAACCAACAGATTTTATGTTTGGGACAAAATTTAGGTATAGTACCTTAGGTGATGTTCCTTAAGTTTCTCTCTTAAGATTCTGCCATGTAGTTATTTAACTAAAAAATACATTTCTATCCCATGAGAAAAAATCCACATGCCAGAATCTTAAGAGGGAAACTTAAGAAACAACACCTAAGTTTTGTACCTAAGTCTTGTCCTTACGTTTGAACCACCAGTTTTTATGTTTTTTGGCGAATTGGTTAAGTGTCCAGTTCTCAGTTGAATCGGCATATCTGATCCTACTCAGGCAAAGACTCCAGGTAAAAATCTTGTGCTCTTTGCATTATTGTTTTCCATTTTCCTTTAAGCTTGCCAATGGCAACTTATCAACCCACTGTTGACACAAAAGTGGCAACCAAATGTACGTATAGTCCATCAGCTTAAAACTAGTGCCTTTTAAACACTCCTTGAAACCTAACTACCATGTATAGGGTCTTAGGTATGGACTATGATGATTATGTGAGATATGAAGGCAGAGAGAGAGAGAGAGAGAGAGAGAGAGAGAGAGAGAGAGAGAGAGAGAGGTCCATGATCATCTTCAAAAAACATCATGAAAATAGGTCCTTTCGTGCAAGTTGGCTTAACTTTTATCAATCATAGACCATATGATGCGAATTTCAATCGTCACGCTTTGAGACCTAACAAATAATATTGGAATATTTGCTGAAGGTATAAAATTTGAATGCTACAAGAAAGAATCCCTAATAAGTTCGCAGTTCTTGAAGAACCAAGAGAAGAAGCAAAACCTCACTTTTTTTTTTTTTCTTGATTTTTATTCAAAAATCCTCCATTACAATGAATGCATGCTATTTATAAGACATGACTGAAAATAGGAAAATATAAAAAACATACTAAATAACAAAAGCCTAAATTAAAGTTGATTTGGTCTGAAATTAGCAGCTTCTAGGAATGGGATGTGATGTCTATACTTTATCGTAATGTTGTTGATAGCTCTACAATCAATACACATTCTCCAAGTTCCATCATTCTTAGGCACAAGTAGCACCGGCACCACGCACGGACTCATGCTCTCTCTCACGTGTCCTTTGGTCAGTAACTCCTTAACTTGCCTTTGAAGTTCCTTTGTCTCCTCCAAATTACTCCTATAGGCTGGCCGGTTAGGAATTGTCGCACCTGGCACAAAATCAATTTGATGCTCTATTCTTCTAATAGGTGGCAATTCATTAGGCACATCATTAGGAAACATGTTCTCATATTCCTGTAACAAAGAGATAGCAACACTAGGTAAAGATTTGTTAAGTTCGTTAGTATTAAAACATGTCTCTTTGTACAAGAGTACAAATATAGGTTGGTTTGTATAAAAAACACTCTTGACATCACTCGCCTTAGCATAAAAACTCGCTTGCTTTTCTGTTTTTCTCTCATTTTTTTTTTCACTTTCTATTTTTTTTTTCACTCTCTTTTTTCCTTTCACTCTCTTTCTCATCATCTTTTTTTGAACTCTCAATCTCACAATTGTTTTTCAACTCATTCTCTCTTTTCAATTTTATTTGATCTTCATACACTTGTCTTGGAGTCAACGATACAAGAATAATGGTTTTATTGTCTTTTACAAAAGAATGCCTATTCTTGAACCTGTCATGATTGACCTTCCTGTCAAACAGCCATGGCTTACCCAATAATATGTGACCCGCATGCATTAGAATAATATCACACTAATGTGGCTAGCACCACTTTAATTTTTCAACTAAAGTGGTGTTAGCCACATTAGTGTTAGGATTAATACCCTTAAATCCTATTATATGATGCTATGTATCACATTATGTATGACTTTATGTTGTAATTAATAAAGTTGTTTTATTATTATCTAAAATAATGATAATATGAATATTTGGACGTTGTCATATTGTCCATGAAATGCATAGTATGTGATTTATGTGATTTAGTCACAGAAAATATAAGTCACAAGTTCTTTGTAAAATTAAAATTTTAGTTCGTAGTCGGTGATGAAATTGAGCATTTCATCTGCAAAGACTATAACATATCAACTAGGATGATTTGTCTTGATCATGGAAGTGGAGACTTCTAGTTGGTATGTTGATATGTTTTAAGAGTTAAGACATATTGAACTAGAGCTCTGTGAGATTTATTATTCTCCTAACAACTGTTAAATGAATAATAAATCTCACGACTTCTATTTACATCAACTCTTAATCTTGAGAGAATAATGGACCTGATCATGAAGTGTAGGTTGCTTTGATATATCAGGAGTAAGATCTAAAATAACGATCAAAACCTCAGTATATTGGATAGCCACATTTAGTGTTGATGGAATATATATTCTCAAGATGGAATTCATAATCTTTTAACGGAGATATAAAATATTCTCTTGAGATAAGTTTAATGAGTTCGGTTATTCAGAGTGTTAGGACTAACCACTTTAGTAAGGAGTTACTAAAGTATATATTTATGAAATTGGATTTCATAAATATATAATGAATAACTTAAAGGATTAAACGAGGTATTCAATGATTAAGATGTAGTAATCTTCAAAGTGGCAGTCTACATTTATGACTTTGTATTACTATGAATATTTTATGAAGGGGTTGCATGTACAATAAAGTCTTGGGATATAATCTATTAATAAGGTATAGAATGCAATTATATTTATATAGTGGTATTAAATATAATTAATGGTTAACTTTGGACTTGTCAAGAGTTGACAGAAAAGCCTAAGGGCCATTGGAGCTAGTGTCTTATTTGTTCTCTTTTGGTCCCACTCCAAGCCACATACTAAAGCTCAATTGGAATGGTCTAAGAGGCTAGTCCAATTAAATAATCAGTTATAAAGAGAGAAACATATAGAATTTTGTAAGAGAATGAAATGATTTGTATGTGAGTTTTGGACATTCTCTAATTCTTCCTTGAACATATTCATAGAAACTGATTGAAAGACCACACTTTTTGGGCATAAGTGGAATTAGAGTGAAGATTAAAAGTGTTTCCGAGTACTTCTAATATTTTGTTTTGAATTTCACTACACCAAGGTACACTCTCTTATTCTTATATTCTGAAATTTACATAGTACATGTTATCAATTACGAATGAAGTAGATCCGTTAATTTTTCACTGCGTATGTTTTGTATGCAATACAGACATGTATTTTTCCAACAATTAGTACAACTCCCCCCATCTAGTATGAAAAATGTTCTGATGTGGCATCTAGTATGAAAAATGTTCTCCCTTTGCTATTTTATGTCATCTTTTTTGACCTTGGCACTTAAAGCACACCTAGTCACAAGTGACTCACCCTCCACTAGATACTCCACATCATCGTCACAAGTATTCTCAGGTGATGGCATCTGGTCATCATCACCCTCCCTTTTAGTTTCCACCTCTCCATCAACATGTGTGATCATGGTCCTCTTATTTGGGCATTGTGAAGAAGCTATATGACGTACTCCTAAACAACAAAAACGCTTAATATCACGATTATGAGTTTGGGATTCGTTTTTACCTCTATTGATACTGGGAACTTCGTCTCTCCTTTTTGGTGGTTTGGTTTTGGACTTAAAAACAACTCCTTCATCTTTACTCCCATTCGACCTCCATGTAGCAGAAGAGCCCAAATTTTGAAATGATTGAGTTCTTTTCCTTTTAAGTTGTCGTTCCACCTCTATTGCCATATGCACCATGTCCTCCAACTCCACGTAGTGTTGCAACTCCACCACGTTGGCAATGTCTTGATTCAGCCCATTCAAAAACCTAGCCATGGTAGGTTCTCTATCCTTTTCTACATTAGCCTAAATCATAGCAATCTCAATCTCCTTGTGGTAGTCATCCACATTCCCATAGCCTTGAGTAAGACTCTGTAATTTCTAATACAAATCCCTATAGTAGTGACTAGGGATAAATCGCCTCATTGTGGTAGCCTTCATTTCCTTCCACGTCTCAATAAGCCTCTCATGGTTTCTCCTTCTGTTCATCACAAGTTGATCCCACCATATAATAGCATAGTCAGTAAACTCAATGATAGCGAGTTTTACCTTTTTCAACTCCACCTTCATCTCCCATTCCAAGTATGCTTTAGGATTATTTTTCCCTTGGAATGATGGTATCTTCATTTTGATGTTTCCTAGGTTCTATCAATCCCATCTTGCCATCTCGGATCTCTTCGGAAACCTCTACCACGCCTTTCTCCCCTTGGCACAAACCTGCCCTTATTGTTCAATGAAACTTGATCCTCTTCATTTTTGAACTCATCCTCGTGGTTGTCATTAGAATTATCCACGCGTGCACACCTTGCTTGCCTTCTAACATTAAGGACTCTTTGGGGACGCTCCTCATGCAAAGTAGCAATAATAGCGTCTTGTCTATCCATTTGATCCCAAATCTCATTAAACACCATGTTCATGCATTCAAATTATTATTGCATAGCTTGCAACATTAAGGATGACTCCTCCCCTCATTTTCTATTTGATGCTTTGCCTCTAGAAGACATACTTTTTGAAACTATAGAGAAATGTTAGAAATAATTTCTCACAATACTCCCTCACGTGTTTGCACTCAAATTATGTCACTCACACTTGTGTTTCATTCTTAAATTGATCTTTTTCCCGATATTAGACTCACACTCTCTTGCCTTTTTTCACTCATAGCTACCCTTTTTCAGTTCTTCATTAAATTAATAAACTTGATCAAGAAATTCAACTTATAGTATTTGAACCAATACCGACAGCAAGAAAATATTACAGAAACAATGAATCAAAGGAAGAGGACAAAAGAAAACAATATTTTGATTTGAGAGAACTAAAACTACAAGCAATTTTTTTTTTTCTTTTCTTTTCTGACATCTTTTTTGTTTTTGTTTTGAACTTGGTGCATAATTTTGACTTGGTGCACGTCACAAAATAAGAATAAAGAATACAAAAGGAACAAGATAGGATGATACATGAAACAAAAGATAACGAGATAGTAAAACTAATTTTAGAACCTGTACTTTGATACTAAATGATGCGAACCTCAATCGATATGCTTTGAGACCCAACAAATAATATTAGAATACTTGCCCAAGAAAGCTAAAATTCAGATTTTGATAGAAACCCCAACCCAACGTTTATAAATGAAACGCGAATCAAATGTATAAGTAATAGACCCCGACCTAAAGATTATAACTGAATTATGAATCGAAAGTATAAAATTTAAACGCCACAAGAAAGAATCCCTGATAAATTCACAATTCTTGAAGAACCAAGAGAAGAAGCAAAACCTCATGTTTTTTCTGATTTTTATTCAATAATCCTCCATTACAATGAGTGCATGTTATTTATAAGATATGACTGAAAATAGGAAAATATAAAAAACATAATAAATAATAAAAGCCTAAATTAAAGTTGATTTGGTTTAAATTAGCAGTTCCAAAATAGGAAAATAGCTAAAAAATGTCCTAAATAATAATAGCCTAAAATTAAGGTGGATTTGGTCTGAAATTAACAATTCCAAAATCGGAAAAATATCTATTAATTGGTATGGAACTTGAAAGTCAATCAGCCATTAATCCACACCATAAATCACGCTCAATTAAGCCAGATCAACCCTTAATAGCTTGAATTAAATTTATTACACATTCATCTTCCTTTGGGCCAAGTTTGGAATGTCTTGTGTTAGAATTAGCCCAAATCTCTTGAATCAGCTCATTAAGTGCTTCTTTGATCTTCTTAGATCTTGCTCTAGTAATAGGCCCAACTGAAATATACAATAGATCCTTTAATGCTTGTTGATTCTCATCACCATACACATATCGTTGCAACAAAGATGGGTTGATCACACACTTGAGAAACAATAACAAACAAAAACTACCATACCTTAGTCTCAAAATTTTGGAATTGATTATGAGTCCTCAACAAACTAGCCAGGATCAACTACATGTATTCTTTACCACTGAAATCATATTTTCTATTACTTTCTTAAGTGACACGTGGTTAGAGAATTTATAGATATTACAAACAGCAAAGACAAGTGAAGTCCACTCTAAGAAGTAGTTATCTTGTTTCTAAAAAAAAAAAAAAATAGTTATCTTGAATGTTCCCAGTTGATCTAAGCAAGTGAATTACAGAATAATTCAATTTTCTTGTACAAAATTTACTCTATTATAACAAGATAAAGAAACAAAAAAAATTATGCCACCTTTTTTTTCAGAGACATTTCGTTACTAATACTCAGAAGCTTCATTCTACAGGAAAATCTATGGTTTCCTTGAATTTAAAAGGAAATTTTGGAAGCTTTTGACCGAGAAAGCTGTGCCTCTAACCTTGCTTCAAGTAGTTTTGCCAACAATGTATTTTCCTTCAAGCCCCGAGGCCATCTTAAAGTAGATTCTGAATTTTCAACATCTGGGGTTGTTAATTTTGACATCCACTGTTGCACTGGATTAGCATTACCTGTTAACATGGATCGAACGCAAGAATCTTCCTTGCAATTACTCTGGGGATGAATCTTGTCATCCTCCAATGGCAAAGAATGACTTCTAATCAAGTTATCAGGCATATGTCCTGTGTTCAATCCACAGGCCCCAACCCGTTTGCCATGTCTTTCATGTAGACCTTCGGTAGCTTCACACATTCCAAATTTCTCAGTATAGTTTATTACATCTTGCTTTTCTCCACACATTTCACCCTGTTGCCTCCCAGGAAACTCGTTGTTTCCATTACATGGCATGGCCTTTGCCATATGTTTGTTGAACTGCCCTTGCAAACTGGATGGGTTACAGACTTCATCAATTTCCCATAATCCAAAATTTTTTCTTATGGAATTTGATTTCACTATTTTATTCTGATGGCTTTCTGCAGCATTATCACTGTTTCGTTTACAGCTACCTTTGCTTTGTTTTCCATCAGTTTCCTTGTTTGGTTTAAAGCAATGTGAATCACCTATCAGTTGGGGAATCTCCTTCATCAGCTGCATTTTTAGTTGCACTAACTGGCTCATTCAAAGGAAAGGACTCAAATGAAGGTTTACGTGAGCAAATTTTCTTTAGCTCCACTAGGGAGAAGTTCCCATTTTTCCTTGATTTAATAGACCGTTTAGCTTGAAGAAAGGTTTCTATGTCAAACCCTATCTTGTCCACAATTGTTTTCTTTTCTGCAAGATCATTTTGAGCTTCTGCTAGCTTCATTTGCATCCGTTCATCAAGCCATGCTTCTGAAATATGGAGAATTAACCTGTCAGGGTTTTCCCTACCAACACTACCCTTCACAGTTTTGTGCTTCAGGGACCGTACTTCTTGTTCATATTCTCTTATTCCTTTTGCAAACTCATCACACAAGTTTTCCAACAGAATTCGTGCTTTTCTCTCTCTTTCAAGCTCTCTCAAAGCATTATAAAAAGAAGAATTCAGTTCAGAAAGTTCTTGAGCTAGTTTCCGGTGCAGGCTTTCTGAATGTTTTCTTAACTTCCTCTCATCTTCTAGCTCATCCCTGATTGATTCTACTGCAGCTTGGATTCGATCTTGCACCTTATTCTTCCTAACAATTTTATCCTCTGTAACTTGCATCATCAAGTCATCCATTTCATGCCTTTCCAAATGCTTCTCTTCCAGCAATTCTTTAATTCTAGCTTGAGAAAGATACAGTTTCATTTTCAGTGCTTTCACCAATGATATATTGGACGCATGCTGTTCTTCAAGACTCCAAATCCGATTGATTACCTTGAGTAATTCTGTGGATGTTTTAAGGCTATAACTTGACTCACCCATTCTACCGTTGAAGTCCAAAGATTTTGTGGGAGTGACAACAGGGTTATAAGGTACCACCTGTGAAAGCAAAGGGTCTCCAAATTCAGCACACCAACATAAAATAGAGTGAAATAGTCGATGGACTATTTTGAGAAGGATATAAAGAGGAGAATATGAGTAGTGAACTTAATGAATCTATTATGATAAGTATAGTAGGATATATGGCATTCTTGCAGCACAGGGGCAGAACCACATTGAAGCTTGGGGGGGCCATGGCCCCCACAAACTTCTCAAATATTAGTTTTTTACCTCCAAATTTACTTTAAGTTTTCAAAAAAATATGGTTCCCCCCCCCCCAACTTCCTTAATATTATATTTTTACCCCTAAATTTACTTAAAGTTTTCAAAAGATATGAAGTTGGCCTCCTAAATTCTTCCTATTTCTTGTATGACACTTCTAAATTGGTTCAATTTTTATGTTTACTATTATTTTGCACACCCCCCACCCCCAAAAAAAAAAACAATTCTCAAAATTCTAGTTCTGCCCATAGTAACTGCAATTCCACAAGGAAGTTAACAAATCATCAACTAATATGACTACATCTCGTCACCATTTCATGATTAATTAACCAACTACTGTATGCCAGTCATGATGCTCATCAGCAAGTATCTGCCTTTATAGAAATCATAAAAATAGGGTCTTTGGCATAATTTACAAGCATGACAGGCAAGGATTAATACAACTGTTGATGTAATTAGAAAAGAGAAATCACAAGTAAGCACATTCTGAAATTTAACGTAAAAATTCTAAATCTGATAGGATATTGTATAAGGATTTTTTAGAAAGGCCTCCCTTTTGAACAATATTATAATAACGACTGTATGTGAGGAAAAAAAAAGGGTTTTAAAAAAAAAAAAAAAACCACCCTTTAATTTTCATATGAGTGCCAATTTAGTTTTGCATTTTTTATTTGAACAATTAAACCGTTGGACATTTTTTTGTGTGTGCCAATTTAGTCCCTCTTCATTGGCATTGTTTTTGTAAAATTAATAACCAAAAATGGCATCCTTTCTTTCATAATCTTTGTTTTTTGTTTTTCTTTCTTTTGTAGTATGTGGTTCATTTGGCAGGATGTTTTACTTTAGTGATTTAGTCAACATCAAGTAAGATTGGTTGGACTAGGCCATTTTCTGTAGATCATATATATATATATATTTATGCAGCTTTTTTTATTGCCTCTTCATCGGGCAAATTTGGTTAATCTGTATGTGTCATGTTCTTTCGTTTTTAATGTTAAGAGAGTAGGGGAGGAGGGGGGCTGGAATGCATGAAAAATCAATAAAATCACACATGTAATGTGATTAACTCCATTAACATTTAATTTAATAGAATGCTCTATTTGTCACAAACATAATGTCCAAGCTGTTAGTTGTTCACATTGACAATGCAGGACTAAATTGACACTCACATAAAATCCAAAGGTCAAATGTTCGATATATAACTAACATATGAGTTATATATATATATATATAGAGAGAGAGAGAGAGAGAGAGAGAGAGAGAAGATATGATATACCAACTTCGGAATATACAGTGGACAAGTTGCAACATAATCATTAATCACTCTTGTAATTAAAATGTTTCCGATAAACAGCCATTTTGTGCTCCAAATGAATACAGGCACAGTTTATGAATCAAATACATTTATTCTATATTGTAATTTAGCAAATTGTTGATCTGAGAATATTACAAAAACTCACAGGCTAGAGAGAGAGAGAGAAATGAAGAAAAGTCCAATAACAGAGAACCGTTTTTGTTTTTTTTTTTTTTTTTTTGGGGGGGGGGGGGGGGGGGGGGCGGTGGGGGGTAGGGGGGGAGGGTGAGTATAATTCTTACCTCGAATGAGCTACTATAACTTGAGGGAGATATGGGCTGTAGAGCACTATCATTCCTGTCAACAGATTGAGGGTGTTGTATAAGTGATGCTGCAACATGCCTCCTCAAGCTACTTTTACTTTCTGGCTGCAATAAAACATATGGCAAAAATTACTATTTGGATTGAAAATATACTTTTTAACAAAGAGTAAGAGAAAACATGGAAAAAATATGTTGGAATATTCATGTGTGAGTCGTATGGTTATTTAAGCAGTAAATTCCTAGATCATATAATAATTGTAAGAGTATTAATTAAGATAACATTGTTGGGCTCAAACTCATTAACTTAAGTTTTTGGGTTAAGTAGTGTCCTAAGATGTTATATGAAGCTCTCACAACCTGAAAAATGCCAACAAGTGGTATTAGCTGATGGTTCAACGGGACAAGTGGTCACTGCGAATATTGTTAGTGGCTCCCATGGTTGAGTAAAAGCATGCTCACTCCACCATGGTTGAGAAAAGGCATGCTCCCCCACCCCCCCAAAAAAAAAAAAAAAGTAGAGGGCATGAGGAATTGTTACAGATTGGATTTATAAACTTAAATTGAGGAATTGTTACTAGTCTGAACAACTAGAAACCATGTATTAAAATCCTCCTATTTCAATGAAACGGATCCATCAAGACGTGCCCAAGAAAAGTCATGCTTGGGAAAATGCTAACAAAAAGTCATGAATCCAAAGTAGAAACCATTCAGTTGGAAAGTTGGAACTGAATTCCCCAAATGAACAAGTGAAATTATAAAGTATATGGTAATGAACCAAAAATTGAAAATAAAACTTGTGCTAAATTTAAATATGTGATCAATTCACGGAGCCAAGAAGATCATAGCTAAATTTAGCACTCAAACAACCAAACTAGTGGAATCCTAGCCTTGCCCGGGCAAAACATCAACAAGAACACATGAGAAGTTAACTTACAGAGACCACAAAGGTAAAAGTGGTACCTGGTTAGGTCCCCGGGTACTAGGAGGGTCAACCAAGTGTTTGGAAATCTGAAACCTCTTGTTTTCCCTGCGTTTGTGGCGGCGAAGCCTAGCACCATTCTTGCTCATTTTAGCAACGGGGTAGTGGTGGTGGGGCTGAATCTCCCAGAGGTTAGCACAGAGCTTTCTAGCAGAGATTGATGTGGATATGTTGGCGTTGTTGGGAAAGGTGGGGTTGTTATCAAGCTCAAGTCTCCATGTAGGTGGTGGAGTACAAGGCCCTCCTCTTTTCCCCACCAACAACATACCTTGTTTCAACTTTTTCACCATTAATCCTTGCTTTTTTTTCTCTTCTCTCTCACTCTCCCCACCACCTTTTTCTTTCCTTTCCATCTTTACTCTCTTTCTCTTCAAAATTCAAACTTTGTGTGTGCGCATCTTTTGACTGAAATGGTTCTCTCTCTCTCTCTCTCTCTCTCTCTCTCTCCACAGTTCAGTTCAGACACTGTTCTGCCTCACTGCTTCTTTGTCTGTGCGCATCTTTTGGCTCTTTGTCCCTTCTTTATTTCTTCCTCCTCTTGCAATTTATTTTGACCCGTACAACTATGTAGCTCTAACCACATCAAACATAAATTGGGATTGGAATTGGATGCTCTTATCATGCTGGGCCCGCTTATTATTACACAGCCGGCCGGGAAACAAAACAACAAAGAAACAAAAAGAAAGAGAATATTCAACCTCTCTGGTGAAAAGTCTAAATAATCGTTTTTAACGTTTTAAAGAGTGTTTGGTAAATATTTTCAAATAGTATTTTCAATTTTTAAATAACATTACATGTATTTCTATACATTTTTTTACTCATATGTATTTTTACGTATATTTTCAAATAATAATTTTTAATTTTTAAATAACATTACATGTATTTCTATATATTTTTTTATCCACATATATTTTCACATATATTTTCAAATAACAATTTTCAGTTTTCAAGTGCAGATACCAAACACCCCTTAAATATTGAAAATTATGAGTTAAAAAAAATAATGCTTATGATAAGGGATTTTTTATAAGACTTTCTCATTCTAGGGTGTTTGAACATTAAGAGCCTGTTTGGTAAGAAATTTTTAATAACGTTGTTTAAGTTTTATAAAAATATAAGTAGGTAAAAAAATATATATTGTGGTGATTAAACAACAGTTTTTATTGTTTATACAACTTTATCAAACATGCCCTAAATTTAGAAAACTTTTCTTGCCGGTTTTACTTTTCAATTAACATTATTCATGACATTTTTATAAATATGTTAAAGACCGTAAACCCCAATAAGACGAGTCCAAATTTTCTGTCTCACTTTCTCTACTCCACACAATACTCCACAAATAAAAACTTGCCAAATGTCTATCTACTTAATTAAATCCTAATTTTGTGGCTTCTTTATTTCAGTTACCTAAATTAAATAAATAAAGAAAATAAAAAAAACCAATATTCTGTCATTCCATTTCTCGGCTTTCTCAGGAACTAAACATTATGGTTGATTCAGTCATTTAAAAGTGGGAGGGTGGGTGGGTGATGTAAAATCTATTATAGTTTTCAAATAAAACTACTTTTATTTTTATTTTTATTTTGTCTTTCTAATCGTATCACGTTATATCTTTTCGACCTTTGGTTCCTGAGAATTAAAAACTTGTCATATCAAACCCTATATTTTGAGGTGCTCTTTTTTATGAGGAAAATCACGACCAAAACTTTCCGGTTCCGATGGATGGCTGTGACTGAAGGTGTTGATGGCTCCGGCGAACAATGTTGGTGGTGTAGGTGGTGGAATGTGTTGACTTTTGGGTTTTTCTTATTTTCTTTATTTATTTAATTTAAGTAATTAAAATAATAAAGCCATAAAATTAGGATTTAATTAAGTAGATAGATATGTGGGCAAGTTTTTATTTGTAAAGTATTAAATGGAGTATAGGAAGTGAGACAAATGATTTGGAACCAATGTTTAGCCAAAAAAATGATTTGGAACCAATCAGACCGCACTTAACAGAACTTCTTCTTCTCTCTCTCATGCGCCCAAGAGTTCTTTTCTCTGTGTCTCCTACCATTCAGGTCTAGATTCCCTCTAACGCCTCAAACTCCTCTTTCACATGAGATTGGACTCTCTCATATTTATTCCTCTATTTACTCATTATTGTTGCTGGTATTGATTATGTATCATTCCGATCTTTCATTTTCCTTCAATACCTTGTTTTTCTCTTTTTGAAGTTTTTGGGAGCTGGGTCTTTGTGTAATCAAAGAATGCAGGTAATCTGATGATAATATTGTTGTGGGTAGTAGTTGCCTCTAGACAATCAGATTTGGCAGCACAGTTAGAGCTAATGAAGGGCATTGTAAAAGACCCATCCGGGCAAGTGCATTTTTCAGATTTAAAGAAACCTTCACAAGTTTCACAAAACCCATCTTATAATAATATTTATCAATTAAAATGTTATGTGCAGAAGGAAAAGAAGATTATGGAGACATTAAAAACCCATTAACGTACAATTTCAAAGATTTGTTCAAACCTGGATTTGCAGTCAGATCTGTGGATTTTCAGAGTTCAAGCCAGAGTCTTTGATGCGTAGGTTTTGCGGTGGTTGTTGACGGCGACAAAGGCGACTTGCTTCACCTTGGAATGCTTTGATAGAGATGAGAACCACCGAGAGAAGGTCGAGCAGTGGGTTTTGAGGACACAGAAAAAGTAAAGAGGAAAGGAGCAGGGGAGAAAAGAAAAGAGAGAGGGTCGGTGCAACAGTAAAATGGGGACTTTCTCCCTCTCCAAATAAAATAAAAATACTTTTATTATGATTGTAAGTTTTTCTTATTTTACATATACACATGTCTAACGCTAAATACATAATTATATTTTTTCACATTTTAAAATATGTTATTTAAAATATAATATTAAACACATTTTTGACATTAAGAATACTTTAAATATGTATTTTTACAATACTTTTTAAATTACAGTTTTCACATCATTTTTAATGATGATGCTTGAAATCTATACCAAACAGGTACAATCTGGCTTGATTTTGATGACTTTACTCTCTTTGTCATTTGGCCCATGAAGATTTAAAAATGAACAATAAATATAGACAGATTTTTTCAGTCATTTTCCAAAAATATTAAGATATATTTGAATCTCTCTTTTTATTTGGTGATTAGTGTCAATAAAAATGTTATTAGACTAGCAGTGTATACGAGAGTCGGGTGACTTGGGTTGCATAGGTTGAGGCTAATATTCCTAATCGAACTGTTATTTGCAAGTTAGAAATATTCCAATCCATCAACATTTAAAAACAAACAAGTCAGTTGAAAATCTAAACAATTTTGAATTGATAGGTTAGGCAGGTTTAGCAAGTTTTGATGAATTTACTCGAAACACATTTATACTTAAGGTATTTTAAATGGGCCATAAGATAGAGATTTTTAGTTGATATTTTTAATGGGTATTATTTCAAATAAATCTTTTTTCTCACAAATAAATATTAAATATAAAAAAAGGAAAGAGAAAAATAACAACATTATTTATTCTTAAATAAATATATACTAATCTATATATTTATATGTAGGGTCACAAATTGTAGCCCACACCTAGATGGAAACAGGGGATGGGCCCAATAAGCCCAATACAATAAATTTGTAAGAGAGTGGGCGAAATAATTGGGCTAATAAAGGGTCTTACAACAGTTAATGAAGATTAGGAGTTTGGCCGAGGAGAATAAAACACACAAGCAAGTGATGATCTCAGGTTCGAGAAGCAAGTTTTGGATGAATTGGTTACTTCAAGTAATGTCTGAGGGGTAGGCTCTTAGATAAAATGTTTTTCTTTAGGTTGTGTTCTTCCAGATGCTACAGTAACTCTTTCTTCTTGTTCTTTCTTTTTCTCTCGTGTCCTCTTCTTCTGGAGGTTTTACTCCATTATATAGTCCTTCATTATTTGATCCTATCGTCCACTTGTCTGCCATCTAGCCTGGTACTTGAGTTTCTGTTTCTTCTCTCACAGCTTTTTGATTTTCTGGGGGTAAAGGTGATCGAAAACACTGTTCAGAGGTCTTTTCCACATAAATGCGGCCAGGAAAACTGCTGTAATGCATTTAATGCGGTAGTAGCAGCTTTTTCCCAAGATATTTCTGCATCCTTATCCCTTCCGTGTACATTTGTAATCTATCTTCACCTCCGGAACTTCCTGGAAGGTGGACTAAGGGGGAGACGAGGCCCACCTCACCGACATATGCCAGACCCGAGGAGGGTAACCCTCTCGGATCAATATCCCTGGACACTTACATGCTCTACTGTTAGTTACGAGATTTCCCTATGATTTCCTCTCCTCGGACGCATTATTGATAAAATGTGGTACTTAAGCCCACTGCAAGGGTCCAAGTTTTTGCTCCCCCACATTATATAAAACCAAAATCTCTGAAACTCCTACAATTTTCCACGTTAACACAATATTAAAAAAAAAAAAGATATATATATATATATAAAATAAAGCTTTTCTTAAACCCAAACCCCGTGCTTTGGCTTCTCTTTCTCCAAAATGCACTCCTTGCCTTCTCTTCTTCTACCATCTCCCCCAACCCAACGCTCCTCTATGCTCCTCCTCTACCATCTCCCCCAGTGATCAGACCCACGGCAAACCAACAGGAAAGCATCTAAAGATACCATACCCACCATACCCATAGATTCCTCAACCAAAACCCACCATACCCACCATACTCACAAACCAATAGACATCTTCTTCCTTAGAACAGATTTATAATAAATACTACATAATTGAAACTTTTGAACCTTGATTAATCTCTCGAGAGAATGTCACATCAACTTTGTTGGCTCCTTACTCACCAGCCACAGCTAAGGAGGTCGATAGCGTGCCATACATGATAGAAATTTTCAAAAGTGAAAAAGAAAAAGAAAAAAAAAAAAAAATTAGTGGCAGAACTCATGTCATTGCCATTGTTACCACTTTTTTCCTGTTGTCATCTCCCTATACTACTCAAGTTTTCTCAATCTTCCCTACCTCTCTATTTTGTCTCCTTCTTCTCATGTTTTGAGTCATACTACCATCCTTTATTTTTCTTTTATATTATGTGGTAGTTGTGGGCTCTTGGTTTATGAGCCACTTGACATCTCATGTGAATTTACTGTAGTGTTTTGAAACTTGAAACAACTTTTTGAAATTTTAAATTTCAATTATACATGCTTTCATTTTGTTAATAAAAATAACGTGTTTATTTTTATTATTATTATTAGTTTTTTAATTGTTATCATCCAAGTCCTTTTTTTATATCACCACGTTTATTATTATTATTAATGCTGAAATTTAAGTACTAATAGACAGGTATATTAGTTAAAATATATGCACATATAATTTTAAGTGTTTTAAACAAATTATATGAACTCTAATCGATAAATATTTAAATATATTCAAAGTCTTAAGTACTCCAATCAAAAGAGTTCAGTTATTTAGTTTACAACTTCATGTTTACAATTTGTCTTTTGAATTTTATATTTTCCCTCACATAACATATAGGGCGTGTTTGCTATTGTTGCTTAAATAATAGTTTTCAGTATTTAAACAACATTACACGTATTTTCATATACTTTTTTACTCACATGTATTTCCACAAAACAACAATAACATTACTAGAATTCTCTTACCAAACGGGCCCTAAAAACTGGGACTTCTCGAATCTTTTAGACATAAAGAGAGTTTAAGCTCCTCATTACCATTAAAGGTGTTTGACAAAATGTCTGAGAGAAATTTGAAATTACTTCAATTATTTTCTTTTATATGTTTTGATCTATTCATGTAGGGAGTAACGAGGGTTTTCCTTATTTTAAGGGCTTGTTTAGGATCTGTTTATTTTGTTAAAACTGAAAATTTTTTGCTGAAAATACTGTAGATAAAGGTAAAAGTTAGCTGAAATAGTACAGTGAGACTCATGAATAGTACCAAAAAATACAGTAGGGTCCATGAATAGTAGCAAAAACAAGTTGAATAATAAAATAAGTTGGCAAAAAAAGCTATTCAAACGCAAAATGCTCGTTAGGCAAACTTATTGTCGTGGGACCTAGGATAGGCGAAATGCGCGTTTTTTAAGCTAGCTGAAAATTTATTGTCATGGGACCCAGGCTTTAAAACACAAAAAACACGTTAGGCAAACACACGCTTAATAGTCATAGATTACAAAATGAACATTTGGTGAATATATTTGTAAATTTCTATAATTTGTTTGTTTGTTTGTTTTGTTTTGTTGTTTTTTTGTTTGTTTCAAGTTGTTATTAGTTCTAGAGATCGATGAGGGCTATGATTCCTAGGTATAACCTATTAAAAAAATAAACTAAATTCCTAGGCATTGATGTTGATTGTTTACTCAAATTTGTTGCTTAATAATTTATAATCAAAATAATTGATAATCAAGTAGATAGTTTAGTAAATATACTTTTTTCATTCCAACAAAATTTAATAAATTCAAAGCAAAAGTATGATTTCCCGTGCATTGTACGAGATTAGCGACTGGTATATAATATATAATTGTAGTCAGACAAGTTGATTCTCAACAAGTTATAAAAATCTCAACCCAAAAGTCAAATTGACCTGCTAATTTGATAGTCATATGCCTAACCCACATTGCCTCATATAATAAACATACATGGGTTGGCATGAGTAAGCGGGTCAGGCAGCTTTTTTTGTATAAACCTATGTTAGAATCCATGTGCTTCCATCACAACTTATCATATCAACAGTTATAAAAAAGATTATGAAATATTTTGTATCCCTAACATTGCTAGCATATGAATTAGTACTAAGTTTCTGGATTGAAAGCTCAAGATTTCAGTTGCAAGTATGGGTAGGGCTATAAAGAAGGCATGAAGATCACTACTAAGAACAAGCGCACCCTCAATGGAACTTTGTTAAGAGGGGGGGGGGGGGGATCCTTTCCCTTACTCTGGATTTCTCGAACCC
The DNA here is from genome assembly GCA_035136125.1 of Quercus rubra. Lineage (NCBI taxonomy): Eukaryota > Viridiplantae > Streptophyta > Magnoliopsida > Fagales > Fagaceae > Quercus > Quercus rubra. The sequence goes on from CM068733.1 coordinate 42,918,986, forward strand.
TAGAAAAAAAAAAGGGAGAAAAGATTACCTAAGCTTGTGGCTTTCTTAAGTTCTAAGATAACCCTAGAAGATGTTAAGTTGTCCAAAGATCATGGAAGAGGAAGTAGTCTCATCACAAAAATTGCAAGATTTATAGGATGGTATTCTTGAGTGACTCGAACCGGCTTCCACAAATTATTTAACATGGGGCCAAAGTTAGTTGTAAATTTAATTTAAAAAATGCATTTGATCATTTTGTCAACTAAAGTAGAAATATATTTAATATTGGATCATTACACTAAGAGTGCTTCTAGCAATTGATGTATAAGCTTTGATAGCACACTTAGGGGGCATTTGGTTTGCTGTGATGTTATATTATGTTATAATATTACGTTATTATAATATTACATTAATGTAATTTCAATACAATAATATAACATTATATTATTTAGGAAGTTGATGAGATTAAGATGATGTAATATATTTTGTAATTTTAAATTATGGTAATGTTAGAAAAAATAAAATAAACAAAAAATTTTAATGTTACATCATTATAATGTGCATCACATTAAGGGCACATCACAACAAATCAAACTCCCTTAATGTAATGATCCACAATCCCATATCAATTAATTGTGTTAACCTCCCTGTGTGTATGACATAAATCATAGCACAAGACTAGTGGTGCACCTTGGAGCACGAAGACTTTGGTGCTACTTGATGATGGATAACATACACATGAGCATGAGATATAATTTAGAATTTCATTGTATTTCCATTGTGAAAATAGGGAAGAATCCTTGCAAATTCTCACCATGGAAATATTGTAAAAAAAAAAAAAAAAATTGCAAACTGACAAAAAAAAGGCGAAGGACACACACTTAATCACCTTTAGACAAACGTTAGTCAAATAGGTTTCATTCTAAACTTGGAATTAATGTCAATTTAGAAATTTAGAGAGATGCTCTAGAAAATAAATGTTGTTGAATAAGTAGATGAGATATAATATTAATAAAAGTAGAGAAGCGCATTAGGACATAGGAAAATATTATAAGACATCTATAAAACTAGTTATGTTCTATGGTATTGGATGTTGGGCTCTTAAGAAACATATTCATAAAATGAGTACAGTTGAAATAGGAATGTTAAGATGAATAAATTAAAATACAAGGAAAATTAGGATTTGAAATGATGAAATTTATTTCAACAATGGGGTGACCCCTATTAATGAAAAGTTGAGAGTGAATCACTTAAGGTAGTTGGTCATGTATAGTTAAGCAATTAATACACCAATGAGAAACTATATGTTTATTCAAGTCGAGAAAATAAGAAGAGGTAGTGGAAGATCTAAAATGATATTAGCAGAATTAGTAAAAATGACATGCCAAATAAGGAGGTAACAAAAAGTAACAATTTTGGATAGAAGAGAATGATGAAAAAGAATACATGTAAGTTATTGACCCTAACTAGTTTGTTAATGGTCCATAATTGACAAAAACTTGATTGTTGTTGTCGCTGTTACTATTACTGTTATTGTTATTGTTAATATTATTGTTGTGTATATATACAATATAATGATTTTTACTTACAATAAATAGGGAGAAGGAATTTCAATCCAAGTCTTGGAATGAAAAGAGCTACATAGTAACATCGAATCACTCAGGGGTGTAGCCAAGAATAATTACTTGAGGGGGCCGGGTTGTAATAAAGATATGCTATATATAATTCCTAAGTCTATTGAATACAAAATTATCAACTTTTATATATCATCATATTCTTGTACATTAATGAACATAAAAAACTGTCTAGTTCAATGTAAACATACAAAAAAGAACATTCACATCAAATCATGCCTGGCGACGATTTTTCATGGAATAAAATTCATCCATTATCTTCCACAGTGAAATTCCCTGCAATTTCATTCTCTATATAAACTATCATACTATCATATTCCCTACAATTCCCTACAATTTGCTCATTATTTGGTACCTAATTTCAAAGTAAGGACCTTTTAGGATAAAAAAATTAAATAAACAAATCACTCAAAAGTATAAACAAAGTAACAAACAATATAAACAAAATACACTAACTCCCGGGTAAGTGGGTCACAGCCCTCATCCCAATTGCCTTCCATATATTTTACTTACTTTACTAATTACTACCCAACTACACAATGCAAGCCCCACGGCCCCCATCCTACCCCCACTGAAGAGACGAACAAGAAACAACACAAAAGCCAAAGGTCATAGAGTAGCCAGTGGAGTCAGTGGATAAAGACTCAAGAATATAGAATACAAAAACAATAAACACAAAAATACAAAATCAAATAAGCATAAATTGCTTTGCTGGAAAAGGGTATCACATATTCACAATTTCACATACTCACATACACATATTTTATATTTAGTTCAGTAACTTCAGTTGTAGAGAAAAAAAAGAGAGAAGTCAGAAGTGAGATGAGAATGAGATACCTTGAGGAATTGAGATTGAGATGAGGGCTTGAGGTTGAGGTGATGAACAGAAAAGCTGAATAGGTCAGCGGGCTAGTGGAATTTGCGGCGACAAGGCAAGCAGGTGAGGACTGAGGAGATTGTTTCTAAGGAGAGGCGTGACAGTGTGACACCATGGAGGCGTGAATTGAGAACAGAAGGGAAAAAAAAGGCAGCGTGACAATCAGATTGTTTTCTCCTTTTTCTAACGATGAGGATTGACTTTTAAGATGCCTTTGTTTTGTTTGATCATGCATTTTAGATTTGGAATTGGACTGGGCTGGAAGTGTGTTTAGTTTAAAGGAGAAAATTTTTGTTTTATTAGGGATTTGAGGCTGGCTGGTGGGGATGGATGTGGGCCAAGGTTTTTCTTTAATTTTAAGTTGTATTTGACTAAAACTAGAAGAATGGTTGAAATAGTTTGGGGGGCCATGTCAATTTTTTACCTACTCTAATGGAAATTTGAAAAATTTGGGGGGCCCGGGGGGGCGGGGATGCCAAGTGGCTCCGCCCCTGGAATCACTGTATTCTTGAGTTAATAAGTATTAAACCTTAATTCTTTTTCATATTTTGCGAAAATAAAATAAGATAAAAAGAGAGATTTATAAATAAAATACAGAAAGTAAGATATGCATGGAAACCCTTTTTGCATTCTTTCATGCCATGCTTTACTGTGCATTTTCTGAATGTAAAAGTTAATAAATAATGCATAATACTGGCTGTCTTAGGGAAGGTGGAAAGCGGATTAAGGCTTTAACCATGCAAGCGGATTATAGCATAAATATTTATGGGATGGCGCAAAGTGCACCACAAACGACACAGTACGGGGTCAAGGGTAGCAAAGGACGAGGAAGACAATAACCTGGCTGTTTAGCAAAATTTGGTGCCATTTCATTTATATATTTATCTCATCTCCTGTCCCGGATTCTTTTCCTTTATTGTCCCAAGAACATTTTGGTTTGAGGCTGCTGCAATTAGGTCCATATTTGAAGCCTGTCTGACACTTAGCAGGTGGTCCAACAAATTTCCGGCTGAAGGAGACTATGCATTTTGTGGTCCATCTCCCTATCAACGTGCCCTGCTTTCTCCTCACTCACTACAAGTTTTCTTTTCCTACACCCAAAAACATTTGATTTTTTACCTGCGGTGTATACAAGAAAGAAGAAGTGGTATACCTATAGTATTTTTACAACACTTTTACCACAAATTTTAGATGATAGGTCTTGTCATCTAAAGATTTGTTGTGAAGCAGTTTCTTCTCCTCACGGTAGGAGCATTCTCTCTCACCTAGGGTGAGTCTTTCCTTTCCACGGCATTTTAGCAGTGGACTTTCAAGAAAACAGACGAGAAGCAGATACAGAGACCGATCATGGACTCAGACTTCATTGACAGACTGCAGAATATACGTTTAACAGAGGAAGAAGGTGAAATACTAGAGGTCCGAGCTACACAACGGGAAAAAAAATTCTTGAAGAATGCTCACTCATTCTGTTGGGGCGCTTCCTAACAACCAGACGCTATAATCTGAGAGCAGCAAAGGCAATGCTTCGAAATGCATGGAAGCTAGGGAACGATGTCAGGATTATTGATGTGGGAGAGGGAGTACTTCAATTTAAGTTCAAGCTAGAAAGCCAACTGCAATGGGTTCAAAAAAATGGGTCGTCGAGCTTCGAAAATCACCTACTCGTGCTGCGTAGGTGGGAAAGGGGCATGACGGTGAGGTCCATAACATTCTCGGTACTACCTATCTAGGTGCAAATATGGGGTTTGCCATTTGACCTTATCAACGATGAGGTTGCATGGGATATTGGCAAAGGTCTTGGTCAGGTAATTGAGGTTGACAGCAAAACTTTCACATCGGAACAAGCTCGTTTCATTCGAATTCGAGTAGAGATACCGTTGGACAAACCAATTCGAAGGGGAGGGTGTGTAGCAAGTCCTGAGGGGGATCGAGTCCGGGTGGGATTCAAGTATGAACGACTAGTGGGGCTGTGCTTACCAATGTGGCATCTTTGGTCACGAGTTAAAAGACTGCCTAACACCAACTGCACAACGGCAGACCGAGAACCCATATGGGGATTGGCTTAGAGCTGGGTATCGTAAAACTGGCGATACCTCAGATCAACGGCGAAACAACACTTCACGGCGGGAAACGACGCCGGAACTAGCATAGGGACGACGGGGGCAGCCCAATGAAGCAAGGGAGGCATTGATGACAACAATGATCAAAACGGAGAGAAACATAATGGTGAAGCAGGTGCAGAATCTCAGGAAACGGTTATCAGACAAAATAATGAAGAGGAGTTAATGTGAGAGGATTTTCAGGAGGTCAATCATGCCCATAAGGAAAGTGTAACGGATGGGTATTTGAATGGAAGTGAGGTAACGGGAAAGGAAGTTATTTCAACAGAAGCAATTACTCCCATGATTGTAGCCGGCAATTTAGTAAATGTCCAAGTTGAATACGTGGGAGTATCTCAACCTACACTCAATAACGCACCCCAGGATCAGAAAAAAATACCCCATGAGGAGGCACGTGAGATTACTAAAACACAAACCATACACCACACAGAGAACACGCCAACATGGAAGAGACTAGTGCACCAAACGGACTCTCCCATGAGGGTTAGCAATACTATTTCTAATAACTCGGGGTCAAAGAGAGGGCAACCGGGGATTGAGATGATGAAGAAGAGGAGAGGAAAAAAAGGAAGAACGGAGATGAAAGCCATGACAACTTTGTCAAACGGTGGAGGCTGCGGTGCAGCCCCGTCGAGATTAATGAAAATCCTAAGCTGGAACTGCCGGGGACTTGGGAACCAACGTGTAGTGGATGTCCTCTCTCACACTGTGAGGGAAAAAACTCCCAAAATTTTGTTTCTCATGGAAACACAACAATCAGTTGACAAGATGTGAAAAATTCAAGCAGACTTACCATACTGGTGTATGCTAGCGGTTCCAAGTATTCATAGAAGTGGTGGGTTAGCCCTATTTTGGATGGAGGAGATAGACTTACATAGCCAAACTTTCACTCTTCATCACATTGATGCTCTTATATTCAATGGCCCAAATACCTCATAGAGATTGACAGGTTTCTATGGTTGGCCGGATGGACAAAGTAAACATGAGTCATGGCAGTTATTCAAGCACCTTCACACTAGAAGTTCGACTCCTTGGATTTGTGTTGGGGATTATAATGAGATCATGGCATCAAACGAGAAGCAAGGAGGATTACCAAAACCATTGAACCAGATGCAGGTTTTTTGAGCTACACTCCTACATTGCGGATTGGTGGACTTGGGCTTTCAAGGTAATATTTTCACTTGGAATAATGGTAGACCTGGAGACGCATTTGTGCAGGAAAGTCTTGATAGAGCATGTGCCACGGTTGAGTGGAAGGAAATCTTTCTAGCAGCTCGTGTGATCCACCTTCAATCATCTTATTTTGACCATGTGCCAATCCCTATCACCACACATGATCCAAACCAGCCGAATAGGAGAAGAAAAATACCAAAATGATTTGAAGAAAAGTGGGCCACCAAACCGGATTGTGAGAGAGTAATTCAAGAAGCATGGATGACTGAAGTGGGGCATGGCAGCCCTATGTCAATTCTTTTTTAGAAAATCAAAAAAACCAGATTTGCTTTGGTTAACTGGAGCCGTGCAGCATTAGATAGCTCAAAAAAAATAATTCGGGAAAAACAAAAACAATTGGAGGCCCTATGCTCCCTTAATAGTGTTGATCAATTACCTGCAATTAAGGGATTAAAATATGAGATAAATGATTTATTGCATCAAGAGGAATTGGCATGGTGCCAACGGTCCCAATACATTTGGCTACCGACTGGTGACAAAAATACGAAGTTCTTTCATCAAAGGGCCAGTCACCGAAGACACAAAAACTAGATCTTGGGGATTTTTGACAAAGAACTGGAATACTATAGAGGGAAGCATAGCCCAAATTGTAGAGCACTATTTTCAGCACCTCTTCACCTCTTCCAACCCAAAAGACATTGAAGGAGTACTAAATTCGGTGGACAGACGGGTCACCCCAAGTATGAATGCCTCTATTCTTCAACGGTATACTCCAGAGGAGGTTAGAAAGGCCCTATTCCAAATGCACCCATCTAAGTCACCAGACCCTGATGGTATGTCTCCATTCTTTTTTCAGAAGTTTTGGCACATTGTAGGGCATGATGTCACAACAGTTGTACTGTTAGTTTTAAACTCTGGCCATATGTTGAGAAAAATGAACCATATACATATAGTGTTAATTCCAAAGAAAAATGACCGTACACACATGATGGACTGTAGACCCTAATGCTTAGCCAATGTAATATCCCGAATCATATCAAAGGTTAATTCTAATTGTTTGAAGTTTATTTTGCCAAATGTGATTTCTGATGCTCAGAGTGCTTTTGTACTAGACTGTTTAATCATTGACAATACTACTGTAGCATATGAGTTACTTCATAGGCTGCGAAACAGGAGGAAGGGAAAGAAGGGGCAGATGGTGATGAAACTGGACATTAGCAAAGCCTATGATAGGGTGGAATAGGTCTTCTTACAACAAATGATGGTGAAATTGGGCTTTGCTCCTTCTTGGGTCCAGTTGGCAATGGACAAGGTGATCACAGCTTCGTACTCAGTTCTAATAAATGGAGAGCCAAAGGGTTTTATCACTCTTATTAGGGGGATACGACAAGGTGACCCTTTCTCACCATATCTATTCCTTATGTGTGTGGAAGGCCTTTCAGCCCTAGCGAGAAAAGTAGGGGAGACAAGAGGGCCAAAAAGAATCAAATCTAGCCAAAATGGAGTACGGGTATCTCACCTCCTCTTTGCCGACGATAGCCTTTTATTTTGTCAAGCAACAATGGAGGAAAGCCAAAAACTATTACAATTGTTGGCACAGTATGAGGTTACATCCAGTCAAGCAATCAACAGACAAAAGACTTCCCTCTTTTTTAGCAAGAACACGAAGCCGGTGGTAAAAGAGCAAATAAAACAACTATTTGGGGCAAGAGTTATGACAGAATGTGAAAGATATCTTGGGTTGCCAATGGCCACAGGTAAATCAAAGGTTAACACCAAGAGAATCATGGGATGGAAAGAAAAAACTATTTCAAATGCAGGAAGAGAAGTTCTTATCAAAACGGTGGCCCAAGCGATACCTACATACTCCATGAGTCTATTCAAACTACCATATTCCATCTGCAACAACATCAATTCCATGATGGCCAAATACGAGTGGGGTCAAAACCAAGAAGAACAGAGGATACACTGGATCAATTGGACGAAACTGTGTACTGCAAAGAAGGAAGGAGGGCTAGGTTTCCGTGATCTTCATGCTTTTAACCTTGCTATGTTGGCAAAGTAGGCGTGGAGATTAATTGAGGATAATCATTCTTTGTTTTACAGAGTGTACAAGGCACGTTATTTCCCAAACTCATCTTTCATGATGGCTGAGCTAGGGAATAACCCCTCTTTTGTGTGACGCAGTCTATTATTAGCAAGGGATGTCATTAAGGAAGGCACTAGGTGGAAAGTGGGAGATGGCCGTAGCATTGGAGTATTCACACACTCATGGCTATCACACACCCTTGTAACATGGATTGAAGTACCAATAGATATGAAGGTTTGTGAGCTAATAGACCAAGACACAAGACAGTGGGACCGAGGAAAAGTAGCTGCCACGTTCACTGCCCAAACCAGGGATGAAATCCTCTCCTTGCCACTTAACAACACTAATGGCCATGACTTTGTTATTTGGATGGAAAACAGGGCAAAAAAATTTATGGTGAAATCATCATACAAGGTGGCCTATAGACTGCGACATCATCACAAAGCAGAGCACTCAGCAGCCAGAATCCATGGATCCACTTGGAACATGATCTGGATGCTAAACGTGCCACCAAAAGTGCGCACCTTTATATGGAGAGCTTACTCAAATTGCTTGCCTACATGGGACAACCTACACCGCTGTAGAGTGAGCATAAACCGAAATTACGAAATGTGTAAACAGGAACTCGAGACCACCTCCCATGTGCTATAGACTTGCCCCTTTGCAAGGAATGTATGGGCTCTAGTTAGAGGAAGAATTCAAAAGAGCAGCAATGGTGTAGACTATTTTTTCCTCCTATTCAGACAGATGCAAACAAAAGTAAGCAAGCAAGAACTGGAGTTATGGGCAACCACGGCCTGCGCAATATGGAATGCACGAAATACGATGATCTTCGAACAGTTCCAAACCCACCTAAAGGTAATCTTGGAAGGGGCGATGGGCTTGCTTGAAGAATATCAAAGTCTGATGGAAACACAAAGGATAGCTTGAGTTTGTTTTAAGTAGTTTCCTTTATATTGTATTTAAACTCCCACTATATGGACTCAGCATAACTAAGTGGCTGGGGCCCCTTATGCCTGTGGTGTTGTCCACGGGTTTGTATACCTTTTATATTAATAAAATTTCTACCATTCATCTTAAAAAAAAAAAAAAGATTTGTTGTGAAAATATTGTGTAAATAACATTTCTCACATACATAATTTTTCACAATAATTGAGTTAACAGGTTCTCATTTCGGTCCATTATCAACATCACTTTTTATCTAAAGCTACAAATATATCATAGCAACAAAAAGTTTCACAAAATTTTACATTAATTGACAAACTTATTTTTTTGGTAAAAAAAGAGGATATCATTGTGAAAAATAAGGGATCGCCATGTGTTGCTTCCATCCAATGTCTTGGCTAGTAGTTTCCATAGGAAATGGGGTTGCCCAATGCTCCTTCTTACAATTTGGGGGAAGCCCAAAAGGGATCGCCGACCAGTTCCAACCATATGTTGAGACCGCATCTCTAATTTTTCCTTCCTCATTGGCTAGTGGCAAAGGGCCTTGGAAAACTTGCCTCAAAGGCCCTTGATGTTGATATCGTATTTTGTCTGACCCTAATTCATGCGTCAAAACGAATGCCAAAATTAAAAAAAGAAAAAGTCAAAAAAAATTGCAAAAATAAAAATTTCAAAGCCTAAAACGGTCCAACTATCGGATTGTGTTGAATTTTGGACCGTCTTGTTGGGCATATTTTTTCCTTTGAAATGATAATTTATGGGCCAAAATCAGAGTTAAAACGGATGAGATATCACCAAAATACCAAAAATTCCTAAACAAATCTTCACTCTTTTTTGTTTTTTTGTTTAGGAAAAACAAGTAGTTTTTGGGCCAACTTCGTGCAATAAACTGTACCGATTGGGCAAGAACTGGAGTGATCTAGCTTAATCATCCTGTAGAACAGGGTTTTGGCTACTTTTTATGAAAAAGGCTTGATGATATCTGCCCTAGATTAGAAGATGCAAATTTTTTAAGGAAAAATGTCACAGAATATTTCAGCATTGCGTCACCTTCCTTCCAAGCGTGATATCTTGATGACTATAGCACTAAATCTTGCAAGATGAGGACCATTGGTGATAGGGGTATTTTCGTCTAAAAAAGTCTTTTGGTCACTTTGACTTGTTAGGATGAATACCCCCTCCAATGGGGACGAATCCTTAAAGCCCCGATGGTTCCGAGCCTCACTTTCCTTGAGGACTTGTCGGGTAGCTTGCGTACATGCCTGATAGATGATCTACACCTCATCCTCCACTCACATACCGATGGATGGATGACCATTCCAAAGGATGAATGTGAAAGTTTTTTGCGGAAGTAATATAAAAAAAAATTTATATTTTCATTTAAAGATCGTTGTACCACATAATCGTAGATTCTAAATAGAACAAAATTGCGTACCTCTCTTAGCAACCCAATTATGTTGCCTCTCAAGGTATTCATGTCTCTCTCTTTGTTTTTTTTTTTGAGTTTTCAGAAGACTGCAGTATCACTCAGTAGTTCTGATGGCCAACCACTGATATGATATTTTAAAATCTTATTTTTATTTAAGACTTCTAAAACCCAAGAGAAAGATTGGATGTGGGATCCTTAGGGATCCTAATCTTTAGTTGTAGGATTCATCAATAACTTTTTGAATGTTACTGACTTATCTTGAAACTCTTTCAAAATTATTCCTTAATTTTCTCAACCATATCAAGAAAATATTTGAACTTCTACAGATTACAATAATGTCCATCAACACATTGCAATTGACCCCTGAAGATTAGAGAATTACAAATGAGGTCCCATTACTTACAATTTTATATCTATGTCCTTCCACCATACTATATTCCCATAAGCTACTAGGATGGGACTAATATCACTGTCATGTCACTAGCTTATGTAACCCTTAATTTCTTGATTTCATAATTTCTATTGGACTCCAAAATATTTTTGAAAAGCTCTTTAAATATATATATATATACACACACACACACAATATTATATATATGAAAAACATTTTTGAAAAATGTCACTGGCCGGTTTTGTTTTGTGTCCAACTTCAATATGAAAATCAACTAAATATACTATCTTCTTTAGAGACTGGTGGATTCATTGTTAAGCATTTATGTATTTTACTCATTACACATATAACCCAATGTGTCTGTATATAGCCTTTAAAATTGGCATCACCAGTTGACATTGTCAAAGTTATGTGCATAATAAATAAATATACACAAACCCCTCATGTTTAAGGACAATAGAAAAAATTGTGATAGAACAACCTTTTAATTAACAGTGATCACTCCATAAGGTGTCCTTGATCAGATCCAATTCAGTGTATGTACTTGTTACATTACACCCACTTGTCTGCTTAAAGTCACTACCTCAATGATGGAGTAAATCATCCTATCATATAGCAGCACAACAAGTGTAGGATTCGGTGGTAATATTCAATTAATATCCACAACCTAGAACAATTTAATAATCTATGAAAAATCATTACTCCCTGTCTTTGGTTCCTTAACCATTAACATGATTTTTCTACAGAGGTGACATCACATGCCACATTTAAACAATGAAATATACTTATAAAAATTATGAATGTGAAGATAAAATTTTATTATCAAATAAAAATGCATAGTATTTTTTTTTAAGGGCACATAATTCTAACAATCTCCCACTTGCACTCAAAACCAATCATGCATGTATTTAATATCCATTGCTTCCAAATGTTTCTTAAACACCTTTTGAGACAATGCCTTTGTTAATGGATCTGCAACATTATTGGCAGAGGCAATCTTTGTTATTGCTACATCACCTCTATGTATGATATCACGTATCAAGTGATATTTACATGCAATATGTTTTGTCCTTTTATGAACCTTTGGTTCTATTGCATTTGCAACAGTCCCACTATTGTCACAATAGATAGTAATGGGTGACTCAATAGAAGGAACAACTTCAAGTTCTTGAATGAACTTGCAAATCCATACAGCTTCCTTTGCAGCTATATACTTTGCTTCTATAGTAGAGTCTGCAGTAGTATCTTGCTTGCAACTTCTCCAACTTATTGCTCCCTTGCCAATAGTGAATATAAATCTAGAAATTGATTTTCTATCATCAATATCTAATTGAAAATCTGAATCCTCACCACCAAACACCAAGAAATAATGTTTGGTCCTATTTAAATATTTGAGGATATTTTTCACTGCTGTCCAATGCTCAAAACCTGGATTGGATTGATATCTACTCACAATTCTCACTGCATAACAAATGTCTGGCCTAGTGCAAAGCATTACGTACATGAGACTTCCTACGGCCGAAGCATAAGGACAATTTCTCATTTTCTCTCTCTCTTCTTGTGTTTTAGGACACATTTGATTAGAGAGATGAACTCCATGTCTAAAAGGTGAAAACCCTTTCTTGGAATCTTGCATGCTAAACCTAGCCAATATCTTGTCAATATAATTGACTTGCGAAAGTCCCAATAATCTTTTCTTTCGGTCTCTAAACAATTTGATTTCAAGTATATAGGTCGCTTCACCAAGATCGTTCATTGCAAAGTGACTAGATAACCATACTTTTATAGATGACATTGCTCCTACATCATTGCCAATGAGTAGTATGTCATCTACATAAAGAACTAAAAATGTAATAGTGCTCCTGCTAACCTTTTTGTAAACACAAGGTTCATCCATATTTAGTGAGAAACTAAATGATTTGATTGGCTCATCAAAACGGATGTTCCAACTATGTGATGCTTGCTTTAGGCCATATATAGATCTCATCAACTTGCACACTTTTGATTCTTGACCATGAGATATGAAACCTTTTGGTTGGTCCATAAAAATTTCTTCTCGAATGTTCAAGGAAGCTGTTTTAACATCCATTTGCCATATCTCATAATCATAATGTGCAGCAATTGACAATAGAATCCTTATGGACTTTAGCATGGCTACTGGTGAAAAGGTTTCCTTATAATCAATTCTAGTCTTTTGGTTATACCCTTTTGCCACTAGCCTAGCTTTATAGGTCTCCAACTTACCACTAGGTCCTATCTTCCTATTGTAGACCCATTTACAACCAATAGGCTTTAATATCTTCTGGTTTGTCTACTAAGGTCTAGACCTGGTTGGTATACATTGAGTCCATCTCTGATTCCATGGCTCTTTTCCAATTCTCAACGTCCTTATTAGTCATTGCCTCTTGATAAGTAAAAGGATCATGATCATGCTCCTCTGACTCCATTAGATAAATCTCATTTAACAAAGTGAGTCTAACTGAAGGCTTGATAGTCCTTTTACTACGTCGAGTCTCTTGTATTTTGCTTGGTTCAGTAGGCACTATTACTTGCTCTTCATTATTCTCATTCAACTTAACCATTAGGTTATCAGTTTGTTCATTAAGAGAAACTTTTGATCTACTTTCATTTAAGCTATAATCTTCCTTAAGAAAAATAGCATTCAAGCTCACAAAAACTTTTTGCTTACAAGGATTGTAAAAATAGAAAGAAAGAAGAGAATACTGAGTCGTAGAGCAAGAAGAGAGATTGCAAAGACAATTCCTTAAATACCAAGGCCAGTGTTGAGGGCCATTTGTGGAAGTCCAGTGGAAAGAAAGGCCCAATGATGAGGGCCACAAGGAATTGACTATGTAAATAGTAAAAAAGACCATTAGGCCCAAGCGGCAGGAATAATGGGCCACTAGCCCAACAATGTATACATGGGCCTTGAAAAGGCAAACGGGCTCAAAGAAGCCAGGAAAGAAAGAAATAGCATCCCATGGGCAGAGTAAGAATTAGAAAAGAGAGAAAGGGTCGCTGCAGGCCCAAGGTAGTGTAAACTAAAAGAGTAAGGGATTTATGGCAGGCTCATAAAACCCAAAGATAAGGATAAGGTTATTGGGCCAGGGAAGCCCAATGAAGTTAGTAACAAAGCCCATGGGAGTGTGGAATTAGCAAACAGGCCGAGGAAGCCCAAAAGAATTAGCAAACGGGCCGTGGATGCCCAAAAGGAGAAAACAAAGGGACATAGGAGCCCATGAGTAAAAAGAAACAAAACAGTGCCTATGATAGGCCACTGAGAAAAGGAATAAAATGGCCGGCCCAAAAGGGGGCCCAGCAGGATTGAGTCATTACGGCAGGAATTACGAGCCAAACACGGCAGGCAGCAAAGAAAACCAAAGGTGGGCCAAAGAAATATAAAACCCATCATCATACGAAGCCCAGCTTCTGATTGAAGCGAAGGACCAAAAGAAAGCCCGTATGAAAGGCCAGGAAACGCAGACGGAGAGTCCCCAGGTTACGGCAGACACATGCGTAGCAGGCAGACTCTTGGACAAATTTGAAAGGAAAGCACGCGCAAGGCCCAGGCACCACCAGCCTGTACCCAGCCAATATAGGACATGGTGGGGCCATGGGCCAGAGGTAAGAGGTAAAGGGGGTGTGGTTTGGTGGTGGGGAGAGGGGAAAAGATCTATTTTCGACCCTTGCTCAAACCTCTTTAGGAGGTACGTCCTGTTGGGATGATAGACCACCCAAAAGAGGGAATTTGAGAGGGAACCGTTGAGTGCATGCTCTGAGTGTGAGGAGAGAGGAGATTAACATCGTGGTAGGAAAGGCCGCGGCGCACAGAAGGACAAAATAAGTCCGCAGCGCACAGAAGGACAAAATGAGTCCACGGCGCACAGAAGGACAAAATGAGTCCGCCTCTGTCTGGCAGGGGTTTTGTACGATCGGCAGGTACACCCAGACCAGACAAAGGCGGTTAAGGGGCAAAACAGTAAAACACTGGTCACGGCAGGCACTATAAAGAGGCCCTTGCCGTGCCCTGTAAAAAGGATCGAAAAACAGAGAATATATCTCACAACGTGAAAAGAAAAACAGAGCAAGAGGAAAAAGAAAAAAGATAAGAACGAAAACAGAGAGAAAAGGAAAGAAAACTAAGAAAGAAAGATGAGAGTTAGTTCAAAGAGCATGCACCAATAGATCGGCTTCTCTCTCTCCCCCTTCAAAATCTCACTTTTCTCCAAAAAAACGCAAGCAAGAACTTTCCCATTGGGACTATAACCATTCAGGGCCGACTCCCTCAAAGCCATTAATTCTCATGATAGGATTCTTCCTAGGGGATTATTTGCATTGAGAAGAGGCGTTCTCCCCTCTTTGGATCCGCTGCGGCAGACAAAGCTTATAACTTAATTTTTTTGCCTATTCAAATTAATCAGTGTTACTCTCTTTATTTTCCTTAGTGATTGATATTATTATGACGGTAATCATGTTTTACTAATAGGGAATGCATAGCAGTCTGTTTGAGTAAATAGAATGCTCAGTTTTAGTCATTATTATATCTGCCTGCCATAACTTGTCTGCAACAGTCTAGCCTGCCATAACTTGTCTGCAACAGTCTAGCCTGTCATAGCTTGTCTGCTACGATTCTGCTTGTCGAAAACTTGCTCCTAGCAGGCGTGGCATAAGTTTGTGCACAAACCGGCCCAAGTTGAGTTACAATTGGACCGGCCCCAGCTCCCTTACTCAGAAACACTAGGGCCCATCATCGCAGGAGGCAGCCCAGCCCATTACCGCAGGAGGCAGCCCAGCCCATTACCGCAGGAGGCAGCCCAATCCTACCAGAAAAGGCCCCCACAGCCAGCAAAAGCAATTCGGAAGCACCATCGAAGAAAAAGTTGAATTTCACTCCTTTACTAATGCTTGTGGACAAAATCCTTATAAAGATAAAGGATGACCCTGCTTTGAAGTGGCCCAAACCGTTGAGTTCATCCTCAAAATGGGGAGATCCAAAGAAGTATTGTTGTTTTCACAAGGATCATGGTCATTACACTGACGAATGTTGGGATTTGAAGGAGTAGATAGAGGAGTTAATCTAGAGAGGAAAACTCCAAAAATTTGTCAAGAAAGACTACCAATCTTGCCACCAGATGAAAGATAAATCTATTGACGATTAAAAAGAAGATGAGTGGGACCGACCTAAACAGGTTGTGGGAGAAATAAGGACGATCACTAGAGGACTAGTAGCAGGGGGGTCATACAGGTCCTTGAGAAAGGCAGTTCAAAGGCAAGTCAACAATATTCATATAAAGCACCCCATAGCTAAACATCATTGCTCAGGAGATGAAGACAATGTCTTTTTTGAAAGAGATGCAAGGGGAGTCAAGCAGCCACATGACGACCCCCTTGTTATTATGCTAACCATCGAAAGGTACAATACCAGGAGAGTTTTGGTAGATAACGGAAGCTCGGCGGATGTAATGTACATGACGGTGTTTCAACAGATGAAGTTGGATCCAAAATGCCTCAGACCTTTCGTGTCTCCTTTAATCAGTTTCAGTTGGGACTGCGTATTTCAAAAGGGAATCATTTCCCTATTAATTATAGCAGGGACTCACCTAGTACAGGTAATAAGAGAGGTAGACTTTCTAATGTTTTACTGTCCTTCATCTTACAATATGATTCTAGGATGACCAACCCTTAATCGCCTCAAGGTTGCAACTTTTACATACTGCCTAAAAGTGAAATTTCCAACCCCCTAAGGGATTAGAGAAATCTGTGGGGACCAGCTTTTAGCCAGGGAATGTTACCAGCCGATGCTAGTGTCCTAAGAAAATCACACCTGGATGGTGGAGGAAGAGTCGCCTAAGCCCATGGAAGAGGAAGAGAATATAGAGTTGGTGAAAAGAGATCCTTCCAAAACTACAAAAGTAGGGAAGGCACTCCAACCATCCTTAAAGGACGAACTGGTGAAATTCTTGAATAGGAACCTGGATGTCTTTGCATGGAGCCATGAAGATATGCCAGGGATTGACAGAGTTGTGATAGAGCATCGTCTCAATTTCGACCCAATGAAGAAGCTCGTCCAACAGAAGACCAGGAGAAAACGACATTCGTGACTAGCCAGGGCCTATATTGCTAAAAGTCATGCCGTTTAGACTGAAGAACGCAGGTGTCATGTACCAAAGACTAGTAAACCAAATGTTCAACAAGCAAATAGGCAGGAATATGGAGGTCTATGTGGATGACATGCTTGTAAAAGCAAAGAAGCAAAAACTCACCTTGACGACCTTCAGGAGATGTTTGATACTTTGTGAAGATACAGAATGAAGCTCAGCATTGCCAAATGTGTTTTTGGGGTCGTTAGGAAAATTCCTTAGTTTCATGGTATCTCAACAAGGAATTGAGGAGAATATAGAAAAGGTCCAAGCTATTCTTGACATGACTTCTCCAAGGACAGTTAAGGAGGTGCAAAGGTTAACGGGAAAGATCACGGCATTGAATAGGTTCATCTCCAAGGCCACTGATAAGTGCCTTCCCTTTTTTAAAACTCTTAAGCAAGCCTTCTGATGGACAGATGAGTGTGAGATAGCCTTCTAGAGCCTTAAGGAGTATTTGGCCAAGCCTTCACTCTTAAGCCCGTCTGTAGAAGGAGAAGATCTATTTTTGTATCTGGCTGTATTGCAAACAGCTATCAGCTCAACCTTGATTTGTGAAGAGTCCAGGGTGCAATGACTTGTTTACTACATTAGCCAAGCTTTTCAAGGTGCAGAAATGAAGTATCCACGCATAGAGAAGATGGCCTTCTCCTTGATCGTTGCATCGAGAAAATTTTGTCCATATTTTCAAGCTCAACCATCAGGGTAATGATAGATTAGCCAATCCGAAAAGCCATAAGCAAACCAGATGCAACAAGACGCATGGTCCAGTGGACGATTAAGCTGAGCTAATTTGATATTGAATACAGGCCAAGAATAGCAATCAAAGCCTAAGCATTAGCAGACTTTATCACTGAATTCACCCTTCCAGGCCTAGATCTAGAAGCAAAATACTAGACGATGTGCATAGACGGGTAGTCTGTCATAAGCCTCATAGACGTCGGTGTGATTATGACTTCGCCTGAGAAGGACATCCTTAAATATGGAGTTCAACTCTAATTTCAAGAGACGAATAATGAGGCGGAGTATGAAATGATCCTTACTAGCCTGAGGATTGGAAAAGCTCTAACAGTCAAGAATTTGAAGCTAAGAACTAATTCCAAACTAATTGTTGGGCAAATAATCAATGAGTATGAAGAAAGAGAGGAAAAAAAATGAAGAGATACCTAAAGCTAACAAATCAACTAGTCGATTATTTTAATGATGTTAGGTTCGAGCAAATCCCACGGGAGAACAATTTAGCTGCTGATGAGGTCGCAAAGTTGGCATCAACTGAAGACGCTCCAGAGATACTCAGATTGTATATGGAAATTCAGACAATCCCTAGCATAGAGGGATTACAAGCCTTCCCAGTTCAATAGTCAAGCACCTAGATGGATTTAATCCTTTCTTACATCAGAGACGACTAGCTCCCATCAGACCCGTTCGAAGCAAAGAAGGTTAGGGACAGAGCCCCAAGATTCACTATTGTGAATAGCGAACTCTACAAGAGGGGATTTTCATTGCCTTACTTAAAATGCCTGAATCCTAAAGAAGCGATGTATGTGTTACAAGAGATCCATGAAGGTGTATACGGGAATCAGTGAGGACCTCAGTCTTTAGTTAGGAAGACAATCAGGGTAGGCTACTTTTGGCTGACCATGCATAGTTAAGCTTGTCAAAAAATGCGATAAGTGTCAACGGTTCGGAAATGTGCAGCACATTCTTGGAGAACTAATGATGAACATTTCTTCACCCTGGCCATTTTCCACCTGGGGGATTGACATTGTTGGTCCACTCTCATAAAGGAAGAAACATGTTAAGTTCTTACTTGTTGCTATCGATTATTTCACTAAATGGGTTGAAGCAGAGCCTTTAGCAATAATCATGGAAAGTAAGATACAGAGCTTTGTTTGGAAGAACATTGTTTACAAGTTTGGAATCCCAAAGGTGATTATCCCTGACAATGGACGGCAATTTGATAGCCAAAATTTTAGAGAATTTTGTGAAGAGCTGGGAATAAAGAACCACTACTCGTCAACTAGCCATCCACAGTTGAATGGACAAACAGAGGTAATAAAATCATACTTTGCTTAAACTCATCAAAGCATGAATTGAGGGGGCAAAGGGTGCATGGCTAGAAGAGTTACCAAGGGTACTATGGGCTTATCGAACAACTGTAAGAACACCAACATGAGAAACACCATTCAAGCTGGCCTTTGGCACAGAGGTGATTATTCCTGCCGAAGTAGGGTTTTCCAGCCTTATACAAGCCAATTATGATGAGACTTCAAACAATGATGAGTTGAGATTAGCAAAAGATGGTAAAGTACCACAATCAGAGGATGAAGCTTAGGAGGTTCACAAGCCACCAAGGACCCAACCCAAGGAAAGTTAGACCCTACTTGGGAAGGTCAATACAAGGTCATTTGTTACTCAAGAAGAAGAAGAAGCTACTACCTAAAGGACCTCGATGGCAATCCATTACCTCGTCCTCGAAATGTGAAGCACCTCAAGAAGTACTATAAATAGGAATTACCTAAATCAATTAACTCCATTCATAGGAGTACCTCGCCTGACAATGCATTAAATAAGCGAGATTTCTTTTGCTTTTACTTTAGCATTTTTCCTTTCAGCATTTTAGTTTCTTCAAGTTATTTCCCTTGTAATCCCTTCACAAATAAGGGTGAATGAAATAATAAGGCTCCATAAGCCATCTCTTTTCCAAAAGGCAGAAATGATGTGCATGATGCAACAGCTAGTTGTAGGAGGGAACCGAGATTCATTTGGTCCCATTTCAGAAGGCTCAACACCCCAATTTGAAAATGAGATCCGGTCGCTGCCAGATCCAAATCAAGGCCAGACTACACCGCCATTCGTCCCACAAGGGGTGACTAGGAATTGAATCCTCTTAAGGATAAAACCTCAAAGTCTAGTTATGATCAAGTAAAAAGTTAAGTGGAGACTTTGACTAAGAAAATCCGTATCACAGAAGGCTTTGGCCCATGAGGAAATGTCGATCTAGACAGCTTGACTAATTTCCCTAAGGTCATTATGCCTCTTAAGTTCAAGGCACCCAAGTTCGTCAAGTGTGATGGCACTAGAGATCCTTGCACCCATCTGCGCATGTTTTGTAGGAAGATGGTACCCTATGGAAACAATCATCCTCTACTATGCCAGATTTTCCTTGATAGCTTGATTGGCTCTCTAGCCACATGGAATGTGAGATTGGAAAAGACCTCCAGCTGGAGAGAGATGGCCAATGCATTTTTAGAGTATTATCAGTTTAATACTGAGATAGCTCCTGACCACATAGTCCTTCAGAGGACAAAAAAGAAGAGTGGGGGAATCTTTCCACAAGTATGCCCAAAGGTAGGGTAAGCTAGCTGCCCAAGTGCTTCCTCCCATGATGGAAGATGAAATGATCAAGTGGCTCATCAATAAGCCTCCTTATCATGAGAAGATGATCAGTGCCTAAGTCACCCACTTTCGTAAGCCTGATTCCTATTGGGGAGTGTATTGATGAGGGTTTTAGGAGCAAGAAAATAGTTGATACTGAGGCTTTGAATTCTATGATAGAACAACAAGTTAAAAAGGCAACCAGTCGTAAAAGGAAGAAAGCCAATGTTCATATGATTGACAAAATGCTTGAAGGAAGCTAGTGACTCCAATATTTGAGAAGCCTAGAGACGGTCCATCTTTGCCCAATTTTGATTCATCTAAGAAATGTGAGCACCATTTTAGGGCCGAAGGGCACACCTTGTAAAAGTGTGTGCATTTGAGATATCGAATCCAAGATCTCATTGACAATAAGCTAATACAGTTCAACAACACGGCCAGGCCGAATGTCATCACCAATCCCTTGCCTCCTCATCCGGAAAGGAACATGAATGCTATCTCTATAGTGGAGGAGAGGATTCTAGATTTCTCATCCCTTTCATTCCATTGGAAAGCAATGCTTTGGGCTCTAGCCCAAGAAAGTCACATTGTTCTAGAGAACATAGGAGCCCTAGGTTTTGACTGGGAAGTCTACTTATTCTATTATAGTGGGGACAAGCATACCCTATTTGATTGTAGAGTGCTTAGGGCATAAGTTCAAAGTTTAGCGGACCCTAGCATCTTTTGGATCGAAAGAGAAGTCGTGCATAGGAATGATTGCATGGTAGCCAGCCTATGCCTTTCAAATACCCAAAGCCACAGTGCTATGTCAATTGGATCAAGGAAAGATTGGGACGAATACTTGCAAGAGTGCTTTTGTAAGGTTCTTCCAGGGATGAGGACGTTAGGTCCTCCGACTTCAGTCATTATTGAAGAGATTATAGAATTACCTGTGGATTCAGGAGTGCCAGCTCTGGAAAAGAAACAAACCCTGCTAGCCATTGAGGGTTTTGCTCCTTTGATCTTATCTCTGCTTGGGATCATCGAGCCATCTCCAAGATTTGTCTAGAAGGGAACTCCTATTGTCCCTACCATTTGAGGTTTCAATCCTCTAGTTCTACCAAAGCCTATCCAAGGAATCTTTAGGGCTCCTGGCCCAAAAGCTTTAGAAGCTACTCTGCCCAGCCTAGTCATCATTGGTCCAAAAATGTTCTCCTTGGCACTAAATCTACAGACTCAAGAAGGCGTGGTCATTCATATGCCGAAGCCTTTCCCTTACGAAGATAGCCATCATGTCCCATGGAAGTACGATTTGACTTTGATCTCCACCCGAACTAGAAAGGAAGAGGTTTGCTCTAATATCATTTCAGGCCTAGCCGGACTTACTAGGAATGGTCGATGTTATATTCCTGAGGAACTATAAAAGAGGAGGAAAAAGATTGGCAAGAGCACAGCCAAGCTAGTCAGGAATAAGGTCACTACTGAAGAAGGCAAGGAATTCTTGAAAACCATTCAAAAGGTCGATTATAGTGTGATTCAGCAGTTGAACAAATGTTCAGCTTAGATTTCTATTTTAGCCTTATTGCTATCTTCTGAGGTCCATTGTGAAGCTCTATTGAAGGTATTGAAGGAAATGCATGTTCTTACCAGAATTATAGACTCCTTTTTTGAGGGTATGGTGTCATTGGTGTTGGCCACCAACCAAGTCTCATTTTCAGATGATGAATTTCCTCTAGAAGGAAAAGATCATACTTTGGCCATGCATATCGTGGTTAAATGTGTAGACATGATTGTCGCAAGGGTATTAATCGACAATGGATCAGCCTTGAATGTCTACCCAATGGCCATTCTTGAGCACCTGAAAATGGATGTCTCTTATTAAGCCTAGCATTATGATCATTAGAGCCTTTAACGGTATGAGTGGTAAAGTGCAAGGTGAAATCGAGCTAATGATTGAGATCGGCCTAAGATCCTTCATGGTCAAGTTCCAAGTGATTAAGGTTGACTCTCCATACAACATGCTTTTAGGGAGGACTTGGTTGCATACAGCAGGCGTAGTCGCATCTACCCTCAATCGGAGACTCAAGTTCATCTCTGAGAATTAGTTGATCACTATTATGGCTGAAGAGCCTATGACTGTCTTCCAAGAGACATCCATCCCCTACATCGATGCTAATGCCTTCCTTGAAGCGTCGTTCCACAGTTTCGAGCTAATTTCCATGATTCATAATGCTTCAAAAACTTAGTCCAGTTGGCCTACAACAGTTTTGATGGCGGTAAAAGAGATGCTCAAGTTTGGTTATCAATTGGGCCAAGGCCTCGGAGCAGTAGGACATGGGAGCCCTACTCTCAATGAACTCTCTGATAACAAAGGAAGATTTGGTTTGGGGTACGAACCCACTCATGAAGAACTCTTTCAAGCTTCCAGAGGCAAGAAGAGGAAGTGCGCCATTTCAGGGATGTTTATTCCCTATATCAGGACCACTTTTCCAGCTTTGGCCGAGGTCATTATGCCAGAACCTTTCAAGGAATTGGAAGAAGAAGAGGCTAATTTGGCTTGCATTATTCAGCTCTGTCTTGAAGAGTTCTTTGTGAATGTTATCACATCTTCCGTAGATGATCCGACTTCTACTATTTGACCAAAGATGCCAAGCCTTTGGACCATCGAGCCTTGCTTTGTGGTTGCATTGGCTCAGTAGGGGTATTCCATCATTGAGTGATTGGGCCTCCCGATCACCCAAAAGGGTTGGGATATCATATTTAGTATGTTTTGCATGCTTATGTCATTTCTTGCTTTATTTGTATATCTTGTTCATTTCCTCAGTTTGTTTTCCTAGAAATAACAAAAAAGAGCATTTCCCTTTTATCATTATCAAGCATGAACTTTATTTTCCCCTACACATAATCCATTAATGAAATATTTAGCGTATTATTCAGGAAAATTCTTGCATCTTTGTATATTTGCTTTCCTATGAACATGTGTGTGCAAATTATCTTATGTTTCTTTGTATATTTTCTGCTCTATAGGATCTATCTTGATTCCTAAGTGGGTACATCATCCCTTTGCCATAACGAGGGTGTGGATGATGTGAATGAGACAATATAGTTGGGTCATGATGTTGAAGGAATGTAAGAGGTCCTGAACTTACCTCGAGACATACTAGAAACTTTGAATAGAGAGAGTGAAGGGGCCAAGCCCAATATAGAAGAAACAGAGGTGATAAATCTAGCTGATGAAGGCGAGAAGGAAAAACCTTTCAAGATTGGGGTAAAATTTCCCAAGGACATGAAAGATGAGCTTATAGCTTTGTTGAAGGAATTCAAGGAAATCTTTGCCTAGTCTTATCAACATATGCCAGGATTGGATATAGAGATTCTTGTCCACAGGATTATGGTTAAATCCAAATGCCCCCCCCCCCCCCCCCCAATGTGGCAAGCTTTTTGAAGGATGAAGTTAAAGATTATCCTAAAAATCAAAGAAGTGGAAAAGCAGTTGAAAGTCGGTTTTCTTACCACCATAGCCTACTTTGATTGGGTTGCAAACATTGTTCCCATGCCAAAGAAAGACGGAAAGGTACGCATGTGCGTCGATTATAGAGATTTGAATCGGGCCAACTCGAAGGATAATTTTCCCCTGCCACATCTCGATACCTAGATTGATAACACCATGACTAACATGTTCTTCTCCTTTATGAATGAGTTCTCAGGTTATAATCAGATCAAGATGGCTGAAAAGGACAAAGCCAAGACATTGTTCACCACCCATTGGGGAACCTATGCCTATAATGTCATGCCATTTGGCTGGAAGAATGCTGGGGTAACCTTTTAGTGAGCCATGGTAACCTTGTTCCATGATATAATGCATAAGGAGATCAAAGTCTATGTGGACGATATGATTGCCAATTCACGCACTCCTAAAGATAATTTGATAGTTTTTGAGAAGGATATTGAAGTGCCTCGTCAAGTACTAGTTGAGGCTTAACCCTAACAAGTGCGTCTTCGGAGCCAGTTCAGGGAAACTACTCAGCTTCATAGTTAGCCAAAGAGGAATTGAAGTGGACCCAACAAAAGTCTAGGCCATTAGGGACATGCCCGCGCCAAAATCTGAGAAACAAGTTTGAAGCTTCTTAGGAAGGATCAATTACATAACTCGCTTCATAGCGCAGTTAACCACCCGTGTGATCCCTTGTTCAAGCTCTTGAAGAAGGATACAATGATAGAATGGACAGATGAGTTCCAAGTGGCCTTCATAGCTACTTGTTGAACCCTTATGTTCTAGTTCCCCCGACCCTGGGATATCCATTGATTCTCTACCTAGCGGTGCAAGAGAAATCCATGGGTTGCATGTTAGGCCATCTAAATGAACTCGATCAAAAAGAGAAGGAAATTTACTACTAGAGTAAGAAGTTCACCAGATGTGTGATCAATTACATTGCCATCGAAAAGACAAGTTGCGCTCTAGCATGGGCCTGACGTAAGTTGCTATTCGAGTTCGATATTGTGTTTGTGGTATGAAAGGCCATCAAGGGCCAAGCCATAGTCGATTACCTAGCAGATTAGCCATTGAACAATCCAAAATTCTTAGAATCCCTCTTCCTAGATGAGGATGTTTTCGCGATAGAGCCAGAACCCAACAATGTAGAAGCATAGCGTTGGAAGCTTTATTTCGGATGGGCTGCCAATAGCATCGAAAATGGAATGGGAACAGTTCCAGTATCCCAAAAGGCCAGTAAATCCCTGTTTCAGTCAAGCTGAATTTTGATTGCATGAACAATGTCACAGAGTACGAGGCATGCATAGTGGGCTTACAAGTCGCCTTGGAGTTTGGCGCATACGATCTAAGTGTCTTTGGAGATTCCTTGTTGATCATTTCCCAAATAGAGGGAAAGTGGCAAGCTTGAGAAACCAAGTTAATTCCATATCAGAAGTGTGTTAATCACTTAATCCTAATGTTTCGGAACATTACCTTTGCTTATTTTCCCCGAGCACACAACCAGTTCGCAGATGCTTTAGCCACCTTGGCTAGCATGGTTAAGTTAGTAGAAGGAGATGAGATGTGACAATTTTTCATAGAGGTCTGCGGCGTGCCAGCCTATTGCACAAATATCGAAGAATGCATGAGCATCAAAGCTGAAATCGATGGAAGCCATGGTACCATGGTATTAAGGCTTATATCAAAGATGGCGTGCTAGTTTTTCCTAAGTGGGGAAGTGTGGACACAACAGATGGAATTGCTACCTAGTTTTTGCAATGGTCTAGGAACCATGACCTTTGGATCTTACTACCAGAGATATGGGTTTGGAGTTAAGGTACAGTACTGGGAAGGTGTTAGGCACTCAAAACCGCCCAACCCTAAGGTTGGCTTCCTTTTATTATGTCTTATGTCTTAACCCTCAATCTTGAACTGTTGGCAAAGTTGCTCGATCATTTTCCTATTTAGATTCTTTCCATTATCTATAATGAGCTCTCCTGGTATGCCATAGCGGCAAATGATGTTTCGTTTCAAGAATCAAGCCACCATAGCTTGGGTGACACTAGATGACCTCCACTTACCTAGTAAAGTAATCGATGGCCACCAAGATAGACTCATGCCCATTTGAGGCTTTCAGAATCATAGGTCCGATGACATCCATTCCCTAGGTTGAAAAAGGCTATGGCGCTACTAGAGAGTGCAGGGGTTGGGGAGGAACATTCTTTCTATTCTGATAGACTTGGCAATGGTGGCATGTCCTCACATGCTTAATGCAGTCGCTTTCCATGGTAAGCCAATAAAAGCTGGCTCTTATAATTTTTCGGGCTAATAGGGGTCCACTGGCTGTTGACACCTTATCTTGCAACCCGCATTTAACCTCACATGGAGGGTAAAAGGGTAATTTCACATTGGAAATATGCATCTTGATTCTGGTCATTATATCCTTAATCTCATTTCACCAAAATGATCTGGATGTTGTAACGATCAAATTGACTGGTCATGAGCCCTAATCGGACCACCGGATTGAAAGTTATCATCAAATCAAGTTTTAATGGCTAAAATACACCATCACAAATTGAGTCCGACTATATGTGATTATGAGCAATTGATTTCAATTGGTTATAAGTATAATCAATTTGAGATCAATGATGTGTCATAAATTGATTGATTAGGACTACATTTTATGGTGAGGTTGCATACACCTAATTAATTAGATAGTTAAACCTTAATTATTCAATGAGTAATTTGTGCAATTATCTTTTAATTAGAGTAAATTTAGAACCAATTAAGTCTGAAATGGGAGTGATTGGAGCCATTTAATGTTAATTGGGAGCTAATTTGGGACCTATTAATGTTAATTGTGCTGAAACCATTTTCTAACAAATGACCTCTGCTCACCATTTCATCAATATCTCTCAAAATATTTTGAATCTGTGAATGAGATTAATTTTCCCAGAAACTAGACATCTGGGGCTTCAATTTGAGTACAAGAATGAGGCAATTTTGATCAGAATTGAGTCAGATATGATTTTTCGAAGTTGGCTCTATATGCTGTTACAGTAGCTACGGGAAAACCGAACTTTGCTTGCTCCTCACTCTCACCAATCTTTCCATTTAATGTACCAGATTTCTCCAATGGCTAAAATGAGGTCTAGGTTCATGATTCTTTGTCAACCCTCATTAAATGGCCTTCCATTCATATTTCCTTCACCACTACTATATATACCCCCCCTCTCATTCATTCTAGGACAAAAAAAACCCCCCTCTCTTCTCCTCTCTCTTGAGTTCTAGGAAGTTTAGTAGTCTTGTCATATCTTGGTCTTCCTGAGACTCAAGGTATTGAGTGAGACTCACTCTTCCCCTCCTAACTCTTCTTTTCCTCCACCTTTAGGACCTCTACCAAGAGTCTCTTCCTCCACCACATGGATCTTGCATGAAGGTATAATTCCCTTCCCTAACTATTTGTTTATGTTGCCATGATGAGAATCTAAGATTAAAGCATGATAATTTCATTGAATATGTTTGAATGTTCTTAATTGTTCTTATGTGTTCTTCATATGTTCTTGATTGTTCATCACATGTTCATGCATATCACTAGTTTTGATCTTAAATCCACATTAAAAATATGAAAAACATGTTTGTTTAATAATTCTTTCAAATTCTTGAATCTAGGATATCACCATCCACACACATTCACTAGAATTTATTTTTCAATCCAAATGCAATGCTAAATAAATTGAATTAGGGTTTATCACATGCACACACATTAAATTCAACATGTAACTTGATTGACATATTGGATGATGTGATATGAATGTTGGTCACCATAGTCTAGAAGACCGGTTTCACCGGGCAAGGTGGGTGCCTAACACCTTCCCACCTTATAACATAGCCTCCAAACTTAGATTAAGGGTTAATAGATCAAATGCTTATCCATGTAATTTTCAATTTCTAGATTGTAACTAGGAAACAAAGCCATGTACTTTATCTTAGATTGTATCTAGGACCAAAGCCATGTAATTTTCCTATGATCAATGTAAATTAAATTTCAAATTAATAAAATGAGGAATTTTTCAATTATGGTTTTCTTGTTTTTCCAATAATTAAATAAGTGGCGAATCCATTGTAAAACCCCTAATCTAAGGGGGAAAATATAACTAGTCGAACCTCCATTTTGAGAGGCAATAACACGACTCCACCCATTCACATGGGTTTGGCCCAACATCATAAAACGGGCCGGGGGCGCGATCTCTCACACTGGCATGGGCTTCAAGCAGGCCCTCATGCATCTCTTCCATCAAATGGTTAGCCTTATGGGCATCTATGCATCTAATCAAATTTGTGTCATGGTTCCTTTTGTACAAGACTTCCCGTAGACATTGTATTTTGTACCCCTTACGACTCGGGCACCTATTTCCCAATAATGCTGAAATTCTAAGGCCTAAGGTTGGCTTAGGGTCCAATTAGATTACAAATTGACTTGAGAGATGTTAACATGGAAAATATAACTTTTTAATGAGCGAAAAATCTATTTTTGAAAAATAAAGGCCAAAGGAAACCCTAGGCTTGCATATGCAGGTAGGGTTTCAGAAGCATAAGAAAGGCAAGTTTTATACATTAATGTTGAGGTTTGGAATGAATCCCACATTGTTTGGGAGCTGTTCCAAACCCCCATTTTCACAATTTAAATAGCCATACATGGTACCTTTCAAAAACATATAGAAATCCCATGGGAAAACACTAAGATTCACTAGAAATAGTGAATCAAAAAGTGAGTTTTTCACAAAACATTCTCAAGTCAATTTTATTTGATTAGGGAATTTTCTTGCCTTGATCTTTGAATTTTAAGATTACTAATCACATGTTTATTGATTTGTGATAGATTTGACTAAGGGGAAAGATCAAAAATCAAGCCTAGGAGCTTTTGCTTTAAGGTATTCATTTAAACTTTTTCTTTTATTTTTCTTGAAGTTTAATTCTATTTTGTTTGTTTCTTTACTTGTTTTCTATTTTAATATGTTTGTGTAGTATAGGTTTACGTTTTTGTGTGTCTTTAAAGCATGTTAGGGTGTTAGATTTACCATTTTGAGTTCTACCTTGTTCTGTGTCTACTGTTTTCTAGGTTTAGGTTTTGAATAACCCTACACACGCATGCTTTGTGCATGCATACGTAGGTCAAATCCTATGTATGCATGTATTTGACCCATGTATGCAGGCTTCTGTATGCATACGTAGGCCGTTATCCAGAGACCCTAATTTATGTTTTGCTTTGTTTGTTTAACATGTTATACCCCTGCTTTGATCCTCCATGTATTTGTATATGAGTTGGAGTCTCTGTTTCACATGTTGGTTTGCGTTTCACATGCTTAGATTAAGGTTTCTTGTTATTTCTTTGTTAAATACCATGCCATTCATTCATATGTCCCTGCATAATACCATAGGTGCTTAGTTGCTGTAAGTTAAGTAAGGTAAGAAATGCATTCACATGAGCATGCATATTCAAGTATGATTTTGCTTAACAATGGTTTTGAGCATGCTTGTTTGATGAGTTATGCTTAATCACATGTTTGCTTGAATCTTTCATGTTTGTGTTTCTGCCTTGTTTTGATTGTTGCCTTAGATGATGTAATATGATAGGAAATTCCATGATTAGATGCATGCTAGGGTTTAGGATGCGATGATGTGCCATGATTAGACGAATGTTAGGTAGTTTGCTAGATGTATGTTAGAGTATGCCATGATTAGATGTATGTTAGGCCTTGTTTGATTTCCATGATAGATGTATGGTTAGGGATGATTGATGGCATGTTGAGTGATTAGATGTATGCTAGTGTGTTTGTGAGTATAGATGCAATGTTGAGTATGCCTTTAATAGGGTTAAGGGAAGCCAACCTTAGGGTGGGGCGGTTTTGGTAGCCTAACACCTTCCCAAGACTATACCTTAGCTCTGAACCCATATCTCTGGTAGTAAGATCGAAAGGTCCTTCCTCGAGAGGACGCTATATAGATGGTTCCTAGACCATTGCAAAAACTAGGTGGCGACTCCATCCATTGTCCACAGTGGTGACTCCGCTCAGCATAATGAGTTTAGTTCCTATGTGTTATATGTCTTAACCTTAATAAAGGCTTATTCAATACTTGTTTGCACACACAATTACATGGTTCATTTGTCCCTTTTACCTCAGTTGGTGATAGTGGGTAGATGGAAGGCTCCATTCGAGCCTAAGCCTTTCAAAGTTCATCCCACCAACTCACAATGTGTGTCATTGCCTATGATAGGCTTTGAGTACATTAACGGTTTGCCACCAATCCACAAAGGTACACTTAGGCCCTCGGTTGGAATCATGGCCGACCTAGTTATGAGTGACCTACTTATCCATCCCTTTAGCCTTAGGGAGGCCTACCCATACTTGGAGAGATCCTAGATCCAATCAAGAAGAGGATACCCTTTATATATCTCTTGTTTGTTTAACCATATATCTTGTGATCACCTAATTCTAAAGGACAAATAAAAGACATAAAATTGGCAGGATAACCCTAAAGTTATGGCATACGCTAAGACAAATGGGACAAAAGAAAAGAAGTTCTCACATGTAAGAGGCTTGTCCCTAAATCTAAGGGTATATCTTAACTTGAAAGGTTCATAAGACTATAGCATAATTGCTATCATAAGCCCAAATCAAAAAGCCCTTTTGAAAAAGAGGACTTTGGGCCTAGGATAACAAGTATGCTATGGACTTAGCATCCAAAATCCTACAAAGTCAAATATGAATTTCCCTAATCTTGGGCCTCTTTGTTGTATGCCTAGGCCCAAATTGATGAGAACTTCATGGACCTTGAGAGGAAGGCTACAATATATTATAGCTAAAGGGCTATTTCAAAAATTGATGATGATAAATGAAAAAGAAAAAGGAAGAGCCCAAAGGTGATGAATATGTGTAGGCCCATATTTGAGACAAATGGTTGAAAATCTCTAAGTACATTATAATAAAAGCCCATAAGAGTAAGATAAGAGCATTATTGTAAATGGACTAAAGCCCAAATGAAACAAAGGGTAAGGTCCATGAGAGGAAAGGGAGTGATTTTGTAATTGGGCCTTCATTAAAATGGACTTAAAGATTTCCTAAGAACATCTAACAAAGAAAATTTTTAATTGGGGCATGAACCTAATAAAGATGGGACTCCTTTATAAGCATCACTTACCGCCAAGATCAAGTCCCCACTCAAAGAAGAAATGGAAAGCAAGGCATTCCAAGAAGGAACCTTGCAGGAGGAAAGGATGACTACCTCAAACAAAGAGGCCCTCAGGCAAAAGCTATTCGAAGAGGTAAAAGCACAGGGTGAATTCATCGAGGAGATAATAAGCCATCTCTCCAAGATGAAGGAAGATGAACTAATGAAGTCTGCTCGTGACAAGGAGGAAGGAGAAGAATGGGATGAAGAGGAAAAGGCTGACTATGAAAAAAACTAGCTAATTCAAGAAGACATCGATCAAATGATGGCGGAAGGAAAAGTCCATCTCCTTTTACTTGAATTCAAGCCGCAACTAAGGAGCACTCCTGGACCCTGGACCTTCAAAAGAGTCCACGTCAATGGCTTCACTAAATCAGGAAATGCGAGATTTTAGGAAGACCACGACTAGTTGGAATGGACCTCGACTGTGGGGGTAACTTAAGTCACCTCAGCTCGCTTCATGCTTGAACGCTACATGGATCCTCCCTCTAACAATGACCAATATCTTATGCTGACTCAAAAAGAAGAAGAAAATGAGGGAGATGATGGAGTGATTAGCTGTTGGAGTGGGGATGATGGTGACTGGTTCCCCAATGAAGCGGGATGGGATTTTTCCAATAAAAATGAACTTCTTCATGACATGATTGAGGCTCAAAGCACGTGGGGCTTCCAAAGAATAAAGATTGGTCCACCAAGATGAAGGCTCTATTCGAAAAGGAAAACGAGAAGGAAGGTGACAAGCCTTAAAGGAGAAGAAGGATAGAACTCATCATGCTTGCTATGGGGCAACTTAATAACTGGACTTGGGTTGGGTTTTCTAAGAGTGGGGAAAAGTAATTTTGCAATGCAAGTCCCGATGTACTTTTCTACATTTTCAATAAAATGAATTCTGATTTAGCTTATTTTGTTATTTCCCATAATATTGAAATTTTGCACTTAAATGATTCAAATGAATTTGAAAATGAAATTAATAAGCAATTGGAAAAGAAAATTGAACCTATGGAACCAACTTTTGAAACTCTTAATTTGGGCAATAATGAGAATCCACGTTTAATTAAAATTAGCTCAACCCTAAATCTCAAGGAGTTTCTCAGAGAATTTCAAGCAGTGTTTGCATGGTCCTATGAAGATATGCCTGGGATTGATCTTGAGATAGCCTAACATCACATTGATACCTATGCCCACATGGTACCTGTTAAGCAAAATTTGAGGCACATAAGAACTAAATGGCTCTTAAAGATTAAAGAAGAAGTCACGGAATAGTTGAAAGTAGGGTTCATTAAGCCTGTGCACCAAGCTGAGTGGATAGCCAATGTTGTGCCCATACCCAAGAAGGATGGAAATGTGAGGATGTGTGTGGATTTTAGGGATTTGAATAAATCTTGCCCTAAAGATGATTTCTCCCTTCCCCATATCGACATCTTAGTGGATAACAGGACTGATAATGTCTTGATGTCTTTCATGGATGGTTTCTCAGGGTATAACCAAATCGAGATGGCTCCTAAGGATATGACTAAAATCACTTTCACCATGGAATGGGAAATCTATTGTTACACATGTTGGGTTAAAATGAATTGACCATTTTCAATTAATTAATTAATTATCCAAGTTAATTAATTAGATCAAATTTCATGCAATAGCGTGGCAACACAAACAACTCACTAAATTATCTAAATGCAGCGGAAAATAAATTTGACACAGGTGATTTGTTTACGAATGGGAAAAACCACCAAGGCAAAACCCCACTGGGTGACTTTAAGGTCACCACTCCTAATAATCCATTATTATCAATCACAAGCGGTTACAAGTATAAAGAATCTTACCAAATACTTTGGCCTATCCCGAACTACCAACCTACAGTTAAACCCTTAATCCAATGCCTAATTGGACTTGTATTGTAGTGGCAATCTTTCCTTTAATGCACGAATCCCAGTACGTGACTAACCAATGTGCACGGATCCCAGTACGTGACTAACTCTAGCAACTTGAAGAGATTATTGGCTACAAAGTTCTTTAGTTCATCAACGATGAAGATCAAGAAGCTCCTTGGTCATAAAACCCTTGGCGTAAAGATGTAGTAGATGTTGAAAAAACTGGTTTTGCATCTCATACAAAACACATAGTGGAAGCAACAAACACGGATCTACTTCATTCATGAGAAATAACATGTAACCTTGAATATTAGAACAAAGAATAGCAAGTGTACCTTGATGTCGTGAAATTCGAAACCAAGACTTGAGAATAACTCTAATCAACATCACAATTCCACATGGTGCCCGAGAAGAGTGGTCTCTCAATCAGTCTTTTATGTATGTTGATTCTCAAAGAAAAGTTCTTTTAAAGGATATTTTTCTTCTTCTTCTTCTTATTTATTTATTTATTTATTTTTTGAGAAAGTTGTTGTTGTTCTTCTCATTGCAGAGAAAAACTGTTTTCTTTTCTTTTCATCATACGTACATACTAACTACCTTGGTAGTTACATTATTTAATAACTCTTAATAAATAAAAACTGATTATCTAATTGGGTTAGCCTTTTGGACTTGCCCAATTGGGCTTTAGTTTGTGGCTTGAGATGGTACCAAAGGGAACAAGTAAGACTCTAGCTCCAATGGGCCTTGGGCTTATCTGTCAACTCTTGACAAGTCCAAAGTTACCATTAACTATATTTAATACCACCATATAAATATAATTGCACTCTAGGCCTTATTAATAAATTATATCCCAAGACTTTAATGATATCATTTGACCCCTCCATGAAATATCCATAGTGAACAAACTCATAATGAATTGTCACTTTGTAAACAACTATTTTATCTTTGAATGCCCGGTTTAATATTTTAGTTATTCATATTTATTGAGGTCCAATTTCAATAAATATAAACTTTAGTAACTCCTTACTGAAATGGGCGCCCTGAATAACCAGTTCCCATTAAACTTATCTCAAGGGGATATTTTGTGTCTTTATAAAAAGAGATTATGGATTCCATCTTGAGAATATGTGTTCCATCAACACTATATGTGGTTACCCAACATACTAAGGTTTTGACTGTCAATATAAATTTTCGTCTAGAAAACATATAAATTTCCATCTAGAAAACAATTTGCATCCTTAACCACACTATACTAGGTGCAACGACAACCTAATCCCGCAATTAATATTCCTTAGCATAGAGTGAATACCAACCACTATGATCAGACAAGAACTATTCTCATTATTAATGCTATCATGGTAACTCTTACCAAACAAAAATAATTTGCCGCTCTTCCTTTAGCCTCTAAGTAATAATGACATGACTCTTTTGGGAGGTTAAAATTACACTTAGTCTAGTGTACACCATTATCTAGAATCATGTGTAGTCACATTTCATCTCCCTTATAGTGTTTAAACTTGTAGTACCATGAAACAAAACACCCTCCTTTGGGATCGCAAGGCATATACGCCAAGATGAGGTGCTTGTTCACACTACTTTAAACGGGTAAGTTCAATCTTGTAGTACTATGAAGTAAACACCCTCCTTTGGGATCGCGAGGCATATGCACCAAGATGAGGTGCTTACCCATACTACTATGAACTGATAATGAAGTCCGTGAGATTCAACCCTTGAATCTCTCTCCCACTAAAAATTTTTAAAACAAGTGGATTGTCTTGAAATCATTGTGATCATATCACAATTTTAACCCTACACATCCAATGTGTTTAATTGTTTAAATTCGATGTGATCTGACTAAGTCACGTCACAGTAGCGTAACGAACATTCGCCTAATCAGTTTAAAGTTTAATCATGCAATCAGTGAAGTAAATACCCTTCGTATGGAATGCAAGGCTCAAGGCTAAGACAAGGTATCTATTCACATTACAATAAACTTAACGAAAGGGTTATTTCGGCACTCCCACACGTTATTTGGGTTTTTCTCTTAATAATTGTGATCCCATCACAACTAATAACCTTGCACTTGTTGAAGACTCTAATCTCATTAGAATCACTAACTAAAATGGAAGTCCTAAACTATTTAGGATTCCTTACATTCTAATGGATCAAAAATTAATTATAAAGAACTCTATCCTTAACTTACTAAATAAAAGATTCTAATCTCATTAGAAACTATATACCTTTTAATTAAAGCTTTAATCTCATTAAAACTTCTAACTAAAATAAATTAAGGACTTTTAATCATAAAACAATTCCAATCTCATTAGAATGTTTCTTATAAGACAAGTCCTAAACAATTTAGGACTAAGAGTTCTATTTAACTAATATCTTTGATCTCATTAGGTCTTTTAGTTAGATAATGATTAATAAATGTCCTTAACTTTTAAGGACTATAAAATTAATCACTTTATATAGAATTATGTGTAATCTCATCACACATAACCTTGTTTTTTATCAAAGTTTTAACACTTAGTCAAAAACAAAAGAAAAATTCAAAATTTAGTGCCTTCGATCGGTTAAACCTTTTCCTCAATCGATCAAAAAAAATGAAGAAATACATCACAAAGTCATTGTCTCATTCGATCGATTCTTGATTACTATTTGATCAGTCGAAAAGAACATTAAATCAATTGAAAGGGATTCTCAATTGATCGAGACATTGAAGAATTTCATCATAGAGTTTCTACCTGAATTGATCGATTCTCGATTCCTCTTTGATCAATCGAAGAAAACATTCAATCGATCGAAAGGAATTCTCGATCAATCCAAACTCGTAAAACTGAATTTTTCTCAAAATTTTTTTGGAAACCGTTTTTGACATCTTTATTGTTTTCTATCAAAAACACCTTTTGATTTTATGAATGAAGATTCACAGATCAAACATAATGGTTTTCAATATCAGGATCAAGAACCATAATAATGCTAGAAACCTTGAAAACATAATCCTAATCTCATTAGGAATAAATTTTATTAAAGGATTTTAACCAGTAACCAAAATACTTTAATTCTAGCATTA
The DNA here is from genome assembly GCA_035136125.1 of Quercus rubra. Lineage (NCBI taxonomy): Eukaryota > Viridiplantae > Streptophyta > Magnoliopsida > Fagales > Fagaceae > Quercus > Quercus rubra. The sequence goes on from CM068733.1 coordinate 42,954,772, forward strand.
ACATACTATTTGATCATAAAAATATATAATGGAAGGCAAGCAACAAAAAGATGAATCCTTTATAAACAATGAAAGTTGACACCTTCATAAAAGGATATACTTTGGGCCACTTCATCCTATACAAACGTTTTGCATATGAACCTTTATAATATATATATATACAATATACGGATTCAATAGAATCCTTGATGCATACGAACTCCATGAATACAACACCATAACTTGATGCATAATCACGGGTCGTTGATAATACGAACCAATATGTATATCTCATAAACAAAAACATGGCATATATTAATCAATTGACGCAGGATTTATTGCACAATAAATCAAAAACAAAATTATGCAGAAACGTTATTGCAGAAAATTAAATCATCAAGAAAATTATTTTCTTTGATTCTAAAACTCAATCACATGTTATACAAGCAAGATATTAAAGATTGCTCTGATACCAATTGTTGGAAAAACTGGTTTTGCATCTCATACAAAACACATAGCGGAAGCAACAAACATGGATCTACTTCATTAATGAGAAATAACATGTAACCTTTAATGATAGCAAGCGTATCTTAATGCAGTGAAATTCAAAATGAAATCTTGAGAATATCTCTAATCAACATCCCAATTCCACATGGTGTCCGAGAAGAGTGGTTTCTCAATTAGTCTTTTATGTACGTTGATTCTCGAAGAAAAGTTCTTTTAAAGGGTATTGTTATTCTTCTTCTCATTGTAGAGAAAAACTGTTTTCTTTTCTTTTCATCATACGTACATACTAACTACCTTGGTAGTTACATTATTTAATAACTCTTATTAAATAAAAATTGATTATCTAATTGGGTTAGCCTTTTGGGCCTGCCCAATTGGGCTTTAGTTTGTGGCTTAAGATGGGACCAAAGGGAACAAATAAGACTCTATCACCAATGGGCCTTGGCCTTATCTGTCAACTTTTGACAAGTCCAAAGTTACCATTAATTTTATTTAATACCACTATATAAATATAATTGCACCCTAAGCCTTATTAATAAATTATATCCCAAGACTCTAATGATATCATTTGACCCTTCCATGAAATATCCATAGTGAACAAAGTCATAATGAATTGTCACTTTGTAAACAACTATTTTATTTTTGAGTACCCTGTTTAATCTTTTGGTTATCCATATTTATTGAAATCCGATTTCAATAAATATAAACTTTAGTAACTCCTTACTAAAATGGGTTCCCTGAATAACTAGTTTCCATTAAACTTATCTCAAGGGGATATTTCGTGTCTCTATAAAAAGAGATTATGGATTCCATCTTGAGAATATATGTTCTCTCAACACTACGCGTGGTTACCCAACATACTGAGGTTTTGACCGTCAATATTAGATCTCACTCCTAATATATCAAAGTAACCTACATTTCATGATTGGGTTCACTGTCCTCTTAGGATTGAGAGTCTATGAAATTAGAAGTCGTGAAATTAATCATTCAGGTGACAGTTGTCGATTAAATAATTAATCTCATAGCAGTCTAGTTCAATATGTCTTAACACTTAAGACACATCAAGACATCAGCTAGAAGTCTCCACTTCCATGATCAAGAAAAACCATCTTAGTTGATGTGTTATAGTCTTCGCAGATGAAATGCCCAATTTCATCACTGACTATGAACTATGTTTTGAGTTTACAAAGAACTTGTGATTTATATCTTCTGTGACTAAATCACAAAAATCACATACAATGCATCTCAAGGACTATGATATTGTCCAATTATTTCATTTATAAATAGTCTCATATAATTAAACAATTTAATTATTTATGACATGCCAATAAATTGGATTTTAGGGCATAAACCCCAACAGTAGCTTTTTTAGAGAGAATAATGAACTAGGTCACTTTCTGCATGTGTTCTCCATGTAAAACGGCTTTTAAAATAAGCCTTATATATGTCTAGGGTTATGCGAAAATAAACCCTATTCAAATATACAAGCATAGGCCGAAACTCAGATCTGGAAGTTTTGATTTTGTTAGTCTTGACAAAAACAGCTTGTGTCGAGTTTCGACTATAAACCTCGATATTGTTAGGCCAAAAATGAATTGACCCCTTTTGACAAATTTATTAATTAATTAACCAAGTTTATTAATTAATCAAATTAACATGCAAAGCGCGTGGTAGCATAAACAAATCACCAAACAACTAAAGTATGTAACGGAAAATAAATAACACGGTGATTTGTTTACGAATGGGGAAAACCTAATGGCAAAAACCCCACCGGGTGATTTTCAGTTCACTATTCCCGAAACTCCACTATTATCACAACAAGCGGTTACAAGTAAAGGAATCCCAAGTACCTTACCAACCTATAGTTGAATCCTTACCCCAATACCCAATTGGACTTATTCTGTAGTGACAGTTCCCCTTTTTTATGCACGGCTCCCAAGTACGTGACTAACCAATTGCGCGGATCCCAGTATGCAACTTCAATCACCAACTAAGAAGGTTGTTGGCTGTAAAGTTCTTCAGTTCATCCACATGATGAAGATCAGAAAGATGCTTAGTCACAAAACCCTACGGTGTATATACACAACAACTTCTTCAAGAGAAAGAGATGAACTAGGGCAAGAACTTCGTCTCCTGTCACAATTTGCTAGAACAGAGTTTTCTCAATACTTGTGCAACTTGCAAACCTCTTGACGGCTCTTAAAATAATCTTTTTATATGTTTAGGGTTAGGAGAAAAGAAGACCTAAACACATAATCACGGATTCCAAGAAATCAGATTAGAATTCTGAATTTCTTAAATCTCGACAGATAAGGTGTCGAGCACACTAGGTTGAAACAGCTTTCTTAAGCTCGATAGATGAAGCTGTCGAGTCAGCTGTTAAGCTTTAATGAATTTGCACTTTCAGCTTGTTTTCTTAGATAGACTTGATGACTTCAACACTTGATCTTGAAACCTTGTTTCTTGAAATATTAAGAACATCCTAGAACTACCCAATTACAAGTAAAGTGCATTTTGTCAAAGGATTAGCTAATTACATAAAATAGTAACATATGATCCTAACATATGAAACACATATGTCCTAACAGATATAAGTCTTTCTGTCGACATTGCTGGTGAGCTTTAATGAACAGCTCTTCTTCACTTGTTTCTTGGTCAGATCTTCATGGCTTTAACACTTGACTTGAACAACATGTTTCTTGAAGTCTTAAACCCATCCTAGATCTACCTAATTACAAGTAAAGTGCATTTTCTCAAAGGATTAGACAATTACATAAAATATGTCTCTAACAATTTGGAAATCTATGACAAAATAACAACAAAACAAATAATCATAAGAGAAGTCTTAAATCACTAAACTCATAACCGTTTGTTGTATTACAAAGTAAATCTATCTCTACTACAAACTCTTGAAAAACTTTGCAAGAAAAGAGTTCACGGCATGATAGACTTTCACAACCTGTCTTTCTGAAACACATAAACAATACTTATCAAGGCATCATGTGTGAAACAAAAATAAGGATTGCGTACATAAAAAAACATGAGTATAAAGATAGAAAAGAAACAACACATGTAGAGGTAGGTGAAGAAAAACATACATCATCATCATATATGAAAATAAAGTACAATGTATGTAAATAAATGGTCATAAGACCGGTATACAAGAGGCCAATGTAAATAAAGAAGAAAAGAAAATACATAAAGTCCTCACTAAATCCCTCAATACTATATACACTCTTCCTATGAAAAAAAATGTCCTATACTAACTCTCCTCCAAAGTACAACAAGACTACTCTCAAAAACCCAAAACTGCTCCCCCTTTTTGTCACGAATGACAAAGGGCAAGGCACTAAGAGGTCGTCATCTCGTCATCACCGGAAGAGTCAACATCATCCTCATCATCATCAAGCTCATCATCAGGCAAAGCCTCTGGAGAAGGAGAGGGAAAAGGGGCAAGACCAGTTATGCGAGCCTGTCGGCGGGCAATGCTGCCTACTCAATTGTTCATCTGACACATCTGATTAGTGAGATAGTCATGACAACCACCAAAGTTAGCCTACGTCCATTGAAGCTACTCCATGATGGCCTTGAGGGTCACACCACCAGCTGCAGAAGAGGAAGGAGCGGAAGAAGATAGAGCTGAAGAAGAGGGTGGAATAGCAAAAGTTGCAAGATCGGTCATCTCCACTTGTGGCCGCTTCAGTTGAAGCTGAGCGTTACTCCGCCAGACAGAATCAGTGCTAATGGCACCCATGATGGTGAAAAGAGGAGAAAGAGGAATAGGAATGGAGAAGTGCTGAAGGATCCGCGTGATAGCCGAACGAAAGATGAGCTTATCATGGGTAGTAGTGTCCTGATATACATCTATGATAGATGTGATGAAGTGAGAGATAAAATTGATGGTAAAATCCTCCATCAAGGAAAGAAGAAAATGAGCACGAGGCTCAGTGATGGAGTTATAGTGAGATAATGGTGTGAGAGTGAATGTCATTACTATGTTAAGGAATCTCAGGCCTTTTGCAAAACCTGAGTATGGGGTGTTGAGCTTACCACCCCAAAGAGAAGGAGTCCCATAAAAATGGGAGAGAAGATCGTCTCTAGACATGGTCCAAAGTCGCTCACAGCTAGGGTAGTCAGGATGCGGGACGTGTACTACTTCAGATATAAGATCCGGAGTAACTACGATACATGTACCTCTGAATGTAGAAACAAACTGAGGCATAGAGGTATTGATGCCATGTATGTTAGAGTAGAACTCCTGTATAAACACGACGAGACAACGCACAAGTTTCTCACATAGAGATTCCTATCCCCGAGTTCGAATGACATCACGTAGCGTAATGTCAGAGAAATTCGATAGAATGACCTGGCATTCCAGATGAACGCCATAGGCCTGGAAGTTCTCAAAGAAGTCTATCTTGGCCTTCTCATCACGAGACCAAACATGAGAAGAAACGGGAGGGCGAAAAGAGGATGACCTAGAACCATGAAGAGGGTTTTAAGCTGAAGTAGATTTGTGCTATTTGGGTTCCATGACGCAGTCTATCCAAGAGATAGAGAGAGAGAGAAAAAATAGAAGGAAACACATGTTTAGAGTAGATAAGAAAAGAACGTATGCATGAAAGATGCATGAACATGTGACACAAGAATTTAAGAGCATCATGGGGGTCACCCAATCCAAACCTAACAGCATTCAACAACAATAATCAATCACACACATCTAAATATGCATGAAACATTGTTATAATGCATTGTGGATGTAATGCATGGTCATATAAGATTAGATTCACATACCCTAACCCATAATATTCACACCGGAAAAATACTCAAAAACCCCAAAATATAGCCAAAAAAAATAAAAATAAAAAACCTAGGTCTAATGCGTGAAATGCATGAAAGAGGAAGGATTTGAAGATCATACCACTAGATTGAAGCTTTATTAGGCTGAAAACCTGATTGGAGTGGAGATTTGAGTGAGAGTGAGAAGTTTGGGTCGAGAGAGAAACAGAACCGCCGAGAAACTATCGAGTAGACAGAGAGCTCAGAAATTTGTCTTGATGGATCGAAGAAGTTGTTAAGATTCTATCGAGAAGAAACCCATAAATCTCGATGGATCGAGAAGTTGTCGAGATGTTATTGAGAAGGCAGAGAGCATAGGAAAATTCCTCAATGGATTAAGAATTTGTCAAGGATCTATCGAGAAAGGAGAAAGAAAAGCTTGATAGAAAGGAATTTGTCAAGGATCTGTCAAGGAGCTGTCAAGCTTGAAGAAAAGGAGTTTTTAAGGAGGAAAAATAGAAAGAGACAAATGCAATAAGCAAGCTACTTAACCAAAGATCCAATCAACATATTAAGCTCTCAAAACTCAACTCAACATAGATGCAAAGCATCCATAGATCTAAAAACAGACACACACTAAACAAGTCTAACTAATTTTATATTTCAAAAACAAGTTAAGATAGTTTAGTGAGCATATATCAACAGATGTATTCCTTATGATAACCAAATCACATTGTACTTGCATTGTATCAAAAGTAGCAAAGAATTTGCGTGTTGTGTGTGAAACATAGCAAGAGTGCACAAGTGTCTCATATTAGGAATATCTGAGACATGAGAAAATCAAATACACTCACACAAAATCATAACTGGTTGATGGGGACTATCACCTTCGAGGTACATCCTATAACTCCCACATCTCCTAGAAACACACTTGCAATCTTATTAAAAGCATTCTGATTCTTTTTGCTTTTATTTTCTTTGCATATTTTTCTTTTGAGCATACCATGCATGGGCATATAAGAGAGAGAAGAAATTACCCAATTATGTAAGCTTAAAACATCACACTTTTGCTGTGCCAAAGCACACAGATGTTATAAAAAGATTGGCGGGTTTTAGTGGTGAGATGGTTATTTATGCCTGTCTCTTAAGATTTTCTAGTCCTTCCCATAAAAAAGAGTGATATGAGTATGGGGTATAAAAGATAACTTAATCTTACTCATCACAAACATGAGCCACAAAGCTCACTTGCTTAGTTATGCATAGAAATGCTCATCAAAACTACAAGAGATACAAAGTTTAGAAACTTTGTTTCAATGGCCATCTAAGGTACACAAGTACCAATATACATAACACACACTGTTTTTGTATTTTTCTGATTTTTCAATTTTTTTTATGAAAAAAAAAAAAAAAAACTAAAAACAAACAAACAAAAACATGTAAACATACAAAGCATAAGACTAGACTGACTCAAAAACAAGAAAGCGAAACAAACAAGTAATGCCAAAACATAAAGGGAGAGAAGGAGAGGGAGAGAGAGAAAAATTGACTAAATCACTTTGAGCCTTTTTCTTTCCAAACTTTGGTTTTGGAGGAAGGTCCTTTCCTAGAATTAAACCTTTGTTCCGGAGGTGAGGGGGAAAAATTGAAACCGTTCAAGTTCGAAAGGAACATGAGAGCCTTGAGAAGATCTCCAAGAGGACTTAAAGATGGTGGAATCTGACCTTGACCACTAGATGATAACACATTATTGCTCTGTTGAGTGGCAAAACCACTTATAGCAATTTGGACGAGTGTGTCCTAAATCTCCACAGTGATGACAGAAATGTGGCTTCTTTGGTTAAGACTTCTTATTTTTAGCCTTATTGCTTTTAGGGTTTCTAGTCTTTTTCTTCTTTATCTTAGGGGGTGCTCCTAGAATAGATTTGCCTTTGTCTAAATTGTTCTCACTAGCTATCTCAGTTTTAGTTTCATTTTTCTTAAGATTTTCATTATTAGCAGGTGAGACAAAAATAGCCTTACTAGAGGAGGCAATATGAGGAGAGTTAGAGAGTTCATACCCCAAGCCGGTTCTATCAAAAGCTGATTTCTAGAGGTTCATCATTTCATCCAGCTTTGCAATGGAAGTCCTCTCCAACTAAGCTTGAACTTGGAACAATTCTACTTCAATCTTCTTGGTTCTTTCAACCAAGAAGTTATTCTCGAACCTCAGTGCCCCAATGGTTTGATTGGCTTCATCAACCTTTATGGATAGCTCCTCTCATTCTAGTTCCACTTCACTAAGCTTCTTAGGCCTATACAACTTCTCATGCTTTTCAGATACCTTTTATAACTTTGCATAGGTTGTATGAATGTCATCCTGTTCATCCACCTTTTCAAACTTGGATTTCACCAAGTCCTCTTCTTCATCCACTACTTCTATGATCCCCTTAGTAGGATCCACTATGGCAGTGAAATCACTCAAGATTCCCTCCTCATCACTGTCATCTGATTCAGTCTCAGGCTTAGTATCAATCAAGGTAGTAGCAAGAGCCTTGCTTTTCCCAATCAACTTGAGATATGTTGGACATTCTTGTTTCATGTGTCCAAAACCTTGACATCCAAAGCACTTTGGTTTGGAGGGAATAGTATACTGACTGCCATCATTAGACCCTTCTTCCCTCTGTCTTGACTTTTGAATTGAGAAGAATCGGATTTCTTACGGTCCTTGTAAAAACCTTTCACATTGGCATTCTTTATGAGCTTCTTGAATTGCCTAGTGATGTAGGACTTCATCTTGGAATCTTCATCGTCTGAAGACTCATAAGTGTCATTACTTTTAGCCTTCAGTGCCATACTCTTACTTTTGGTTCCTTTCCCAAGTCTCGTCAAACCCAATTCATAGGTTTGCAAATTGCTAATTAGCTCCATCAAGAGCATGGTATCTATGTCCTTTGATTCTTCAATCGCTGTTATCTTGGCATGAAATCTCTCAGGGAGAGATCTGAGCACCTTTCTCACAATCTTGGGCTCGAGTATATGATCATCAAGATTGAATGTTAAGTTCATTATGTCCTTCAGCTTGGCATAGAAATCATCAAACGTCTCATCCTCCTCCATCTTTATCTCCTCAAAGCTAGTTGTGAGCTTTTAAAGCTTTGAATCCTTGATAGCCTTAGTCCCTTCATAGGTTGTCTAGAGGATGGTCCATGCTTCCTTTGTAGTTTCAGTTGAGGATATTTTCTTGAACTCCTCATTGGTCACCGCACTGAATAGGGCATTTAATGCTCTGCTGTTAAAGATTATTGCTTTGATCTCGGCCTCATCCCAATCAGCTAGCGCTTCCTTTGGCTTCACCCAACCAATTTCCACAGCTTACTAGAGCTTCTCACCTAAAGACTGCAAGAAAGCTCTCATACGTACTTTCCAGTATGCATAGTTAGTGCCATCAAATAAAGGAGGTATAATAAGAGACTTTCCTCTATCCATGACAAACAGGAGTTAATGGATCACATAGCAAAGATTAAAACCTAATCAGAGTTCCGCTCTGATAACACTTGTTGGGTTAAAATGAATTGACCCATTTCAATTAATTAATTAATTACCCAAGTTAATTAATTAGATCAAATTCCATGCAATAGCGTGGTAGCATAAATAAATCACCAAATTATCTAAATGCAGTGGAAAATAACTTGAATCAGGTGATTTGTTTACGAATGGGAAAAACCACCAAGGCAAAACCCTACTGGGTGATTTTAATGTCACCACTCCTAAGAATCAACTATTATCAATCACAAGCGGTTACAAGTATAAGGTATCTTACCAAACCCTTTGGCTTATCCCGAAATACCAATCTACAGTTGAACCCTTACCCCAATACCCAATTGGATTTGTATTGTAGCGGCAATCTTTCCTTTGATGCACGAATCCTAGTACATGACCTAACCAATGTGCACGGATCACAATACGTGACTAACTCCAACAACTTGAAGAGGTTGTTGGTTGCAAAGTTCTTCATTTCATCAACAATGAAGATCCAGAAGCTTCTTGGTCACAAAACCCTTGGCGTAAAGATGCAGTAGTTTCTTTTGAGAGAATAATGAACTAGGTCACTTTCTGCAATTTTTCTCCATGTATAACGGCCTTTAAAATAAGTTTTATATATGTCTAGGGTTGTGAGAAAAGAAACCCTATACAAATATACAAGCATGAGCCGAAAATCAGATCTGGAAGTTCTGATTTCGTAAGTCTCTAGAGAAATAGCTTGTGTTGAGCTTCATTAAGCTTCGACTATAAACCTCGATAGAAGTCTTTTTGTCGAGATTACTGTCGAGCTTTAATGAACAACTCTTCTTCACTTGTTTCTAGGTCAAATCTTCATGGCTTTAACACTTGACTTGAATAACGTGTTTCTTGAAGTCTTAAACCCATCCTAGATCTACCCAATTACAAGTAAAGTGCATTTTGTCAAAGGATTAGCCAATTACATAAAATATGTTCCTAACAACATAGTAATGTGATTTAGGCTCAAGAATGTAGGTGCGACTTACCAAAGAATGGCCACAACCTTGTTACATGATATGGTGCATAATGAGGTTGAAGTGTATGTTGATGATATGATTGTGAAATCCAAGGAGACAAAGGGTCACACCATTGACTTGAGGAAGTTCTTCGAAAGGATCAAGGAGTATAGGCTAAGATTGAACCTATAGAAATGCACCTATGGAGTAACCGCAGGTAAGTTGTTAGGCTTTTTGGTAAGTGATAGAGGGATAGAAGTTAACCCATCGAAGATTAAAGCCATATTGAAGATGCCTCCACCTAAGAATGAGAAGGAAATAAGAGGATTTCTAGGTAGACTACAATATATCATTTGATTCATTGCCAAGCTCACCTCCATTTATGAGCCCATATTCAAACTCATAAGGAAGATTGAACCCAACACATGGAATGATAAATGTCAGAAAGCCTTTGAATTTATTAAGGAATACCTCCTCCATCCACCTGTCCTAGTACCTCCACCACAAGGGAAACCTTTACTGCTATACCTCTCTATCATATGAGATGCGGTTGGGAGCATGCTTGCACAAGAAGACGACGATAAGAACGAGGGGGTAGTATACTATTTGAGCAAAAGATTCCATGATTATGAGACTCAGTACACCCCTATAGAGAAGTCATGCTTCACATTCATATGGGCCGTACAAAAGTTGAGACACATCATCCTACCGTTCCAAGTATGGGTGGTAGCCAGAATGGATCCCTTGAAGCACCTATTTGAGAAACTAGCTTTCAGTGGAAGATTGTCAAGATGGTTGATCATATTAGCAGAATTTGATTTAAAGTATATGGCAAGGAAGACTATCAAAGGGAGAGCCGTGTCTTGTGTCGAGAATCCAATAAAGGGAGAGGATGGAAAAGAAGACTTCCCAGATGAGGACATCTTGGATGTTGAGCTAGGGGCATGGAAAATGTATTTCAATGGAGTTGTAAACCAATATAGTAATGGGATAGGAGTACTTTTGATCAAGATTGATGGATAGAAAAAATATTCTAAATATGTTAATTAACAACGAATTAACAATAACAAAATAAATAAACAATTGAAAATAAATGTAATTACAAGTATATGTTATGTATCATTTAAATAAAGAAACAAAAATAACCAGTTCATAATTATTATCAATTAAAAGAAGAGAGTAATGGAAATACATAAAGTTTAGACATCTAATTGATTCATTAAAATAAACTTAAAAAAATATATTCATCTGAAAGTCTTAAGAGTATAGAAAATAGTAAATACTTGTAAATTTTTTTTATATATATATTTCACCATCTTGATTGATTCTTAAAATATGTAGGATTCAACATTTATTTATCTATCCTTTTAAGTATCTAAAATTTGAGTTTATAACAAAATTTTCATATTTTGAAACCATTAAAAAGTAAAGAGATAGAGGAGAAGAAAAATATAGTGAGATAGAGTAAACTCATTTTTTAATGAGTGTGGAAATCTTGTTGGAATGTGTAGGCATTATCTTTCATGGGTATGGAAATTTTTTGTAGTTATTATTTTCATGGGTATGGAAAGAAATTTTTTTTCTTTAGGTTGGACAAGGTCATCTTTGAATGAATTTATGGAGATGAAGGATTTTTTGGTTGATTGGGATATTGTTAGGATGTCGTAGAATTTGAATTTGTGAAATGGCATTTGGGTCCGGCTAATTTTTGTGAGATGAATCTTTATTTTCCGGTTGGGATTTTGGGGTAGTATTTTTGGAACAAGGTATTTTTGTGAATATCATGACAATTGGAAAAGTTTTTTTTAGCTGGTTTTTGTTGTTATTTCATTGTTGTTTGTTTATGTTTCTTATATGGGGTATTCTTGTTAATTGCAGAATCTCAAAAGTTGGGGTAGTCTACAGTTGTCGAAGCACAGGTGGGCAACGTTATCCCTAGACATTAAAAATGCCATCAATGAAGCCAGTTTCCAAACCTATTTTTGAGCTCTCTTGGATTACGATGCCACTAAGTGTAAGGATCTTCAATTGCTTGTCGCATTGTCTGAGTGATTCTGGGATACCACTTGTACCTTTCATTTTTCGGGCATTGGCGAGGTGATGTTAACACCCTATGACTTCTCAGCCATTACTGGCTTAAAATTGGGTGGTGAGAGAATTGAGGGTAATGATTCATTAGTGGATTCTTTTGGGTGTGATGCCTCCACGAGTTAGGAGAAAGAATATGCCCTTGATGTGGCTGTATACCCATATTGAAAGGTACAAGTGGTACGGATGGCACCTAGATAAACTCACAGTGAGACCCTCTTGCACTTTATGACTCAGCTTTCTCAGCATAGTCTTTCAAGCTTAGGAGGAGCACCATTTGTTTGGCAAGTGAGATTTAAATTCTTGGTTGGGTGTATTTTGCAAAGGTTATTTTTGTTGTTGTGTTGCTAATTTGTGCTGATTTTTTTTTTTTTTTTTTTTTTAGGTTTGGATATATGAATATTTTGGTGTTAGTCCACAAATTTTAGAGGACGTTAATGATATGTTCCCAGGTTTCTTTGCTAGCTGCCTAAGTATTGTCTGTTAGCCTGTCCCAAGCGTTCTTTGCAGGATTGGCGGATGGTGATTGATGGCTTAGATGCCGATGAGGTGATTTTTTTTTTTTTTAGTATGGCTTCTTTTCATTTTGGGTTCTTTGTGGTGTTCAGATGTCCTTAAATCCTTGGCTTGGATGTGAGGTGCATAATGAGTATGCATGGGTTCAAGAGTTGAATGATCATCAAGTGTTGTTTAAATGTGGCCATGGGAGGTATTGGTATCTTGGTTACCAAGTACTGGCTTAGGTTCAACACATGTACCCTCCTGAAATGATTCTTACCCATCATTGTCCTTCTATTTGGTTGGCAGACCTTCTGACTAATGAAGAGATTGCCCATGCTCGGATTGGCCGCACTGTTCTTGGGACACCAGGAGACTATCTCGAATTTGTCCAGACTCACTTGCAGGGTTTCTGAGCTGACATCTCTGGGGCATCCATGACTTTCTTTCTTTTCCAAATCATTTTGCATCATGACTTACATCATCAACTTTCATTTTCTCTACTTTGTCCTTTGTGAAAATGTCTGATTGTTGCATTTTTAGGTTTCATCTTCTGGAAATGAGAGTCCTCCTCCCAAAAATGTTAGTGGTCATTCTAGTTCTTTTATGGAGACATATCCCCATTTTCTGGCATGGCAATATAAAGTAATGAATCCCAATGGATCTTTTAGCTTTGTGGATCTAGACCGGCTAGGGTATACCCTAAATGTCCCTTAGACTAACCCGATGACAACGAGATGACTGCTTGAGTTACTTGTCCTTTGTCATTCGTGACAAAAAGAGGGGGCAGTTTTGGGTATGAGAGTAGTCATATTTTTAAGGGGAGAGTTAGTATAGGAGATAGATATTTTTGTTTAGGGGAGTATTTTTTTATGAGGGATCTAGTGAGGACTTTTTGTATCTTTTCTTTTCTTTACTGTTCAGATACATTTGTTCTTACATTGTGATAGCAAATCTTGTACTTATGTTGATATATATATATATATATATTGAGGTTGTTATTACAATTTCACCTATCTCTTCATATGTTGTTTCTTTTCTCTCTTTATGTACATGCTTCTTATATATTGTATGCAATCTTTTATTTCTATTTCACACTAAAATGCCGTGATGAGTTTTATTTAAAGTGTTTTAGAAATACAGGTTGTCAAAGTCTTTCTTGCCATGAACTCTCTTCTTGCAAAGTTTTTCAAGAGTTTGTGTTAGGATAGATTTTATTGTATTTAACAAGTGAGTATGAGTTGAGAGATTTATGACTTCTCTCATATGTTCATTTGTTTGTTGTGGTTTTGTCACAGATTGCCAAAGGGGGAGATTGTTAGGACATATGTGAATCATGTTAGGAACATATGTCAATGTAAAATTGGCTAATCCTTTAACAAAATGCATTTTACTTGTAATTGGGTAGATCTAGGATGTGTTTAATACTTCAAGGAACAAGGTTTCAAGTTCAAGTGTTAAAGCCATGCAAATTTGTCCAAGAATCAAGTGAAGAAGTGCTATATTTTAAAGCTCGATAGCTAGCTCGACAGATAGCATCTATCGAGGTTTAAAAGGCAGCTTTGCCCAATGCTCAACAGCTGTTCGATAGATACCCTATCTATCGAGATTTAAGAAAATCAGATTTTTAGTTCTGATTTCACTTCAATCTTTGTATACATGTTTAGGCTTTCTTTTCTCACAACCCTAAACATATATAAGGATTATTATAAAGGCCATCACAGCTGATGCAAGTGAGTGCAACTTGATGCAAATGTTTTTCACAAGCATATTGTGACTAGAGACAATTTGCCCAAGCTCATCTTTCTCTTCAAGAATCTGATGCGTTTGTATGCTGTAGGGTTTTGTAACTGAGGAGTTTCGTGATCTTCATCGTGTTGATGAATTGAAGAACTTTGTAGCCAACATCCTTCTCAAGTTAGTGGTTAGTCACGTACTGGGAGCCATGCATTAAAAGGAGAGATTGTCACTATAGAACAAGTCTAATTGGGTATTGGGGTAAGGGTTCAACTGTAGGTTGGTATATGGTACTGGGATTCCTTTACTTGTAACTGCTTGTTGTGATAATAGTGGATTCTTGAGAGTGGTGACCTTAAAATCACCCGGTAGGGTTTTTGCCTTGGAGGTTTTCCCCGTTTGTAAACAAATCACAGTGTCAACTTTATTTTTCATTGCATATTAACTTAGTTGGTGATTTGTTTGTGTTACCACCCATATTTCATGTTAATTAACTTAATTAATTAACTTGGCTAATTAATTGGTTAATTTATCATAATTGGTCAATACATTCTTGGTCTATCAGGGTGAATCTTCCCAATAATGTCTATCCCCTATGTAGAGAACAGCCATGGTGAAGCATGGTATGTAATGGCATTGGTGGCATATGCTTTAGATCTCCATGGACTTGGCACTGATGACATTTTCGAACATGAGCAGCATAATCTACTTCCATAGAAGTCTAGTAATAACCTTGTCTCGTTATCTTTCATGACAACATGTGTGCATTCATATGTGGCCCATAACTTGACTCATGGACCTCCTCAATTACTTGTTATGCTTCTTTGGAAGTCACACAAAGGAGAAGAATTCCATCATATGATCTTTTGTACAGCCTTTCACCATAAATAATGTAATTAGTGGATAACCTCCGAATAGTCAATTGGTCATTCTTAATCGCAGATTTTAGGTATGTCCCATCCTTGAGGTATTGTAGGATGTTTAGATACCATTTAGCTTCCCCATTTATTTCTTCATCTTCTTCTATAGTCATACAATAAGCTAGCTCTTCTTTTTGTTCCACCACTATCGGCCAAGCTTAGTCTTCCTTGGGCCCATCCATCATGGATGCTTACTAAAGCATCCGCAATTTGATTCTGCATTCTTGGCACATACCGGTATCGAATCTTTACGAAATTTGATGCCAATTTCTAAAGACATTCATGATATGGCATTAGTTTTTCTTCCTTAATCTTCCATCGGTTCTGAATCTGAGAGATTATCAAAGCTGAGTCACCATACACTTCTAACTCTTCCACTCGAAAACTAAGGGATGCTTGTAACCCCATAATGCAAGCTTTATATTCAGTGGCGTTATTAGTGGTAGGAAAGTTGAGCCTACCAGAGAATTGGAAGTTTGTTCCTTTTGGAGAAATTAGGAGAACTCCAATGCCATTTCCATTCTGATTAGTTGCTCCATCAAAATACATTTTCCATGGTTCTAACTCTATCCCCATGATATCTTCATCCAAAAAGTCCCTTTGGATTTCTTCAACTTCTTCGGGTGACCAATGGGCTAAGTAATCGGCAATTGCTCTACCCTTTATAGATTTCAGAGTCACATATTTGATATCAAATTCTGACAAAAGCAAAACCCATTTAGATGTCTTCCCATCTTGCATCGACTTCTCCATTAGATATTTCAAAGGATCCATTCTTGGAATCAACAGGACCTTGAAAGCAAGCATGTAATGTTTGAGTTTTTGAGTAGCCCATATAAGCGCTACACATGTCTTCTCAAGTGCTGTACACTTCTCTTCATAAGCTGAAACCTTCTTTCTAATATAATATGATAGGCCAAGAATGTATTGACCTTTTGTGATGAATTAATTGATTAATTAGCCAAATTTATTAATTAATCAAATTTATTAATTAATCAAATTAACATGCAAAATACGTGGTAGCACAAACAAATCACCAATTAAACTAAGTATGCAGCGGAAATTAAATTGACATGGTGATTTGTTTAAGAATGGGGAAAACCTACACAGCAAAAACCCCACTGGGTGATTTTAAGGTCACCACTCCTGAGAATCTACTATTATCAAAACAAGCAGTTACAAGTAAAGGAATCACAGTACCTTATACCAACCTACAATTGAACCCTTACCCCAATATATAATTGGACTTGTTCTGTAGTGACAATCTCTCATTTTTCAATACATGGCTCCTAGTACGTGACTAACCAATAGATGTGCGGATCCAATACGCGACTTGATCACGAACTTTAGAAGGATGTTGGCTGCAAAGTTCTTCAGTTCATCACACAATGAAGATCAAGAAGCTCATTGGTTACAAAACCCTACAGTGTACAAACACAGTAGCTTCTTCAAGAAAAAGATGAACCAGGGGAAATTCTGTTTCTGGTCAAAATTTGCATGAACAAGACTTTGTTTCACACTTGTGCAATTGTGCAACCTTTGACGGTCCTTAAAATAATCCTTATATATTTTTAGGGTTGTGAGAAAAGAAATCCTAAACACATACTCACAGATTGGATGAAAAACAACTCTTAAAAACTGAGTTTCATAAACCTTGATAGATAGCCATCTATCAAGATAGCTGTCGAGCCACAGACTTCAGTAGCTTTTAGACCTCAATAGATGTTAGCTGTCGAGTTTTAAAATCCTGCACTTTCTCACTTGATTCTTGGACAGACTTGCATGGCTTTAACACTTGAACTTAAAACCTTGTTTCTTGAAGTATTAAACACATCCTAGATCTACCCAATTACAAGTAAAGTGCATTTTTTCAAAGGATTAACTAATTACATAAAATAGTGACATAGGTTCCTAACATTGAATCACATATGTCCTAACATAATAAATTGCATTATCTTTTTTAGACTCCTCTAGATATTGAGCAAGTATAGCCCATATTGTTGTATCCATGGTTGTGAGATATAGCAATAATGGCTTTTTTAGGTACTAGTGGAATCAGTATCAGTGGCTTCATCAAATAACTCTTAGTCTTCATAAAGGCTTATTGCATTGTTCATTCCATACCGTGGGAACTTCTTTCTCGAGCAATTGAAAAAGTGGTTCACATGTCATGGTGAGCTGGGCTATGAACCTATTTATGTATTGTATCCTCCCTAAAAACCCTCATATCTCCTTTTCAGTCCTGGGAGGCTTCATCTTTACACTTGCCTTGATCTTCTTAGGATCCACCTCAATTCCTCTCTGACTTACCATAAACCCCAACAATTTTTTGGATGTCACGCTGAAAGTGCATTTATTTGGATTAAACTATAATTTATAAAATCGGATTCTCTCAAAGAACTTCCGAAAAGCCGGTAGGTGTCCTTCGCGGTTGGATTTCACTATCATGTCATCTACATAAACTTCTACTTTTTCATGTATCAAATCATGCAACAGAGTAGTGGTTGCTTGTTGGTAAGTGGCATTGGCATTCTTAAGGCCAAATGGCATGACCTTGTAGCAATATGTCCCCTATGGAGTAATGAAAGATGTCTTCTTCATATCTTCTAGAGCCATATTTATCTGATTGTATCCCAAAAAGCCATCCATAAATGACAGCAATGCATGTCCTGCCGTATTATAAACTAAAATATCAATGTGAGGTAAGATAAAATCATCCTTTGGGCTGGCCATATTGAGGTCTCTGAAGTCTACACACATTCTCATTTTCCTGTCCTTATTCAATATCGGAACCACGTTAGCTAACCATTCTGGATAGTTGACCACCCTCAAGAATCCCACATTGTACTATTTCTCAGCTTCTTCCATGATCTTAGGAGTCCACTCTGGCTTCATCCTTCTCAACTTCTGCTTGACTGGCTTCATGGTTGGTGTTAGGTTCTAAAGACTTAGCTTTTATGTATTTAGAATCCTAATTTGTATTGTTGGCAAACCATGATCAAAACAATGTATTTAAGATGTTTTTAGAATTGCTCAAAGTTGGTTCTTTGTTGTAAAGTTGGAATGAAATACTAAGCTGATTAAAAAACTGTTTCAGTACATTTCAATCGATCGAAGCTTAGGCTCGATCAATCGAAAATCGTACCTAACGTTTTTTAATTAGTTTTTCCAACTCAGCCCTAAAGTGTTTTAATTGGTTTAGATTTCTAATTTACCCTAGGTATATAAGGGAAACCCTGGCCACATTTTTGTGTTGCTCATATTACGGTTTATGTGAATCTCTTGTGAAATCTTTGAGGAGCTTTCCTTCACATAAACTTAGGGTTTTCAAGGAGAATATTTTTCTATACCTTGATGATCATTTCAGTTGCTGCCATTGAAACTTAAAGAAAACACAAGCGGGTGTGCTTGTATTTGGTGGAGAATCCAAGAAAGAAGGAGTCCGTGGATTCGGAGCTTGCATGTGGTCATGTCAGTAAGTTCTACTGGTGGGTAGCAATAAGAAGTCAAGCGTGGGGGCTTGTAAGTCTTATTGTATGAACTTCAATTCTTTCAAGATAGTGGATTCAAGTTTACCTTGAGGATAGCTAGGTTAAATCCTCCCTAGGTTTTTACCGGTTTGGTTTCCTGGGTGATCATATCTTTATGTTCTTTATATTTCCTCTGCTTTACTTGATATGATTATTTGATTGTGTTAACCTAGATTTAATTAATTTGACTAAGTAACAACTTGGCTAAATTCCTAGGTTAATCCAATTGTGTTTTAAGGGGTCTAAAAACCAACAGCTGGGTCTATAGGAATGCAATGTTGCACTATATTTGTATCAATTTCAGGCATGTCCTCGTATAACCATGCAAATACCTCTTTGAATTCCTTTAGTAGTGTGACTAACGCCTTCTTCTCAGAGGAGGTTAAGGTGTTACCAATTTGGACCATCTTGGGTTCATCATCAGCTCCTAAGTTAACAGATTGGGTTTCTTCTTTTACGGGTTCTACATGTCCTTGTTTTAATTCCTCATTATTAAAAGTTTCTTTACTAATTTTCAAAATAAGAACATTCAAAGCCAACAAATAAGTAGAATAAAAAATCATATTATAAGGAGTAGAGTTTTTAACAAACTCAACAGGAATGGACTCTATAGGAATAGAAACTCGATCACAAACAAACTCAACAGGAATAACAATACTAGCAGAGACAGACTTTATAGGGATAGAGATAATATTTTTGGCAGGAATGAGTGGCTTGATGGCCTTGATCTTCTCTAGAGGGTCTTCCATGGGGTGGGCAGCTCCTTCCTATGCTTAGTTCTTCAACTCAGTCATGGCTTCGATGATGGCAGCTGGCTCTTAATGAGTTGCTTCCTTCTTTAGCATCCGCACTCTGGGGTCTTCATCCATATAATCTGGGCTTTCACCATCAACTTCCATGACTATGGGCTTGTCAAATACGTAGCCATTCAAGTGCTCTGTATTGTCTATCCATTCCCCAAATAAATCTTGCTTCCCATTGTTGCTTGGGAGGACATACTGGGGGAAGTATTCTGATTTTCTCCCTTCCATTCTTTCATCTTCATCTTCAAAATCCTCTAAAGTTAAGTATCTGAAGTTGTGGATCATTAGATTTCTATCCAGTGTTGCCTATCTTGGATTTATGTCATCTTCTTCATCCGTGTATGCAGTCAATGAGCCAAATTCTGAGTGATGGAATGAACCGAGCTCGGGAATCTCCTTACCATGCTTGAAATATTGGGGACCTAATTTTGAACTAGCATCTATAATGCAACTCCAATCCAAAGGTTGCCCATAGTGGTATTCATCATAATCTTCAACCTTAGCTTTTGCATCATCCTCTATACCTTCAATGTAATAGTCCACATCATCATCAAAATAGTATTCATAGAAAGATACTGCATCTTCATCCACTCTATCATTAGGGGGTTCACCCTTATTATTGCCACTATCTTGGCTATCATAGTTTTCACTACTACTCCCTTCACTATCACTATGATTACTAGTATTGTCTCCACCATAACTGTCACCACTATCATCACTGTTGTTGTCGCCACTATTATCATCTTCACTACCACTACCTTCGTCATCATCACTAGGGACTTCTCCCCCTTCATCATTTTCATTATCCGTTCTTACTTCATATGGGTTCTTCAATGCATGTTGGCAAGCCTCCCAGTATTCTTCATCTTTCTATGTTAAAGATAGCATCACCTAACAACGTAGTCACTGCATCAGAATCCATGTAATCTAACTAATCAGTTGGGACCCAATTTTTATTTTCCTCTAGTTCCGAAAGCTTATTGTCACAAACAAGGAATAATTCAAATCCAGGCACCATTGTTTTCAACTCAGGATCGTATCTTAGTTCAGGAAATCCCTAATAACATTGACTATCTCTAGCTTTGACAAACTTTCCATTCAATGTGGAATTGTAAGTCTTCAAGGGTTCTTGGGGACTTGGAAGTCCCTTTGCTTTTAGCCTTTGCAATGGCTATCCTCCTTACTTCCATCTCTAATAAGTCATCATCGTTTATAACCTAACCCAAAAGGTGGTGTGGCCGTGGGAATTGTCGAAACTCGAACAACTACCTCTTTCATAGTCTTCCTTAGATTCATTCCTTGGAAAATAACTCATCTTCCTCTTCATTGCTACCACATTGTTATTGCTGTAGGGATCAAATTCCATGGGGATCTTTTCAACCTTTTCTTCCTTTCTTTCAGAACCAGGCTTCTCTATCTCAAAGCCATCTATGGTTACTGGCTCTTTCTCTGAATCGATACCAAAATGGGCTTTGGTTCAGTTAAAGTGTCACCATATATGGTAACTATAGCTCTTTCATGTGGAAACCGAACCTTTTAGTACAGGGATGAAGGCACGACCTCTGTGTCGTGGATCCCTGGTCGCCCAAAGAGCATGTTGAAGAATGAAACTATGTTCAATACTTGAAATTCCACCTTTTTTTTATCATTGGCCCTATGGTAAGTTCCAGTATTAGTCCCTAAAACCTCCCTTCTACTGTTGTCATATGCTCTCACATGCTGATCAGACGGCATAAAATCTTCAATACTCAAGCCTAGGTAACTTGCAGTTTTTAAAGGAAATACATTCAGAGTACTTCCATCATCAATTAAGATCATTGGTATCCTCTTGCCTTTGGCATTTATAGTAATGTGCAATGGGTCATTATGACACTTCCCCTTCTTAGTAAAGTCTTTGTCGAACTAGGAAATAGTAAACTCCTTACTTATAGACCCAATCATAGCATTCAAATCTTGAGAAGTAGTGGTTGTAGGGACTTGGATTTGATTGAGAAGGTCCACCAGATTCGAGCGGTGCTTGTATAAGGCCACAAGTAAACCCTATAAAGATATGTTGGCTTGCGTCTTTTGTAACTGCTTGAGGATCTCATCTTCTTCATTGGGTGTTTGTTGGGCTACCTTGCTCAAGGCCTCTACCGGGTTATCTGTCTCCAAATGTGGGAGTTTGAAGCGTCTCCCCCCTTGTGATATGGGCAATTTTTTATGAGTCATTTGATTCAATGTCTTGGGGTTCGAAGTGTCTATCCCCATATGTGGATGTTGTGTTATCTAATTTGGGTTTAAAGTGTCTCCCCCCATATGTGGATGTTAGGTTATTTGATTGGGGTTTGAAGTGTCTCCCACCATATATGGATGTTGAGTAATTTGGGATTTCTGTAGTATCCTCACTACATATATCGTATCCTGTTGTGGACTTCATGCCCATTAGCTCTTCCTAAGTCATCATAAAGCATTCGGGTAGGTCATAGATCAATTTAGATAGGTCCTCTTCTCCTTCCTCCTCAGAAATCAAATAGTTAATCCTTGGTCCTCTCCTAAAATTGTGGTTAGGCAAGGAGTTGTTGGTGATATTAGGCCTTGTAGGTGGTGCAATCACCTTGGTGTCTATTAAATCTTGGATTGCATGACGAAGGTTATAACACCTATTAGTGTCCTGGCCTGGACCTTGATGGTAGGCACACCTTTTACTCACATCAACCTTTGCAAGTAATGGGTTTAGGATTGGTCTTCGCTCTAAAGGTTTTAGTAACCCTTTTGTTTTCAGTTTTTCAAATACTTGACTCATTGGCATATAAAGTTCATGAAATTCCCTCCTAGGCCTTGGAAGTGGCCCTTGTGATATTTGCACTAGGGCAATAAGTTGGTTAGGATCAATTTTATATATATATATTAGAAACTTCTGCAGTTTTAGAGCTAGAAGGCCCAAAATTATTTTTAAACTTAGGTGCATCCTCATTCTTTATGGTACCATTATTTATTGCATCCTCAATCTGAGTACCAGCATCAATTAAAGCTTTAAAATTTGGAAAGTACTGAGCAAAAAAAATATTTATGGTATATAGGTAACAAGTTTTTTACAACCATGGTTAATTGCTTTTCTTCATTCGGCCTATTCATCATCTGTGCAGCTTTGGACCTCCGCTTGGCAATGAAGGCAGAAAAGTACTCCTTCGGCTCTTGTTTAGTGGTCTCCAAGTCTCTCCTTGTCACGTCCACCTCTATATTGTACTTATACTGGTTATGGAACTCCCTGCAAATGTCTTCCAAGTTTCTAGTGTATTGTTCTCCATGTTGAAGAACCACCTGAGAACGACTTTAGTCAAGGTGTTTTGGAACATTTGTGCCAACATTTCTTCAGTAGCTACCAGAGGCTGCATAGCCCTCATGTACATCTTTAGGTGGGATTTAGGGCAACCGGTGCCATTGAACTTGTCCAAGACCTACATCTTGAACTTTGGGGGCAATCTTACATCTGGGAAAAGAGAGAGCTACTAATAATCCATGAGGTCTTCCATCTTGCGTGCCTTTTGATCATCTCGTCCATCTTACTTATCTTCTCATTAATCTTCTTCTCGCTCTCCGACATTGGGACATGTACCATAAGGTTCATGTCTTCCCTCAACTGAATTTGGCTTGCCACCATCGTGTTTAGTAGCTCTTGAGTGCTCATTGGCTCTTTAGTGTTTTGGTGCTCCTCTCCTTCTACCATGGTGATAGAGTCTTCAGATTTCTTATGGCTTAGGCTGTCTTGCATGTCGAACACAAGGTTGAGGTATTGTAATTGTGGGGTACCTTCTATACTCAACAGCTTCAGTACTATGATAGGCTTGGAATTGGAACTGCTAGCTTGGCTGTTGTTCTTGGATTCTCTTTGGAGTCTTCCCTTTGATCTTGACCAAATTCTCCCCTAAGAAAAGGCTTGGTTGGGTCAAACAAAGCTAGGTCCCCATTTATATCAATCTATCAACCAAACAAACACACAAATAATGTAATGCAATTTTAACATGGATCAACCTAAGGATAGGTTCTAAGTCATTACATTGTAGGGTGGGTTTGTTGTTGTATTGTTTCCCATAGCTAGGACATTACTCCTCCCAACTTGTAATGTAATGAACATTACGTTGGTCTGAACGGCATGGTCTATCCTTTTTAGTCAACAAGAAATGATCTAGGGACTTTGGGCTATGAGTTGGTCAGTTCACCACTGGGTACCTAAATCTAATGAAGACCGGTGATCTATGGTTACTACCACCATATGTTGAGATGGGTACATGCATATTTGTTGTTTTGATGGCACAACTATGACAGTTAGGGAAAGCTTTTAACAACCAACATGGCATTTTCAAATAAAATATCATACAATCAATACACAGACATAAGCAACTAGACATAAACAGCTTATAAAAACAAGGGTATTTAATTGATCATTTAAAGTATAATGTGAAGCCTAGCCTTTGACATCCCAACGGAGTTGCCACTTTGAGAGACTAGAAAACTTGGGTGGCTCTCAGAATAGGGGTTAGGCATCAGCACCTTACCTTTTTAGGATTATGTGTGGAGTCACCATTTATATTTTTTTTATTAAAAAAAAATAAGGAAAAAAAATACAATACACAATTCACATGTCCAAAATACCTCAAATTTCATTAATGGATTATACAAAATACAATTTGGTAGAATATCTTTACAAGGTTTTGGTCCAAGATACAATCTATGTAAAAGAAATACAAGGCTTTGGCATAAAAGAAATACAAGGCTTTGGCCCTAGATACAATCTCCCCAAAATAAAATAAAGCACTAGTTCTACCAACCTAAAATTCTAAGGTTCGGGAGCTAGGTTACAGGATGGGAAGGTGTTAGGCACGTACCCTATTCAGACAGAATTTGGTCTTCTAGACCTTATTTAACCATTAAATACCCATATTCAAAGTATGAAATGAAATGCAACAAATGTCATGTCAAATCCTAGACATAGGGTTGAAATACTATTTAAGAACCTTAGTTCTGCCGTTTTATTTTGTAAAAAAAAAGGGTTTAATGAGAATGCTTGGTGAAAAATTTAGATCTTAGTATTTTGTGAAAGAAAAAGAATGAATTTTTAATAAAAATTTAGATTTGGTTTGAATTCTTTAAATGTGAGAGAAAAAAAGATTTTTATTTTGAAAATGCCAATTTTTTCATGAAATATGTAGATCTAGTTTTTACTAAAAAAATGGTCAGATTTTTATTTAAAAAAATGCAGATAAGATTTTAAAAAAAAAAAAAAAACTAGATTTTTGTAAACAAAATACAAATCAGCTTTTATAAATAAAATACATATCATATTTTATAAATAAAATACAAATCAAATTTTATGAATAAAATACAGATCTGGTTTTACAAATAAAATACAGATAAGATTTTATAAATAATTCAGATCTGGTTTTACTTTGAAAAAGAAACAAAGAGAAAAATGCAGATTTGACTTTAATTTTAAAAACATGGCGAAAATTTGCAAATTTGATTTTAGTTTAAGAAAAACATGAGAAAAATTGTAGATCTAAAATCTTAAGGAAAGATTCAAAGAGAGTGAATTTCTATGGATTTAAGTGAAGCCTCTTAATAGAAAAAGAATTTTTAAAGCAAAGCTTCCAAAACTTCTTTAACATAAGAAAAGAGAGAAGTCAGAAAAAAGGTCCTAATTTCTGATTTTAGCTCCCTATTTTTAGAGTTTTGATGCTTTAAAAATAAGCTGGATTGGATCAAATACAAATTAGGTTGCATTCTTATCCCTAAAAATTTGAAATGGATTCGTTTTATCTTGATTAGAACATTTTTAGGCCGGGCCTCAAAGCTATGCCAATCGACACTTGGGTAGTGTTGATTGGCACTTGCCATGTGCCGATCAACACTTCAAGAGTGTCGATTAGCCTTCTTAAGTACCAAGCTCAATTCCCAACATTGGTTTGGTTTGGACTCTTTTTTAGGGATTTTCTGAGTCGAGAATTGCACTTGGACATATTTTTAGCTCATATTCCAAAATTAATCCCTTGAATTTTGACTTAAAACAATAATTATCTAATAGATAAATATTCTAAAAAGACTTAATTATCAACAATTACCTTGTTATCCGATTATCCATTTTATTCCCAAGCTTATTTCTGATAAAAACGAACAACCAATCACACAATTATTTAATTAATTTTAATTTTTTAACCAATCAAAATCAATTTCAATTAACCACACGTGACTGGCTTCACCCCCAAACAATGCATGTAGACCATGAAAACTTGATCTTGTGATATCTTTCAATCTGGCGGTCTGATTCGGGAATCGAGCATACTGTCGTGACCATTAGCATTTCAAGATCATTTTTATAATATGAAATGAATAATATAATGCATTGATGCAACTATGATTTTTGGGTGTTTGAAATGGTCATTTTGGTCATCTTCCAAAACTAAATTATGGGTGCAAAATCAAGTGTCTATAGTGGTATTCCTCCTTTCTTTTCTATCCCAACAAAGGAGTTATACAGAATCCTTGAAGCTTGGATGAAGGATGGCGTGGTGGTCCTGCCTGAGTGTAAGCGTGAACCAACAGAAGAAGAAAAGCAAGGAGCACTTTACTGTCGGTATCACAGGAGGAGTGATCACTACACCATGGATTGTTATGCTTTGAAAAACATATTCCACGAGAAGGTGGCCAAGGGTGGTTTGGTAATTAAGAATAGAAAGTGTACAGATCAAAGAATGCGCTGGCCTAAAGTGGCAATGACTTTCTTCATAGGATGTGATGACCCTATGTAGGAAGAAGCTAAGAATATGGTCAGTAGTTGATAGGCCAAAAATGAATTGACCTCTTATGACAGATTAATTGATTAATTAGCCAAGTTTTATAATTAATCAAATTAACATGCAAAATCACGATAGCACAAACAAATCACCAATTAAACTAAGTGAAGTAGAAAATAAATTAACACGGTGATTTGTTTACGAATGGGGAAAACTAACACGGCAAAAATCCCACCAGGTGATTTTAAGGTCATCACTCCCGAAATTCCACTATTATCACAACAAGCGGTTACAAGAAACTTTACAGCTTTGGTTTCATCAGTAGACAAGGAGATGTTGGCCACTTCTCTATCACCAAACAAAGGAAGTCGCAAGATTTCATAGACATCTTCAAGATAAAGGGAGACTTCTTGGCACCCAGTGAAGAAAGTATGGGTGGTAGAATTCCAACGATATAGAAGAGAAATAAGACTCTCTCTATCCTTGCTAATGTCTAAATTGGAGAATGCCAACATAGTGTGCACCAAGTGCACTTTTTGCAGGATTTCCATGAAAGGAGGATGTGTTAACACCTTTTGAAACCAACTTCTCCAACCTTTAGAAACAGAAGTATGGGACTTAAAGACCACATCAATGGTGGGAGAAAAATCTCCTCTGCAAGTGCCAAGCTATGGAATGTGCTTCAGGTCCAAATCCATGGTTAGCAGATCACCAAGCTCTCCACATGCCATGTATGGAGGGTCTAAAGTATAGGGAACAGTCCCAATCAAAACTTTTATCAAACAGGTAGTCTTTAAAGAAAGGGGGAATGATCCACTGCTCATTGGTTGAAGGATTTCATCCCCTCCCATTAATGGCCTATTGATTTTAGGGGTTGAGGGTTCTACAACCTTAGAAGAATTGGATCTTATTGTACGTTTGGCACCCATTGTTTAAGTGATCGTGGAGGATTCTAAACTTTGGTGTTTAAAAGAGAAGAAGATAAAGGAAGAATGAGAAAAATGAGGAAAAAAGATATGTTCTTCTCTAAGCAATTTCTTTCCTTTTATAATTTAAACAAGTATCCTCTTTCCCTCTAAATAAAGCCGTTCAAAAGTGGCACCTTTTCAAATTTATGGACACATGTCAACACAGGAAAAGTCAGTTTCTAACAAAATCAGTTAACAAAAATCAAGGAAACTGCCTTCACAAAGTCAATGGAAAAGGCGTGATGCTTCACTGATAGGTTCGTTTTTAACTTTTTTGTCTTGTGTTTTCAATGGAAAAGGCGTGAAGGTTGTAGGTTCAAAGCTTGACAACTTAAGGAGAGCAAAACTTGTAGGCGTCCTCATCTACCTCAGAAGCAAAATCCTCTTAAGGGTAATCAAGAGCCATGTCCTCCTCATCCTCTTCATCTCCTTCTTCTTCCTCCTCCTCACCTTCACCATCCCCAGAGCTGGAGTCATCAAAAGACTTTGACCCCCAAAATTAAAATCAGACTCACTTGAAGAAAGATGTTTGAGTCAAAGCCCTATTGGAAAGCTCTATGCCTTTCTCTACGCATATAAGAGGCCCCCATAAAGGCGTCATAAGCCTCATCTTCAGCATCCTCTTTGGCCTTCAATCGAAGCTTAAAATCCTCTATTGCATCTTCCTCACTCCCTTCCCACAGTTGAACTTCGTAAGGAAGGAAGACTTAAGAGGGGAGGGGAAAGATTAAGAAAGGAAGGGGAGGAGGGAAAGGAACCATTTCAGGGCTAGGTGAAGGTGCATTATTGGTGTTGGAAGATTCACTAATGGAGGAAGTGGAGTCATTCTTTTGGGGAGTTAGAGCTTGAAGAAGAAGAAGAAGAACTGGCCATTTTTTACAATGGAAGGTTTCTTTTTTAGAAGAAGAAGAAGAAGAAGATATACAAATACAAAAGGAATGAAGATTAAAGGAAGACCTTTGCCTATTTAAATCACCAATCGGAGTCAAGTGAAGAGACGTGACATTTATGGAGAGTAATGTCTGTTTGCCAAGCGCGGGATACAAAACAATACCAAAATGGCTAGGAGCACCAGCGAAGGTCACGAGTCCCATTTCAAACGTTATAAGGTATAATTGCTTGAGCATTGAAGTTTGATACAATGTGATTGTTAAAGGCTTTGCTCATCAAACACCATTAACAATCAGGGGGCTAATGTACAATACACTAGCCAAGGCATGGGAGAATGCTGACATGGTTGGATCTGGACCTTACACATGGAATGACTATGAGCAAGGAAAAGGAATGTTGGTTGGGAGAAGAGATCTTTAATTTGTGCCAATGGCGTGATCATCTTTGGGAAAGGGAGATTTGCACCTGACATGGACACCCATCACTTATAAAAGGGGGATAGTGACTTTCTTTCGTCAGAGGTTATGAAATCCTTCCTTCCCATTGGTCATGCTTGTGTTGTACCACTGTTGCGAAATTGTGCATTACTCTCAAGGCCCTTGATATCCCATTCCTTGTCCAAGGATTGCTTCCCATGTAATGGCTGGGTTACTTTTCACGCCACTATACTAACCTCAACGTACTTATTCTTTCTCCTCTAGCCACTACCATAGTACAGCAGTTGTATTAGGGTTCAAATGGGGGAATCACGATGTGACATCTGTCATGTACCTAGCAACATTCCTCGGACTATAAGAGGAACATGTTGCTGGACTATTAGGGTAAGAACCATAATAGAACAATAGAGAAAATGGTAGAAAGTTTGTAAGGAAGTGAGGTTGAGAAAAGGTCCTTCCTTTAGTAAGAATATCACTACTATACAAGGGAAACCTCCATTTTACATGATACAAAGCTTGACAGAGCAAGGGATATTCATCCTTGCTCACCCATGATTTTTCTTCCCTTTCAAAGGGTTTTCCACGTACATCCTATTGCCATCTTCACTTTCCTTGCTTTACTTTCTTTTTCTCTTGACATCATGGAGTTAAAGCTTCCATTTTTATTGTTTTGAGCTTTTTCATCAAAATATATTGTTAGACATCTCACACACTTTCCATACGAGCTTTACAAATCTAACTTATATGTACAGAAGGAGAAAGAAGGCAAAAGCTTTTGCAAAGAAGAAAAAAAGAAGAAGTTGAAGAGTAAAGAGAATATGAAGGGGTGAGCAAAATGAAGAAAATAGAAACGATTGGTAACCATTGAGGAAAAATGAAAAGGTGAGAACACACTTGGTGACCAAACTACATGTAGTTTAGGCCACCACTAAACTATGTGTAGTTTAGCAACAACAACAAAAAAAAAAAAAAAAAAAAAAAAAAAAAAAAAAAAAAAAAATCCCTCAAAATCTCCTATGGGTTCCTGGGAGGTAGGAAGTGCAGAAGAAAAATCCAAGAACATGTCAAAATTATCAAACTGCCTTTAGTTGGGTAAAAGACATGAAGACCACACAAGTAGCCACAACAAATTAATAGCATCAAGAGCATCCCTCAGCAGTCCATGAGTCACCAAAAGAACTCCTGTGAGTTCAAATTTTCAAAAAAATCCCCAGTAATATACAATATCATGAAAGGACTCCCCCATGGGTCCAAGGTGTAATGGCAACCCCCTCGTGAGTTGTGAAGAAGATAATCCCCATGGATTTGATGAAACCCCCTCGTTGGTAGAGTCAACACAAGTTCCCTAGTGAGCCATGAAGAAAAAGAAAATCTTCCCCAGTGGATCACACATGTTCAAAGACTTCCTCATAGGTCAAAATCACCAAACTGCTCAGCAAGTTCTTTTTTCCCCAATAAGTAGGCTCCTCTGAGGGTCACTAAAACTTCAAGAAGATCATACTCTCCAATGAGTTCCCCTTTATGATTCCCAGTGGAACTATCTTGAGAGAATTGAACATGCAAGCACAGTAGAAGAGGTATATATAGAGATAGAGACTAAGGCCACCCCAAGGTAAGAGCCTCACAAGAACAGGTAAAGATAGAGATGGAGAAGAAGACAAGTGCAAACCACCTGAAGAAGTTTGAGGCAATAACTCCTAATTGATACCTAACCATATTAAGAATCAAATTTGACCTAAAAAGCATTAAATGCACCTAAAAACAAGGAAATAAATCACCTAAACCTAAAATAACGTTTTTTGCATAAAAATACCAAAAATAATAAGTTTCAGAATAGGAAAAATGGCTATTAACTAATATGGGGCTGAAAAGTCAATCAGCCATTAATCCACGTCATAAATCACGTCCAATCAAAGCAGATCAGCCCTCAATAGCTTGGATTAAATTTATTACACCTTCATCTTCCTTTGGGCCAAGCTTGGAACGTCCTGTATTAGAATCAGCCCA